>OY829509.1:13445979-14045979 GCA_963691665.1 Clepsis dumicolana
ACCAAAAGGCGAGATATTTTGCTTCGGTGCAGGCACATAAAAAGTATGTTACCCAAACTAATAAATTGCGTAGGCTTACGCGAAATGGAACTCAGTCTCTTTTGAACAACAATAATAGTGAGTCAAGTAACGGTAACGGTTTCTACCCTCGAGTTAAAAATCTCACTAATGTCGAATTTGTAGAAGGTGAAGTGCAGTTATTGGAAAAAGGTTTGAAATGTAACCTACCCTCTAAATTTAGTCAGAAATTAGTGGAGGGTTTGGCGGTAGATTCTGAGGTTGCGATTGTTTGTAATCGCGGTGACTTTGATACTAAGGTTTTGGTTGCTAATTCATTAAAAAATACAACTTCTACTGGGGGTATTTCGGATGTTGGTGACTTGCATTCATTACGTTCTATTCAGCAAAAGGTCCATGACAATGATTTGGTAATTTCTAAGGCCGATAAGGGCAATTGTATTGTTGTTTTAGAAAGGGGTCAATATAATGATAAAGTAAATGACATCATTCAAGGAGAGGATTTTTTGAATTTACGTAGGGATCCCACCGCCGCGTTTCATAAAGACCTAAAAAACCTTCTGAAAAATTCTGCATTTACCTTTGACACCGAACAAAAGAGGAGCAATGTGATTCCTATGAATCCGCAGGCACCAATTTTATATGGTTTACCTAAAATTCACAAGGATGGTGTTCCTGTTCGCCCTGTTGTTTCATACGTGAGTGCTCCAGCGTATAAAGTAGCGAGGAAGTTAAATAGCATTGTTCGGGAAAAATCTTCTTTTAAGCCAATATATAGTTTAAAGAATAGTTCAGATTTAGTAAATAAAATTAAAGACATTAATATACCGCCAAACTCAACATTACTTTCTTTAGATGTGGATAGTTTGTTTACCAACGTACCATATAGTGAAACCTTAAATATTCTTAGATGTCACTTAGAAAGGAAGCGTTTACATCCGGGGGAGGTTTGTGAGTTAATAGAATTAGTAACTTTATGCATGAAACAAAATTATTTCAGATTTAATGGTCAATATTATTTGCAGAGTGATGGTTTAGCAATGGGGTCACCTCTTAGTCCTTTAATGGCTGACGTTTTTATGGATAACTTTGAAAAACAATATATAGTGGGGAACAGCAATTTAGTATATTATTATAGGTATGTTGATGATTTAATTTTATGTTGGAAGGGGAGTATGAGGCAGCTAGATTTGTTTATTAGTGCTCTCAATAACAAACATCCAAAAATAAAGTTCAAACGAGAATTAGAGGGAAATCGTTCATTAAATTTTCTGGATTTAACTATTACAAGAGTAAATAATAGGCACCAGTTTCAAATTTACCGTAAGCCTACGTACACAGATACTGTCATACCTGCAAATTCTACTCACCCATGGCAGCATAAACTGGCTGCTTTCCATTGTTATGTACATAGACTACTAACTGTACCTCTTTCGAAAGAGCATTATGATTCTGAGTTACATACTATATATCAGATAGCAACAACAAATGGTTATAGTACAGCAATGGTTAATAGTCTGGTTCAAAAGAAGCAGGGACGGATAGTGAATAGCATGCTTTACTCTGCGTTGCCATCTCAGCCTACTAACAAATTTAGATCTAGTATTACTTATGTTGGCCGGTTGTCTGACAAGATTTATAATATTTTAAAATCAAATAACATCAATGTTGCCTTTAAGACTACTAATTCTTTACGTTCTAGACTTTGTAATAACAAAGAAAAGGTGGATAAAGGGAACAGGTCGGGCGTATATAAACTCACTTGTGGCGACTGTAGTCAAGTATACATTGGACAAACCGGTCGAAGCTTTGATACTAGATTTAAAGAGCATGTCTCGTCATATAGGCATGATCATCCAGAGAAATCAAACTTTGCCAAGCATTTATTAGAAACGAATCATTCGTTGTTAGACTCAGATACGTACGAAATTTTACATTATTGTGATAAGGGTTTGCGGCTATCGGTTTTAGAACAATTGGAAATAATTAGGTACAACAACATGGGGTCTATTATTAATGAACAAGTTAATTTGGTTTCTTCGCCTTTGTTACGACTTGGTTCTAATTTTAATAATGTGTCATAGTAATAATGAGAACATGACTTCTCTTTTTACCGTACTCGGTTAAAAATAACGGGGTACCTGGCGTAGATTAAAAATAAAAATAAAAAGGGTAGTTTGGAATTCATTTCTTAAAAAAGGGTAGTTTAGGACTTACATAAAAGGGTAGTTTGGAATTTATAAAATATTAGTGGGTATGTTGGTTTTGTCATTAACTAAGTTGAGTACATGGTTTACATATGTCAGTAGTGGAAGTGGTGGCATGTTGAGCGGTTGTTGTTGTGCTTCGTAAATGGCCTCGTGGAGAGTGCCGAAACGCGTCAGCGTTTAGTATAGTGGTGGTGGTGATAGTTGGGTCTGTGTGGCATGTGTTGATTCGTGTAGCAGTGGAGGTGGAGGTGTTGCATGGAAACATACATTTGCCGCACAGATATAACTATTTGTCATTAGTGGTCGCGGGTGAGCAAAGTAATTGTTTTTTTAGTTCATAAATATGGACCTCCGCAAAGTAACGCCTGATTCAATAAATTAATTTGTTTATTCCTTCGGCAATCGGTTAAAAACAGAAAACCCGACTGCAATTCTGGGAAATAATATACCCCGTGTCATTCCCACAACTGAGACCAATTTAGACTGTAGGGCATGCCAAAGAATTAGACATACACACACACACATACGCTCGAAAAACATGACCCTCCTTCCTCCTCAGGCAGTCGGTTAAAAATGGAAACCTTGGAAAGGAATGGGAAATACAATGTAGATTTCGGTTCTATTGCGATTTACGGTGTGACAGAAAAAAAACTTGCTTAATATTATTATTCTTAAGTACGGAACCCAACGGTGCGCGTTTTCGACTCGCACTTGGCCTGTTTTTGGAGTTGGCTCGAAAGAAAATGCTAAACAAACAAGCTGGTTTGTTTACAAACTTTTGAGGACTCGGCCGTGACCATGAGATGCAAAGGCTTCAAACACGTTGGTCTCCAGAAGGTAAATAACACAACCTTGCCCTTTCAAATTAGTATCGCTGCAATGTACACGGTTTTTTTCCATTATTACCGCCAATAAAAAGTTACGTCAGGTCCCATTGCCCGCACTAAGCCCGCACTGCATCAATAGTTGGTATAGTTAAAGTGAGAAAAGCTTTCCCCCGTCAAAATGTTTATGACATTGTGATCATCATCATCTTATTTAAGAGTGTTACTCTTATATTTTTTATAAACTCACTGAAACATGAATACATTGAAAAAAAAAACAGAAAAATGCCAACCCCGGGAATCGAACCCGGATCCTCGACACTCCGGGTCGTGTGATTCTTCCCCTACACGATTGACATAGAGGAAGTAGCCGAATTCTTTCCATGTAATCAAATCTTAGCTCGTTTTTATCACTTTTTGCAGTCACTTTTTGTGGTGGTTTTTTTCTGGTTCCGTGTATTCATGTTTCAGTGAGTTTATAAAAAATGTAATTGACATTCACGGCAAAACCGTAAAAATAAAAAATTGGGAGAAAAAATACAAAAAGATCCCAAAGACTCCTACTGAGATCATGAGTGTTACTCTTGTCGATTCAGTTGTCTCCAGTCCGTGCTATTCAATGCATTGTCATAAGATTGTTTTTTGCCCGGCCCGTGGGAAAGGTTTTTCCACTATGTCTATACCTCCCATTCATAGCAATAAAGGTGTTGTGCGAGATTGCGCAACTTTTTGGGACCTATTTATACTATTTTGTATATTTACTTGTTCTCTATGGTTGTTTGAATGACTTTTGCATTATATTTTTGTTTTGATCCAAACCAGTGCCTAATTCTCTATATCTCTAACAGGTGTCAATTATTTAAGGGGTCAAACATTAGGACTATTACCTTAAACGTGCAAATTTTCTTTTAACATGAAACAGTGCCCTAAGCACGACTTGTCGAATCCTGCGTCACGTAAAATCGAATAGTAAACTATAACGAGTTTGTATGACGTTTGGAACAGCGCCCGCCTGTGAGCGTATTTGGAACTAAAATTTTGTATGAGATTTCTCGATCTCGATACGATAACCGTAACGTAACGCAGGATTCGACAAGTCGTGCTTAGGGCACTGTAACGTATTATACCATGAGACTTAATCATGGTGAAATAAACGGATCACTTACTTCTTTCGGACTAATTCGTGTCCTTCCTTTGGGAGCGCACATACGTGAGTGATTTGTTTATTTCACTGTGTACAAATTTCATAATTGAATTTTTTGTTTTGTTTCAGAATTACGAAGATGGAATAGTTCATAAGCGGTTTCGGCCATCGACTTCAAAAACGTGAGTATTTTAGTATTATCAGAGCCATTCAGGAATTTTCATGTCGCGACAAACGTTTCGATCGCTTTCGCGTTAACGTGTCAAATACTATGAGAAAAATACATTACCAATACGTGTCGTTAGGATGTTACCACACCAATCGATCGATGGTAGAATGGAACGGTCGACGTCGATCGATAGTTTCTACTAGATAATCGATCGATTGATGTGGTAACACCCTTAGAGACGCTGAAGATTCGTCCATAGTTAATTGAGACGTTAACGCGAACGCAATCTAGACGGTTTCTTGCGTCAAAAATTAAACTGGAGGTTTAGCTAAATTCCTTCACTTGATCGATGTAAAGGTTTGCCGATTTTTTTTATTTTCTGAAAACTGATTTCTTATGAAACAGTAAGTTTTTCGTGCATGATACTGTATCAAACCACCTTTACAATTTCATGAAGAATAAATTTTTAGAAGATGGAAATTCGGAAAATGAGTACAATTCAATGTTAAAACGCAATTTTCAAGTGATAGGTATGATTTTTGGGTCTCGTAATATTGTGATTTATGACTTGCAGACTCAAAAGCTTTCAACCACAAAAAATCGAATTCAGGGGCAATGGCGTGGTCGCAGTAAGTTAATTTATCGTTCTTTTCGGTTAACTGGATAACCGCACAAAATGAAAAACGATTTAAAATTATCACGACGTTTCGTTCAAGATTTCTGATGGCTACCAGTAAATATTGAAGTACTCCATGTTCAAACGACTTTCCTTCCTAAAATTCCATTTATCAACAACCACTACTTAGACAACACGGCGCACAATTCATCAATCATTACGATCCAAAAAAACCACCAGTCACATTTCGAGAATACACCCACCTCAGCCACACTACAGACTTAACCAACACAATAAAATCCGGATAACCTCACAAAATACACAACACTTCGACATTTCGCGAACACGAACCCCCAACATTGTTTCAGTCGCTGCCGGGGGCAATTATCAAGGCTGCAATTGTCGTACGATATTTACGCACACTTATTTATGTACTGAGCATAAATATGTGCGCGCGTGATCCTCGAGTCGCGGCAATTATTGCGTGACTTATTGGCGAAGGAAGATAACACGTACCAACCGACCAGGGTTAGAAGACCCCGCGTGGTCTCTTCAGCATCCCCTTTAGGGACTCTCTCGTGTTGAATGGAAGGGAGGGAGGAAGGTCTAGGTTTACTGGTGCAGTCGTCACCGCTCCGAGGGTTGTGGCAGCTTTATCTACGCGCTTGACTCTTGGTCGTGACTTTCCGACAGAGATTTCGCTAATTACGCTGATTATGAGAACGAATCGTGCTCGCTATTTATCGATGGACCCCTGGGATTAGAAAAGGCATGAAAATTTGGTGTAATTATGTCGAAGTATATCGTGAAATTAATGTGCCGTAAATTTTGCAGAAACGGTCAGGGGTAAAAAATTATAAAAGGGGTTTTTTTATAATTCTTTAATATTTAAACTGCAGTATTCTGCAAGGATGGAGTATTACGCAATCATGAAATGGGGTCACGTTTTCATATTATGTTCTGTAGCAACAAATTACCGCTTTCTTTTTGTGCTTTTTACACTCGTATCCAAAGAAAACATAGTATTTTATTTTTATTTTACGTACGAGTTATTTTCTGCTCAATCTTCGCGTAAGCTATCATTCGATCTGTAGTTTATAGTTCTGAAAATACCAGGAATAGGTAGGTAATTAAGTATTTTTACGCAGCAATACAGCCAGCGGCGCCACTTCATTCAATAGTTGTGTTTCTGCACCTCAGAACAGCTTAACTTACTTTGAACAGTGAACATTAAAAGAATTTCATAACTTGAGAACATCCTTCACCCAACTGGAATAAGTATGCGACAAAAACAAAACAAGTATAAACTTCCCGAAAATTAATCGCGTCATACTCGTAACACCGAAAAGTTAGTTGTCCAGACTTCAGCACTAACACCGGCGAAGACTCGGCCGGAACCGGAACTCCCAATAAAACAAGTTCCGAACAAGCGAATGAATTAAAGTCGACCCGCAAACCTGATCCAATCGTAATATCGCACTGGCAGACATCGAAAGTTAGTATGCATTGACTTTGAAAAGTCGTCCAAAACTAAGTTGGGTTATGTTTATGAAACTATTCGGGTGCGGGGTGTGCCGCCGATACACATGCGAGAACTCGCGCCCAACTCGAGGCATAGTTCGCTAAGTGGAACAGCTGTAAAACAAAGTAGCGAAGGGTCTGGGAAGTCAGCACGCGTGCCCGGTGCCCGCGGACCTCCAACTTTGACAGTTTGAGGCGCCGCCGCCATCGATTCTTAAAACAACCCAACTAGCCCAACTAGACTGCGGCCGGGTGATAACGAAGCCTACCCTCCCCGCGCACCCGCGTACAGATAAACTTTTAAAATGACTTTGGAAGCTTTTGAGCTTTTAATCGGTAAAGTTGTACAGACAGACAGTTCGGGCACAATCCTTGAACCGCTTGCGCCGGCGACGGCGGCCGCAAAACTTTGTTTTACAGGACTACTTTTCTTCTTGTTTCAAGGTTGGACTCTTAAAACAAACTCCGGTTCGACGGAGTTCGTGAACTCGGGCGCCAACAATTTACAAATTTCTCTCTTTCATAACAACTAACTGCCGCTCGGCGAAAGTTGTCCTGCGTAGATCTTAATCGCATTGTCTGTTGCGCTCGCGGCTCGCGCCCAGCTGATCGTGACGACACACTTTGCAACTTTTGCTTCACGACTCACGTGCGGACGGGGTGGCCAGACCACACATCTGCATACAAGCTGAGGTCACAGCGAGAGGGCACGAAGCGTCTGACGCCGACGCGGCTCCCTCGGCCGACGCGTTTATTCAATTTATTTAAGTGACATTGATACCATCGATTGCGGCCAAAAAAACTTATCTGCCAAATTTGACGACGCGTCCCCCCTTCGTCGGCGCCTTTTTTCAGTTCACGCCTCACCTGCCCCGGGCTCCGAGTGGTCCCGCGTAAAAACACTGATTGGCGTTTAATTTAGAATCCCTTTTTTGCGGACGATAAAAAGTTGTCCGCAAGAGACAGTCGAGGGTGAGCCGGGTCGACTGAAGCTGAATTCCATCGGTTACCTGCATAGGCTTATGTATTGCCAGCAAATAGATTGTAACTTAAGCTGCAGTATTGGGTATTGCGCGTAAATTTTACGTAACTAGAAATAAATAGGTTGCGGGTGTGTGGGGCGGGCCGGTGGGCGGCGGCTTGCGCGCGCATCCCCCCCCCCCTCCCGCCCGCGCCGCGGCCTCGCCCGCGCCCCGACACTCGGCTAGTCCACAAATCGCCGCGGCCCTCGCTCCTCGCACTCGCTACGCCGCTACGACCAAAACGAGTGCTACGACCCGCGACCGCTACAAACTTTTTCTACGCGCTACGCAGTGCTACGTGTCCGCCATGCTAAGGTCCCGTACGCACTAGCAATGTGCCCCCAAGTGCAGTGAACTCTCCCAGTGACCCAGTGCTCGGTAAACTCTAGTGTGTGATGTGGGCTCGTGCAGTTTTATAGCGATGTCGGCACTCGTCCGACCCGTCTGGTAAGTCGCTGACTATTTCCCGACTGACGACTGATCGTCAACTATTTTCTTTCGAATAAGGCGAATAGTTGAACGCGCGCTTTTGTCGTTCGAATGCGTCGTTAGTGTTTTGTTTCTTGTTATTTGCGGCTCAAATGAAACGGTTTATTTCAGCGATGCGTTCTACGCCGGTGAAAAACTCAAGAAGTGTCAAGATTAAAAACCAAAATACGGAATCGTTTGCGCACAAATCCCACGCTTGTAAAACCATTTCACGAAATGCTTTCAATTTGTTTTGATGATCGAGTTGGTAGTGAAAATTTGTGTGATTAATTTATGCGTATTTGATGTTAGATTAGGGGTTAAATGTGGATTAGAGATATTTGCTGTTCGCGGCTGATTATTCCTCCCTCTTGCCGTAATCGAATGAGTCAGCCGCGACATTACGCGGAGACGGAATACGTAATTTATGTAACTGTGCGGCTGAAATCTGTTACAGCCGCTATTAATACACGACTGCAGACAATTCATTACGCCGAATGAATATTCGACAATATCTTTAGTAAAAAAGTTTAAATAAGATAATAAGATTTACTGACAATTAATCAGAAATATTATGTTTCAAGAAGTTTTGTTACTAGTTACACTAAGTACATCATTATCAGTCGACTTTGCCAACTTTATTGAACGGAAATTCATACTGTGGATATTATCGATTCAGCTATACAGGAGTATAAACATTGTACCGATACTTTTTAAATATTACTCAGAACAAATATTTAAATGTTTTTTTTATTTACAATAAAGTGTTTACTTACTTGCTTCAGACTACAGAGTGTAGTATTATAATTAAGGTAGGAACTCGGACTTTAGTTTTTAGTAATTGCCCCATTCAGTGCATAAACGAATTTCAACATGATAAGGGACACATTCATTTGTTTCCCGGTAAACAATATAAATTATTGCATACTAAAAATTTTCAATAAGGACGTTTTTTTTATTTACAACCTGGAAATAAAAAATAAAAAGAAGAAGTATTGCGGAGACCTAGATAAACTCAATTCTTAAGCTCGCAATTCTCATGCCAGTAACTTGCATATATATGTGCAAGTAACTGGTGCACTTTAAACGTAATGCAAATAAACCATGGCAATAGGAACGCAGAGCTACTTTTAGAAAAAATTATAAACTGAAGGCCGAAATCTAAGGCAGCCTTATTTTTCTAGACATAAATGCCTAATATGTCATCGTTTACAGAATGAGTAAGGAATGTATTCAAGTTAAAAGACTAATTTAGTGAATCAGGCGTTACTTTGCGGAGTTCATATTTATGAACTTAAAACAATTACTTTGCTCACCCGCGACCACGCGCAAAAATTAAAAGGCCAAAAAACCAGAGTCAAAGGCACAAAGGCTTAAGAAAACTTAGCGAAAACAAAATCCTAAAGATCTTTAAATATAGTTGTATGCCACGAGGTAAGTTTTAAAAGTTTTACAAGCTAGTTCAAAAATGGAAAGAAACTTTGCATTGTTCAGTCAAAACATAAATAATTCGCAGCATCGGTTATCAGCTTATCAGTTATAAATTTACAAATAAAAACAGAACAACAACACACAATAAAACAAAAAAGCTGCGAAGCAAACGCTTAACACGTTAAACGTACCAAAATTCCACCTCCCATTTCAATCTGGGTGCTCGCTATTCAAATAAAGCACAGCCACCTCAACCCTACGCCGTCAGGTGGCGAGCCAACGCGTGCCCATCTTGATAGCGGGCAAATTGTTTCAACTGAAGCCGCTGCTATCTGATCGGCTGTGAGCTTAATTGTGGTACGTTTTACACGTATATTTATGGTAATTTTGCAAAGGATTTTAACGGCGAGTCGGTTTCAATACAAGGAGTCGGCAATAAGTTGTATTTTACTGTTGTAGAATTCAATGAAAATTACTTACAAAGTTTACTTTAATTAGACATAGGTACACTTATTTTAGCGTTAGAAAAGAAAAACCAAAAAGGAGTTTCTGACACACTGCCCAGTAGATTTAAAAACTTGACATCGAGCCGGTCTTAATACTTAGGTACCCTGAATTTACCATTACATTACGAGGTCGTCAAGTGAACAAACTAACACATTTTTTCTTACTAGTATAAACTCTGGGTTAGTATAACTTCCCTCAAAACAAAAAAGTTTGCTTGTTTTATTGCCTGTAATTCCTTGGTATTTATTATAATTGCAAGCTACGAGTATGAAACAAAAAAAACAATTCACATACCTACTCAAAAAACAAGCAAAACTTGGCTACTATTCATGATATCGTCATAATTAGCTATAGTTACCGAAATCAACCAAAATAATAAAATGTATCGATTATCGTAACAAAAGGGTAAAAACAACATGTGAATACAAAATCGATATCGCAATAGTTTTAGCCGCGTTTAAATAAGTGGGGTAATGTGCAATGCACCCTCGCGAAACACCCTCACTAACTCTCACTGGGTAGGGTTGGCAGAGTGCGTTGCGATTTAAGAAACAAAAGTTTTGTTTTTGTTTTAGTGGGAAATGTTCACATCAACAGAATAAGTAATTATGTCTCTGTTATGTGCTAATATTTAATAAATTCAGAAATAGTTTTGTATTAATTTCTATAGGGAGGTAGTACCTAGGTTATAATAGGAGACTTATTACATCTTAAATATAGAATTTCAATGCCAAAATATAGACGAAAATCAGTTTATTTACGATGGGCTCGGTTGTGATTTTTAACGAGATGTTTTAGATAAAAAATAAAAACATGTTAAGCACCTGTTTTTCCTGTTTTTTTTTTCAGTTTTTCTATTTTTTATTGCACTGTTATTGGACGAAATTATTAAGAAATCATAAAAATTACCTTTTTATTTACATGGAGCTACATACAGATACTTGAAGCTAATAAAAGCTTGTTAACATTCTTCAGACCAACAACATTTTATTTTCAAATCATACTTAAATACCTTTACTTTATTTCTTATTTTTTTTCTGGATGAGATCGATCTGTAGCGATAAGGCCGCCCATTGCTACATTGGTGCTCAAAACATAGTTCTTGTATGTTATATTGTAAATGGATCAAAAGTGCTTCTTTTATATGGGTCAAAAGTTAAATTTAATCAATTTAAATTGCGAAATAATAAAGCGCTATGTAATCAATTTGAAGGTCTTGTATATATTGATATACAACATATTTCATCTTACTAGCCATAGAATATACTTAATAATAAAACTAGTGAGGTCTCTCACTCTGCGGCCCTAACCACTGGTAGCTTAGACTCTGCCCCGCTACCAATGGCACCCTAGGTTATGTTTTTATAGTGTTTGTATATTTTGTATAAACTTCTTTTAATATTTTTTACACCTAACCTATCCTAAGACATTAATAAATAATAATGTATGTCATGAAACAATTATTTATTATGTCATTATCCAAGACCCGAGAACAAACATTCGTTTTCATCGTACCACTTTTTTTTTCATTTAACATCTGCCCAGGCCGGGGATTTACATAGCCATATTCTCTGACCACTATGCTAGTAGTAGGCTATCTAGTTGCCAAAACTTACGAACCATATTCTGTCTGACTAACCGTGAAAAGGGACTTATAAAAATATAATAGTTGTGTGGCAACCCTGAGCCCGCGGCCGGCGAGGGTCGGGCGGACCCTCAGGCCAACACGTATTGCGTGTTACTTATTCACGCTGCTTTCCTTCCACTACGACTAATATTCATGTTACGATAATATTAACATACAAACTTGAAAGAAATACGTACTACGACTGACTGATTGACGAGCAAAAATCGGGTCACTTTCCATACGAAGTCGTATGAAAAGTGACCCGTTATTTATGCTCTTCAGCTTCAGCATAGTAAGTAGGTTGTAACGTCACAATATCAAATAGATATAATTGGGTTGCTAACTGATGGCAAAATAACATTATCTTTCACTACCGCTTACTCATAATCAACCTTTCGAACTCGGTTATTTACAATTTTTTGACAAAAACTTTTGCCGAAGTGATTTATTTCTCAAAATGCTTTTTTTTCCGAAACTGAAAATATATCACGATTTTTATAAAACAAACCTAACCCAATCTATAGGGTTCTACGAGATGGCCCTGAAATAAATCCTGAAATATTTACACTTTCTGAAAAAAAAAGCATATTGAGAAATGAATCAGTTGATATTTAAACTATTTTTAATTTAAGAAAACCTGATTAAAGGACTCAGTTTAATCACTAAAAATTATGACGACATAATTGAGTAGGTAATTCATTAAAAAACTTCATACGAAGCGATCGTTTTGACATTCCGAAAAAAGTTGCTAGTTTAGTCAACTAGTGATCGTCCCCAGAGTGTCTTTCATTTCTCAAATTTGAAACTGAAACGCAAATATACAGAAAAAGGCCATAAAAATTATGACTCGAACTGGGATTCGAAGAACCATACCATACCGCGGTGTTCGCGCTACCACTGCGCCATCCGGTCAATCAGTGGTAACGGCGAAAAACTCCTATACATATATTCACGCTTCAGTTTAATTCAAATTACTTAGCGAATATTGACTCGCTAGCGCCATCTATGTAACATCTCTGTACGAGAATTCACATCTTAGTTTGGAACATATACTGCTCACCAACCAAGCGAGAGATGACACTACACATGGATTTAACCAACTTTTTGTATTTTTTATTTTTTCGGTCATCCCGTTCGAAATTATTTCTCAAATTTCAATATATGGGAGTTTTTCGCCGTTACCACTGATTGCTCGGATGACGCAGTGGTAGCGCGAACACCACGGTATGGTGCAGGTCCTGGGTTTAATTTTTGTGGTCTTTCTGTATATTTGCGTTTCAGTTTGAAATTTTGAGAAATAATTTCGAACGGGATGACCGAAAAATTAAAAAATACAAAAATTTAGTGTCTTTCATTTCTTCACACCTTTCACACCTTCATTTTCAAGCGTATCTTTCTCTTCGAGTGCGAGAGAGCCAGAAATAACTACATTTTTATTCCGTTAATGAAATCACAATAAGACCATCGCAACTTTCGTACCTACTTACTAAAATATCGGCCTTCTGTTATAACAAATACACGACGTTATGTTATAACAAATACACGACGTTATGTTATAACAAATACACGACGTTATGTTATAGAACGTTAAAGCCATTGAACTTATTTGCGGAAAAAAATCTTACTTGTAAGAACATTTAATACCTAAAGAAATCGAACGACTTTACCACCGTATAAGATTCATCAGTGTCATTGTCATTAGTACGTTTATCTAAGCCCTCTATATGTATAATGCGTTCAGAAATCGTAGAAAATGACCAGCTTTTTATTACTGCTGTCGGGTTCTGAACCCATCTTAGAGTAATAGGGTACTATGATATAAAATATGGTTAAAAAAAAAGGTTGACTTTTAGAGATCCCTTAAAGAGATGAGTCCGCCTTTGTACTCTACTTTGATGGTTGTAACTTGTGTTTTTACCCTGTTTGTCACCCATAAACCTTTACCCATAAAACAGGCTTTACCTTGTTAGGGAGGTCAATAGGTGTCAATTGTCCCATGTTTTTTTAGGGTTCCGTACCTCAAAAGGCAAAAACGGAACCCTTATAGGATAGATAGACAGATAGATAGATAGATAGATAAAGTCTTTATTTTTCACAACACAGGAAACACAAACATGTATAAAACAGTGCAATTAGGTACATTTGGTACACAAAAATGAACAGAGAATACAAAACAGCAAGAAAAACTGGAAACAATAAAAAAGAGAAAGAAAGACGAATAACAATGTTGTTTAAATGTACGATCACTTGTGGATCACTTTGTTATTCGTCTGTCTGTCTGTCTGTCTGTCAAGACTTTTTTTCTCTGGAACGCGCGGAGGTAGCATGCTGAAATTAATATCAAATACTCAAACCTGCGGTCCCTTGAAGCTGTGAAAAAATATCAACCTTCTAAGTCAACGCAATCAAAAGATACAGTCATTAAAAAGGCTATCTCCATACAAATTGCCGAAATCCGAAACCCTAAAAGGATACTTCCAGTTGTCTTAGAAACTTGAAATTTGGTGTGAAGGTAGCTCATAAAGCACAACCACTAAGAAAATTCTCAAAATCTTAAATTTTATGTCTGTCTGTAGATTTCGATTTCGAAGACTCTGCTAACACTGGACTTCTTAAAACACTGCGGAAAGCGTTAAAATCTTTCTACGGAACCCTCGTGCGCGAATCCGACTCGCACTTGGCCGGTTTTTTATTCGCCTTACTTACATTTTTACCTTAAACTCCTTATCCGCAATTACATTGAAACATGTTTTACATCAAACGATAACGCATACGATAAAAACCGTAATATAGTACAATATTACAATACTTTTGTTTACAAAAATAGCCTGCAGCAGTCTTTGTGTTTTGGATTTAGTCGTATTTCTAGTCTTTACGATTTTTCTTATTTTGGTACCTAGTTTGTCTTTGTAGTCAATAATCAATAATCAATAATACGACAAACGCCATGTGCTATTTTTATATGCAAATTGAGTGAAAATATTCACCGTTAGCTCTTTATTTTAATAGTAGTTTATGCAACTGTTACGTAATGAGGGTCCTTAAAACACGATTTCAAAATCATAACACTTGGTTTTACGTTACCATAATTTTCATAGTAAAACTGGCTGTCGTAATGTTGGGTCATTTCCTACGGTTTCTGAACGCATTATAGAGGACTTATGATATGTGTGTAGATAATACATATTTCACAAAGTGTCCTGAAAACCAACGACAAATCAAAGAAATCGGATAGAGCAAACAAACCTTCGTGAAAATTTCATGGCTTCGTGATACATATTGGAACTTATGTCACCTTAGCAACTTTTCAATGAATTGACATGTTGAGATTTTAATAACACGACGAGGAAGGCAGAAGAGCAAGTGGATCACCTGATGGTAAGTGATCACCACTGCCCATAGACACTCGCAACCCCGGAGGGTTGCAGATGCGTTGCCAACCAAGAGAGCTAAGATGAAATGCCTCTTGTGTCCGTAATTACACCGGCTGTTTAACTCTCCACATCCGAACACAACAGTGCAAGCACTGCTGCTTAGCGGCAGGATTAGCGAGTAAGATGGTGGTAGCGATCCGGACGGACCTTGCACAAGGTTCTACTACCCGCAAAATCTCGTTTTAAAAAGTAACTAGACATGTTTCTCCGTGTACCCTTCATTATATTTCTGTGTATTTGACTAACAGCTTAGAGGGTCGAGCACGACTTTTCGAAACCTGCGTCACGTAAAATGGAATAGTAAACGTTGTCGAGTTTGTATGACGTTTGGAAAAGCGCCCACCCGTGAGCGTATTTGGAACTAAAATTTAGCATGAGGTTTATCGATCTCGATACGCAGCATTCGTAAAGTCGTGCTAGACCCTCAGACTAAAATCGAATACTTAGGTAAACTCACGAACCCTGTGGTCTAGAATCCAGTTCCAAGATCGAGAGGCGATATTTATAAAAGTATTCCATTTAAATTCTGCCAAAATCAGCACCCTAATTGTATAAGGCGACAGCATTGCCTTCGCGGCTCCTTTACCATCGAAGTGTCAAATTAGCCATCACAAGTATAGTATCGAAGGTTTACTAACGTTTACCAAAAAAACTTTTGCCAAACTGTTTCATTTCTCAAAGTACGTTTTTTTTCCGAAACTGTAAATATTTCAGAAGTTTTATAAATCAAACCTGACCTAACCTATAGTGTTCTACGAGATGGCCCTGAAACAAATTCTGAAATATTTACAGTTTCTGAAAAAAAAAGCATGTTGGGAAATGAATCAGGTTGGCAAACATTTTTTGGCAAAATGTGTCGAACTGTCAAATTATCTGTCATTATACTTAGTATCGAAAATTTGACACTTCCACGTCGAAACAACCGTTAACGCAACGCTGTCATCTTAGAGAATACCACCCGGTTTTTTTTTAAGTGTAACTATTTACCCGACTGCCGAAGGAGGGTTATGTTTTTTGAGCGTACTTATGTATGTATGTCTAATTCATTGGTACGCTCTACGGCCTAAACCTTTCGACGGATTTCGATGTATGAGGTGTCATTAGATACGTAGCATGACGTAATTGTTTCGTCAGCTGCATGAAGTATACGGGCTCTTATTCTTAACGCAGCCTTGTTCGGAGCCTTGAGCAGAAGTGTTATTTTCGGGACTACTTAATCGTGTCGTTAATTGATTTTAGTTTCTGTGCTTAATGTTGTTTGGTGGATAATAAAGATAGTGTATTATACAAAAAAATTACTTGACAGTGCCCAGCGAATGAAGAATTCAAGTGAAAACGCGTATTCCCTCTGTTTGTGACCCCCAAGTACCCGCCGGCTGCTGCTCGCCGTTAAGTACACTATCGCTTTACGGAAGGCATGAGCAGTTGACAGGACGTGACTAGGACAGACTGATGACTCTGACGGTGACAGGAGTTTAATATCCAGAAATTTACAAAACACATCAGACATGGCTGTATGGACTCAGTTTCCTTTTTCTATCCCTTATGGGATGAATAAAAAAATTGTATCTAAACCAGGTTACCCAGGTCAATGCAAGTAGGCCTTAGAGAATAACAACGTAAGATTAACCAGTGACACCTATCTTCTATAACTATAAAACAGTAACCGTGACTGACTGACTGACAGACAACGCACAGCCTAAACCACTGGACCTAGAGACTTAAATTTGGCAAACATATACCTTGAGTATCCTAGATGTGCACTAAGAAGGAATTTTTCGAAATTCCCACATTATAGGAAACTAGCCCATTTTGAAATATTTCATGGGGCAAAGCCGCGGGGCATAGGCTAGTTATCAAAATTCCGCTATAATAGCTAGTATCAGTGAAGTCTATCTGTTATTCTACACCAATGAAAGTCAAGCTACTTGCCTATGATTGGTGCAAACTACCTCAGGCCTCACTAGCTATCCTAGCGGATTTTTGACTCGCGATAGTTCTCATTCTATTGCCTCAACCATCACTCGAAATCGCTGAAACATTTGACTCAGAAAACTTTCCACGATAATGTCACAATTCGAAGTTAAACACAATACCTACAATACAACGATTATTTATTCAACACCGCACAATACATAGGTTTTGTCGTTAAAACAATGAAAAAGCTTTTTTGGACTATTTTGCTTTTTGTTGACTGTCTCGTATGCGTCGTCATTTAATTGTATACCTATCCATATCAAATTTCAAGTAAATTTTACCTCTTAAATTGCTTCAAACTTAATTTTGATTGATAACCGGTAGACACCTGTCGTGACGAATTCGCAACTTTTAAATAAAAAAAACCATAGTCTGTTCAAATACCGATTTCGTCTTTCATTGTTGCGGAAAAAAATTGGATTACACTTGTAATTTGGTAGGTATGCATAGACTGACAAAACGAACTAAATAAATTCAGCGAAAAGGTGTGTTAGTAAATAAATATGAAAATTCAAATTATCATCAAAAACTAGCTTTGCCTTGGAAGCTATCTAAATACTATAAAAACAATACATTCTTTTTCTTTGGGCAGTCGTGTAAAAACTACAGATCGCAGTATTTGCATTACTTGATTATTTTTGTGGAATGATGAGTACAATATTACCGGTATTATAATAAACGAATGTACCTTATCGTTAAAGCTTTTGTGCTAGCTCAAGCGCCAATGATACCAGCTCCAAGTTTACGCAACATCTTAGTAAGGTAGATTATGTCCAGTTATCAGCCAGTTCCAGTAGTACGCTGTAAACTTCAGCCTCGCGCTAAAGCCTTTTAAACGGGAAACTCAAATCGGGGCCAAATTGGAAGGGCATTTATCTTTCCCCCGGAGTCGATTTAAAAGCAAAATCACGCAAGCACACGACGCCATTATCGCCCGAGCGCGATCCTCAGGCCGCGGCAACTCTATGAATCTAATCCACGGGATTTACCCGCTGATTTACAGCCGAGAAGAGCCGAGAGCCGCCGAGCCCGCCCGACGAGGGCGCGACTGCTCAAAAGAAAAGTGATAATGTCTTAATCCTACCACACTCGACTTTACCCCCACACAATTTTATGGTCGCCCGCGCAGACGGCACGTTTTGATTTATGATTTCAATAATTAAGAATTCTAAGGTGCAATTTGAATTTGGGAGCCGTGATTTCTGAGGGGCCGCGGGAGGCCGACGCGTGTTTGTTATTGCCCCGGAGCGGAAAGGGTCTCAGATCTTATGGCTTACCTTTCATTTTCTGAGGAATTATGCGTGTTTCTTGAAATAAGCTTTAATTGTGCACTGGGCTTATAATATATAGCTCGGCATAGAAAATTGTGAGACTCCTATTATGTTTCCACCTCAGAATACAGACCAAAGCAGAAGCGGCGTTCAATCATAACCGCACGCCGGGCACTGTGTCCATTTATAATTGATTTCGCTACCCGTTTACACTTAAAATATAAACCTGTTCTATCTTTATAAACCGCCGCTTTCTGCTTGTAAGAATGACACGAGAAGATATTAATTAGTATTGTCATTCGTACAACACGTCACGATACGCTGCGTGCACGGAGATGACTATGCGAAACTACACTCTATTTATAGTTTCTATACTCTATTTTTTGTCAAAAGCTGAAATATTTAGTTTAAAATGTTTTCTTTCACCTCAAGTCAAATTGTTTCTGTTTGGATAGTAATCCTTGTATAACTACATAGACATCTGAAGGGTCGGAGACCTGGTGACCCGACATACAGGTTTCTCCTAGTTTGGGCACCAGTCCCCGCCACAAAAGTCTGGTACCTACTTATTACTTTGTATTTGTCTGTATTTTGTTGTATGCTTTGTGGTGGTGAAAATAAATACTTTTTTACTTTACTTATTTAAGAGTAGTTTTAGTTGCCTCAGTTTTAGGCGCACTCGCAGGTTCTGGTTTGTTCTGTATTCTGAGGTTTTCACGACCTTATGCAATAAAGTTGTTTCTCGGTCCATACTTTTACTTCGGAAATTGGAGTGTGCCATAACAAGTAAAAAGTTGCATAAGTCTTCGTTATATAACTTGACTCAAAATTCTCGTTACATTTCTTAGACTTCTCTGCGTCTATAATTATTCAAGACTAAGGAGCCTTAAAATCAATAGTACTTCGAAGTGACATTTAGTTAAATACTGCAAGACATTCAATTGGCTACATATATTTCAGCTCCTTCGCCTATAGACATGCATTATTTTATGATGATAATTATGTAGCATAGTATGAGTATGTTTTCTTGATGTTTGCTTGATTTATTAAGCTTTAGATACCTCAACTCTACTCTGTCAGTCTTGATTCCATCAATTTTTCGTAATCAAACAAGTAATCTTTAAAGACGAGACGAGACCTAAATTAAGATTATTAAGGTTGTGATATGATAACTTCCTTCCAAATTGCTTGCGGTCAGTGTCTTCTTTGAATTCGTACTTGTAAAAAGTTAATTATTTTCAATTTGCAATGCATTGTTTGTATTACGAAATTCAGTTTTGATCATTACCTTACGTGGAAGCAACACGCACACTCTTATACGTTGCATAATGTGGCCCTCTTTGACTGGTTACATATGAAAGGGACTCACTGATCGAAAGCGAAGCGTGCACCCAAGACGCCTTACACAAAGCGGAGCCCATCTTACGTATAGTAATCCCGGCATATCTGGCGTAATCTAGGGGCATTACAATTAACGCGGGCCGAGATAACCCGCCACTCGGCACCCGCTGATAGCAGCACTAGTTTAAACCGGTTAGGCGTCCGCCCTCGGGGTTTATCTAATTACCCTACGCCAACACAAGTGACGCAGGGTTGCCAGGTGTGGCTATTTTGTGCCAAAGTAGGCTCATTATAAGTGAGGGCTACGAGGGACATATTAGCAGAATTAGAAAAGAAACTCCTGTCACCTCCGAAGAAGACAAAGGAGTGCTTTTGCTTTTGAATATGATAATCTTAATCTTAACCCGAAGAAAAATCGTGCAAGTTGCAATACAATGCGAGGCCGTGAAGCGAACGAGTTTGGAGTGAACGATCGAAAGCCGCAACGTATTGCAACTTGCACGATTTTTCTCGGCTTTAGGATCAAACGGGCAAGCGTGCTTCATCTTAGACCATATTTATCTTGAGTCAGCTTACCATTAGCTCTTTGAGCCGATAGCAAGCAGCACTCGTTTAAACTGGTTATACGTCGACCCACGGAGTTTATCTAATTACTAACTACGAGAAATTCTACAACGTTACCTACCTCTGTTAGGCACATCGAAACTACTAAGTTTACAGTTTACCTCTTCCGATGTTTGACAGCTTAATTATAAAAATTGACATTCTGACTGTCACCTTCAATGCTAAGAATTAAAATTAAAGGTGCCATTGGGGCAATGCCAGCATAGGCACTGGACTCTTACCTTATATACTCATATTATAGTAGAGGCTTTATACATCCATGTTATCTAGTCAAACACAAACAAACCTATTATTTCAGAAAAAAAGTAGGATAAAATTTTAATTTCAGTAAAACAATAAAAACAATTGAAACTACATAATTAATATTAGGTACAATGCCAAGTAACGGGCATTTACATTTAAATACATCATCAACAGGCCTCGTCAACTAGCTTAACCTAAATTACAAAACATCATCATCACTACAAACAACATGCTTCGTCAAAAAACAAACATTGACACCTGGCTTGTTAATGCTATGAGTTAAGATTGAAGGTGTCAATCGGGGCACTGTCGGACATTTAACTTATTCTTAGCATTTACCGTTCATAATGAATAATGAAACACTGTTACGTAAGTCATCCTTTTTCAAACCTGCCGTAGGGAGTCCAAAACAAAATATAAGTATAGTAATATTTACGTAAGCATCGATATAGGCCTAGATAAACTTTTATTCCATAAAATGCACAAGCAAAAAGCTACGATGATGAAACATTATTTAAATTTTTCCCGTAACTTTGCTGTACATAATGTAATGTACTAATGGAACCAACAGAAAGGCCAATGACAACGATCCTATGATCCAAATTATCCTATAATATAAATATCTTGGGCAATTAGTACCGAATCATCTATGTAGCAAAATGTCCATGACTTCAGCTGATCTATGAAACACTATGTCCAGTAAATTGTGTTTTTTCTGAAGATGTCTTTAAGTATTATTAAAATACCCAATTAGCAAATAGTCCATAAAGCGACGAGGCTAGAGAAAGTCAAATATATAAAATATCAAATATTTAAAAAGTCCGAAACGCAAATTACGTAATGTAGAGCATCATAAAGCTGAAAACCTAAATAAGATTTGTCAATTTGCTGTTTATGGTAAGTATTATCTTTTTGACATTATGTAGTTTGGACATTATGCTACACAGACCATTTTTGATGTTCTGCGTTATGCACGTTACATTAATTGGGCAAAATTTTGCTTCTTGGTCAATTTGCGTCGCTGGACATTTTGCAACATAGACGATTCAGTACTAACTCACCCTGCAAAGAATCCGACCTATTTCCATTGCCCTTGAGTGGTCTTGACTATATAAATTAACCGCTACGGCAACCCTACCGCCCGGGCCGGTTCCGGGTACTCATCACGTACGCAAACGTTGGCCGGATCGGCACTTCCGGGGCCTTCGTCAAGGACCATCGATTACCATCTCGGTTCTCGGTATTGCACAACCTCCCGGTCGATGCGCGATCTGAGGGCGCGCTGTTGTGTACAAAAGCTGGCGGCGGAATTGAGCTGCTTGTAACAGGTTTCGTTAATGGTTATATTGGCGATCCAATATACGTTTAATCAAAGTGGATGACTTCATCAAAAATAAGTGGCTTATTTACTGTAAAGTTGCTTTAGACTCCAGCCACGGTCGACATTGGAAACCAAAAGTAGCTTTAGTAAGCGCGAAAACTCCCTATGTTCCATCTTGGATCATAATTTTGTTGAGTGTAATATTTATGTACTCAAAGTAGAGCCACTGAGTGAATATGGCTCTAAAGAATGGCTTGACAGCTAATTTATATATAGGGCATAGGTTACAAAAAGTTACACATGACTGATAAATGTTTTATTGCGACTCTTGATGGTGATTCTACTGTACCACAACCAAACCAACCATCCAACCAATAGTCACTGGAAATCTTCCTGTTTTCGCTGCCATTGTAGTTCTGTTTTCTCCTACCTGATCTACATAATTACGGTCTTAGAATTAGAATGAATGTATTATTTTCTATTTAAGTGATATTATTTAAATTTAAATAAAGCAACATTTCTGAAGATTTAGAGGCCTAAAGAATGCCAAGAGTCCTTTTATTTAAACGGTCAAGACAAAATCATGGCCCATCCACGGAAAATCCATAGACAATCAAAAAGTCACCGTAGAAATACACAGGTAACATAAAAGTGGCCACGTATAATCTCATTCATTAAGCTCCCCATATGGGTGCCCTGTACATAAGAAAGCGCCCATTATTATATTCCTATAGAAACAACGTAAACAACTATGGTGCTATGAAACACAATATGCCCCAACCTGCCACATAGTTTATTATGTGGCGAGAGAACGAAATACTCTTTTCCTTACACCAATGGTCTAGGTGCCTTCGGAATGCAACAGTTGATTAAGGTTAAATATAATTGCTAGGTGCATTCATTACAAAATAATGTTTTTAAAAATATGTCTAGGATACATTATCGTCTAGGATCATTTTGTACGTCAACCTACCGTGATACTTTCTTTTTTCCTTCGTCTTTCTTTAGTCATGATTGTCTCATTGTGAGCATAATCCTCAAAAGTCAGAAGTTACCCCGGAAATCTGTTCCAAAACCCTTGTGGTGTGACTCAGTCTTGCTGTCTGTCAGTCTGTCTGTTACAGCTTGTTATCTCAGGAACTGCTAGTGCTAGACTTAATATTTGGAATTAATATTGTTTGACGATTTTGCAAAGAAAAAACATTTTTTCGTAATTACCGTCGTACTGAAACGGGTTAACATTTTTAAATTACATGGTACATGACCTAATAGTATACTAATAGTATCCACTATACTATTAGGTCATGTAGGGTATCATATGATTTTTCTCTATGGAGTTTGTAAAAAATCTGAAATAATTCTATATAGGGTATGATATTCTTGTAAAGATTACAGCAAAAATAAAACGATGTCTCTAAACAGCACACTTATTTCGAAATTACATAAAACTACGTTAACAGTTTTAAATGATTGACGGTCAATTGCATTAGACTAATGAAAACGTTTAATCGCGGTCAATATCCCGTTTTCATTACGTCTAAAATTACGTTAGTTCCATATTCCACTATCGTACAAGATATAATGCCTATGCGTTCATCTGTATATCCTACGTTTAAGAACTGTACCTGAAGTAACACAAAGAATATTACACGATGACACCAAACCCTCGGTGCGCTAATCCGACTCGCTCTTGAAAGGTTTTCGTTTGCAATTTTGTAAATAAACCTAAATTTTCAAAGTAGTCTATAGTTAAGTACCTCAAAGTCAAAGTATTCAAAATAGAAATCCATAAAATGTATAATTTGGGAGTAAATCGTCAAGATTTTGGGCCGACCGTGTTTTACGTAAAACCATGTACTTATTCTATTTTATGTATAAAGTGGATTTTATTTCATCATTTAACTATTGACACGTATACACACGAATGAGCAGCAATTTGCTATTATCGGAAATAATTATTTATGTGTACAACTTACTTAGAATAGAACATCGTACCAATTATTATTAATATTAGTTATAGACGATCATAAAGTACGCCTTCTAACACAACCATACTCGTATCACTGCGGAAAGTAAATTATGTGTTATAATTATTAAACCTTGCAAAATTTGGTGCTGTAAGTAATCTAAGTTTCGTGTGAAACCTCCATACACAAAAGTAAAAAAAAACCTTCTTTCATCACGTATTAAAAATCATGGCCATCAACACAATGTCGGAAAACAATTTAAAAATTGTTCCAGTTGAAAAAGTTTATTTTGACACAACTCACAAACTTTCATTTAAAGTAAAGTACTTCTTCAAAAAAGTTTTTTTTATATTAATTATGCGCATCGAAACCTGTATATGCCTTGAAATAAGTAACAAAATATAAGTGTGTACAAACTTTCCTTATCAAATCAAGGTAATAGTTACCTGTAACATTATCAATAGTTAATAACAAGTTCAAATTCGTGTTGGTCGCGATAGAACGGTTCTCGTACAACGGTCGGTTGGATTGGACGCTCTCGGACGCGAACTAATAATAGAAAATTCTTTATGTTTACACTGTGTAAAATTTAAGAACTTTTTTTAACTTACTATGCTCGAGTTTCAACTTTTTGATCTACATTCTTATACTGCCTTGTAAAATTATTTTTGGTCTGAAAGCTCTTGAGTGAAATGGTTTTTACGTGGGAACGATTTTTGTGCAACCAAATATAATAATCAAGTGCTTAAAATGTTCAACGTCGATGGGAGTCGCCTAGAATCATTTCCGCGTAAAAATATTGTGATTGTGGATGGAAAATCGAATCGCAAGTACAATATTTCCATTTTATTGTCGATATACATTGTGAGTATCGTGTGGCGCGGGGATGAGTCTGACGGGGCCCTTTGTTGCAGGACGGCGCCGCTGAGCGCGCAGTCGTCGCTCGCGCAGATAAACAAGCGCCGACTAGAGTTTGGAGTAGACGTGGAGTCGTTCCGGCTGGCCGAGAGGCTCGCGGAGCGCGGCAGCAGCGACGGCTCCATGGACGAGGAGGAGGCGGCGGGCAAGCGGCGCCGGCGCCTGCTGGACGACGAGCGGCGGGACGACGACCGCCGCCGCGCGCCGCAGCACCGCGCGCCGCCCGCGCGCCCCGACGACGACGACGAAACGCTCATCAGAGAAACACAGGCCGCCCTCAAAACACTCTCCGGCAGCTGGTCTAGAGAACAACCTGCCTCCTATAGCGGCGACGAAAACGACGACGCCAACGGCTTTGAAAATCTGTTTGAAGAAAAACAATCACAAAAAATGCTGCCGTCTTCCCCTTCCCCGTCTTCCGAAAGCGCCGATGTCTCCCAAAAAAGTTTTTCCACGAGGCATAGAACAGAAAACCAGAACAGAAACGGTATAGTCGAAAACGAAGCACAAATTAAAAAAATCCCTCGTTCCGAACGTGACGCGAGCGACGAAGAATACGAAAAACACAGCAAATATTCGAATCACTACGACGCACCAAATTTCGACGAGTTAGTCGATTCGTCTTCCAATGAGCTCGAAATCGATATGTCTGACCGGCACGACGACAAGTATGATGACAGAGAATCGAAGCACAAGCGGAAAAGCGAAACGATATCAGTAAACAAGCAATCGCTGTACAACGCTTACAAAGCGGCGACGGCGGCGCTGCCATATTCGACGCAGTCGGCGTTCAAGCCGCCCGCGGAGGTGAAGCACCGGCTGCACGGCGCCACGTTCCCGAGCGAGCCGTTCGGCGGCTACTCCAACGAGCATGACAAGGGGTCGGTGGTGAAGGGCTCCAAGCAGTACACGGTGCTGCAGCCGGCGGGCGCGGGCTCGCGCGCGGCCACCGCGCTGCAGGAGGCGCGCGCCGTGCCCTCCGCCACGCCGGCGCGCGACCACCGCCCGCTCGCCGCGCTCTCCCCGCCGGCCAACAGAGGTACACCAACCTCCAGCGACGCACCTCCAACTTTGTTAACGACATTACTATAACATCCAACTCCGCGCTATCGACTCAACCCAACTTTGTTTCAAGGTCGCGCGATAACTCATAACGTTACCCGCGGCGGAGCCGAAACTGATGTTCTACATTGTAACGATTCCTGTATCTTGAAACTGTCTAGACGATTTATGCGCCTCGTGTGAATAGAATGTACTCAGTATATGTCTGTTTGTTACTTACGTATAAATTATAGTGGCTCTAACTGAGAGGTCTCAAAATGGGTTTTATCATTCAAAACAATCCTCATCTGTCCGAACAGATGCCGGTCCGTGGCGGCAACAAATCATCCTTCATTTGTAAGACGCCTCTCATAATTTAGTCTGCGACTGTTACACTGAGGCGAGGCTCCACCTACGTCGATATTGTATATAAGGCATTAAATATTTTCCTCGTATTGTCGGGCGATAGCTGGGTTTACGTTGGGGCGACGCGCAATAAAAACGGGTCAGGCGGGCGGGGGGCGGGGTTTATCGTGCCGCCCCGTTTTTCCTGAAAGAAAAATCGTGAGTCCGCCGCGCAGCCGCCTGGCGTTCTTTATTTTTTCTTTTAAGTCGCGTGCGGGGTGGGGCTGAGTGGCGGTAGGCGGCGCCGCGCAGGTACGCCCCGGCCGGCACGCCTGCCGTATCGATCCACCCACGCCCCCCGCTGATGATTAGGGAAATACTGATTTGTGCACCGGTCGATTTGTTCGCAGAAGGCAACAAGTGTCCCACACCCGGCTGCAATGGGCAGGGCCACGTCACCGGTCTCTACACACACCATCGGAGGTGAGCGATGATTGTCATGCGTTTCAGTTGCAGCGAGTAAACAACGATGTTAAACTTGGCTTCAAATGAAACACAAACTTTTAGCAATATGTAAGACATAAATCTAAACACAATATACAACCATTGAGACGATATATTTCACTTGCTAGACTTCAATCAGTAGGTCAAAGGTTCTACTGTTGAATTTGCAGCGTTTCAAAGACGCTAGGAATTTCATCTGAAATATAAAGAGATACTTGAAGTACCTACTTGACTTCCTTCTTATATTGATTTATGAACTGTTTGTGCCCTCAGTCTGTCAGGATGTCCAAGAAAGGATAAAGTCACTCCGGAGAGTAAGTAATGCGAATTTAATGACACAAAAGCTTCATCGATTTCGTTAATTACGTTTTGTTTTTAAGTTTTTTATGTTGTTTTCAGCAATGTTAGCGAGTCAGTATTTTCTTAAGAACTTAATACGATAGTGAGTTTGTTTAGATTGGTCAAATTTGTGTTTTTCTATTAGTTTCAGTATCTACACAAGTTTGATTAGCTTAGTTTTGACTTATTTTGCTGAGTGTAGACGTATGTAGATAGAGAGCTATTTAGTAGGGTGTTTGTCCACTGGAGTCGAGCGAAGAAGCTAACCTAAACAAAACAATCAATGAGAGTAGCCAAAATTGCAATTTTATTCCTTAACTTATTAGCTTATTAGCTTCCACGTAAGACTCACAACCTTTTTTCTTAATTTTTTTATAATATTTGTATTACATATTTCAAAATATCTTCTGAAAAGAGCTCCTGATGAACCTTCGCGAAGGTTTTAATGATCTCTTCATTCCTTCCCTAAATGCATGTATGTGATATCCCCTTATTAAAACCTTAACATGGTTGGGGAGGTTTGCCTTCCCGTGTAGCCTGTAACCGAACCTATGTCCGTACAGTATTGGCGCTCCACGAGACGATCTTGAAGTGCCCGACACCGGGGTGCAACGGCCGCGGCCACGTCAGCTCCAACCGGAGCACTCACCGCTCCCTGTCGGGCTGCCCCACAGCAGCCGCTAGGAAGGCTGCCGCCCGCTCACAGCGCGCTAAGCTCACAGGTACACATACTGACTCAGGACCTCGACTTCATGAAAGTGTCGACAATTAAGACGAGGGAAAACTAAGAAACCACTAGAATTTATGAAATTATGGACATCTCTACACGTCTGCTCTTTAGAGGCGGCTGCTCCTAAACGGTTACTGACATTTAAAGAATTGAGAAGCCATCGAGGTGTCTTTTTGCAGCCATTCAAACGTGAATCTCGCGAACACTAATCGAGACTGCGTCGCGAGTTTGACCTTTCATTTAACGAGACAGCTGCGATTTCAATTGCGATTCTCATTTGTTTTGTTACCCCCCAGGCCTCCCCACAGTGCCAACGCCGGCGCCAATAACGATAACGATAGAGAGCTGCTCCCGCGAGCGCTCGGAGGCGTCGCCGCGCAGCCCAGCGGTGAAGCGCGAGGCGCCGGAGCTGCTGGTGCCCAAGCGCGAGGCCGCCGAGCCCGAGCGCGCCTCCCCCGACATGGAGACGCGCCACGCCGGGTACGGCGCGCCGCCGGACCAGCGCTCGCCGTACGAGCGGCCGCCGGACGACCACGTGCGCTCGTACAGGTAAGGCCCATCTTTTTATTTGTATCGTGTCAGGCTGTAGCTCTGCTTCTTGACATGGAGAATTGGAAGACGCCACGGTGCGCTTCGCTACCAACGCTCACCAAGTATGCTACCGCGAGATGACCACGTGCGCTCGTACAGGTTAGCCTCCCTCATGTCTGTCAGTGGCAAGGTTATAGTGCACCCAGGAGCTGTCCGTCGGGCCACGAAGATTATTTCATCTTTGGTCATTTAATTTCCACGTTTTGTTTGCCTTTTTTCCTCGTGCCTATATACATGCTATGACATTGTGGACTTGTGAGACTCCGTAGACGTTTCACTATACTTTTTATCTTTTCTCGTAGCCAAATGAACGAAGCGCGGTACGGCTACGAATCGCGGTGCTACGACAGCGTCCCCGCCTTCGAGCGCTACGACCCCCAGTGCCCGCAGCGGCCTTACGGCTGGGAGGAGGAGCGCTACCACGACCCCCACCTGCCGACCCCCATGAAGACCGACCAGTCCGAACAGGAGACCAGCTCCGGGCCCATCTACCCCAGGTATGTAACCAGCTAACAAAAACTCGGCATCAGCTAGCTATGTGGTAAACGCGACACGTCGTAGCTTTAAACTCTTTAAAGTAGAAGGTCGGTAGGAATGATTGCTTGAATGATCCCCCGATTGTCCCAGACCAATGTACCACTACGAAGCGAGTAGCGGCGTGGGCGGGGTGGGGCCGGTGGCGGCGATGGGGCCCGGCGTGCCTCCCGGCTTCTCCGCCATCAACCTGTCGGTGAAGATCGCGGCGGCGCAGGCGCAGCGGCCGAGGAGCCCCGCGCAGCGCGACCCACGCGACCCCCGCCCGGCCATAGACCTGTCCACGTCAAGTGGTAGTCCACAGGTGAGACCCTTTCATGCTTCGGGTATCGGACTATTACTTTTGCATCCCCGAGAACAAAAATTTTTCAAGTTACCTAAACATTCTTCCGGTATTGCGAAAACCCGGCAAAAAAATTGTTGAAAAACTCGCGAGTTCAATGACTTTTTATGTAACCCAGTCATAACTGACTCAAAAATATCCACTTTCAATCCACTTGAAACAATGAAACAATGCTCTTGGAGTACCAATTCAACACGCTTTTGCAAACAATTCTGCATAATGAAAAGATGCTGTAAAGCTATGTAATCTCACTCGCCGTTCACATTTCTCTTAGCTCCCGTCCGATACCCACGCCTTGTCCTTTTAATCCTTCCAAGTTCCAGTTAAATCCAATTCTAAAACTGCAATGACGACAGCACCCGTCTCATGTCGCAATCAGCCGTCCGATACCCTCTCGCTTCCTCTCTAATCTTCTTATCCAGTACTAAAGTTTAATCTTTGACGACAGGGCCCGTACGCGTCCCCGGTGTACACGAGCGCCGGCAGCGGGGCGCGCGGGAGCCCGCCGCCCGGCGCCAGCCCGCAGCTGACGGCCAGCCCGCAAGTCCCAAGCCCGCAGGGGCAGACCCTCGACCTTAGCGTGTCCCGTTTACCACATAGGTGAGGCTACATGTTCTTAGGATTGTTGTACCTACCTTAACCTTAGCACGGTATCGAAATAGTCATGACATTTTTTACTTTCTGCTTTACTTGCTCTTTTAATTATCTATTGACCTACTCTGATAAAATTACCAGGGCCATAGTTACCATTTACCTGCCAGCATACAACACCTACAAGATGATAGCTGAAATCACAGCTTGTGGACAGTTTTCTATTTCATGTCTTGCGTTCACGCCTGGCGTGTTGCCATTTTGTTTGTTCACCCAACCTGGCCATTCTTTAACTCGAGATTATAATATACCTACCCTATAAAAACTTGATCGTGCCAGGCTTATAAGTTCGCTTGTTTAAATTAACCATATAAATGAACGACCAAGTTGAAAAGAGAAACTAGTCTAATGGGTGCAATTTGTCACCAGTCGCAGTTTTCCCGGTGGCGTGTCGTACAGCAGGGAATCCACTCCAGACAGCGGCGGAAGCCATCCTTATCTAGAAGCCTACCACAGAGACGCAGCCGGTAAGTTAGCCAATAAAAAAACATTTGTTTACCTACTTTAGATAATATTTTTCTTGACGATTCTTGTATTTAAACCCGAGTACCCAAGCTCGAGTTAACTACTAAGCGAAGATACATTTTTGCAAATTTCATAAAACCCTGCCTCCTCCTGCTTCGAACGAGCCGTAAAACACGCCGTACAAATTAAAAGTCGACCGCGATAATCACTCCCCGTACGCCCTGTAGCGCCTGTAGCGAGTAGCGAGCAACGCTTTGCGCGGCGTAATGTTGCTAATCTTAACCGACAGGCGCTCGCGGTCGCTGATCGACGACCCGACGCAACTTCGCTTCGCTCACCATCGGTTAGACACATGTGTTTGAAATTAAATTATAATTATTCTGTACGTAGACTAATGATGTAATACAAACTTGGATGGGGTACGGTTTAAAAATAAATAAGTCCGTGCTACAGGGGAAGCAAGTTTAAGAACTTATAATGACTTATCGGAGTTTTAATTAGGGCAATATTGACTTTGTTATGGTTGACTGGTAGAATAATTCAAGACGTTTAAGTCCGCTGTACAATAAGTTCCTAAGTTATTTAGTTTTTGGCTAAAATGTTTTGAACTTTTTTTTGTTTTTTACCCAACCTACACTTTAGTATTCATCTCAAGACTTTAGTAGTCATCCAAAAGATAGATGGTGTGTTTTATTGCTCGTATCTCAGGATAGTACTACGTCCCTATTCTAGTAATACCAACAAACTGAGTGACAACGAATTAACTGTTGAATCCCAACGTTTCAACCCTAGTCTAAACTTTACACACCGACTTAAGTTTGCAATCCGCCAGGTTACGGCGGCGTGAGTCCGCACCCAGTAGCCGGTTACGGCCTCGCCCAGCCGGACTACGCGGCGGCGGCAGCGGCGGCCGGTTACGGCGGCTACCAGTACCAGTGCGGGGCGTACCCCCCGCCGCCCGCGTACCCGCCGCACGCGCCGCCCTACTCGCCGCCCTGCTACATGCCGCCGCCTCACGCGCCCCACGACAAGCCCAAAGATAGCAGGTGAATATTACAGGCATAAGAAGGCCAGTGAGCGAACATTAAAAACATGGAAGAATTCTTTAGAACAAGTTCACCTTAGGTACCTTTTGTAATTTACACCCATCATTCAAAAGCACAGAACTAGGTATATCGGAATAGAAGAAAAGAGTTCATTGATTTGTTTTTTTGGGAACTGGGGGTCGAGTTTTGAATCTCAATTGGTGACTAAATTCACGGATTTCTAAAAGTTCTTATTTGAATCTCACCGGTGACCAAAATTGTCATGCCTTGATACCAAATACGAATGCCCCCACCCACTCGTAAACGAGATCACCGAGGGACTTCTTTACCACTGGCAGTGACAGCTATAACCTCAATTTAGTACTAGTAGTAAGTAGTACTAGATTGAGTTTACGGCACCCGAGATGCTTTCACTCTTTTCTTCTACCTCAATAGAGTTCTGAGCTCACAAGATTTCGTAAAACTCACCTTGCATCCTAATTTGTATGATGATTAGTTTTAATACTACACGTTGTGGCTTAGTTTGCCATGGCTATCATTGACACCTAGCACAAAATGCTATGATACCGTTTTTGGTCGCTTGAATGTTCCACTTCCATGTTTTTTTTTCTCTTGGCTTACTAGCTTGGAAAAGGTTCTAGAGTGGACACTAGTGCTTCATAATCGCTGGCGTCGAACACGTTGCGTGATCGCCTCAATACAAAACTCGCTCGCAAATCGCTAGTGTGATAAGGCTGTTAGTGGGTTCATTATTACTACAACGACAACGCGCAAGAGATATGTTTATCACACTTTTTCGCATTACCGCTGCCGCTACTTAGACGATTTCCAATGTGGGTTCAGACTTTTAGTACCGTTAACCCAGTGAAAATACTAAGAAAAAATTACAAACTGTTAGACTTTAACCACAAGCTATTGCGTCAATATTTCTTCATTCTGTCAGTATGGATTTATGTGCGTGGCTCAATTTTTAAATACCTAACAACGTATATGAGTAGGTATCATTAGAAATTTGCCAAGTTAGGTATACCTACGGCGGGTGACTTTTTTATATGTACCAGAGACTATGGGCCTTATTCATAAGCGTCACTAAAGCCTCTAATTAGCTAATATATGTTTTGTCTTCTTCATACTAACTGAAATGTCAATGTGACAAAAAAGGACAAACGAACTTTAACGGCATTTAGTTAATACATTATACATATATATATATATATATATATACATATACATACATATATTATTATACATTATATATATATATATATATATATATATATATATATATATATATATATATATATATTATAGTACATTATAATACAAGTGTGCTAAATTGGTCATTACAGTCGAGGCGGGTTTGAAGCCTGAGCGAAGCGAAGGCTTTAATATAGCCGAGGAGTGTAATGACTAAATGCTCACGCGTTTCATACGACGTTTTTCAACACACTTGCGAGGAAAAAAATGGCAAAAATTAACTAACTATTCAACTAACCTATGTTAGTAGATATTGGTTATTCGGAGCTTCCTTTGAGAACATTCCAATGTCTGAATGTCTTTGGTGATGGCACCTTGTGGATTTGTTGATGTGATAAACGTCCGAGTATTTCTTTAGGATCACAGTTAAACGTGAATATGTTTTGATGTCGGTGCCAGTTTTAATCCGTACAATGCTTTGCAAAATCGAGTATATCTAAGTATTATTCACCACAACGAACTATACTTGTAGGTACGTGTTAGCCAGTTTAATTGCCTAGTAGCCTTACTCAAAGTGTGCTCCGTGGAGCCCTGGGGCTACGCAAAGAGTTTGTGGGGACTCCGCGGTGTTACTTGCCCACAATACATTCTTTAGGAGGACAAGTTCAGAAAATAAGTACAATTAAGTAACTAATTATAATATTGCGTGATTACGATAGTTAGTTCAACAAGCTGGCTATAAACACATTTTCAGAAAACGTTTAATACATACTTGATTGGTTATTTTTACTGTTCTTCCATTATATAAAACTTTTAGTTTTAGTTTATCGGGTAACATGTATATCTGTTTTGATTTAGATGACACAGTAATTCACTTTAAAACATCAATTGCATTTTGTCTTCACTTAGTAGGTATTTCTAGATTCTACATTCAGATCTTTATCAATAATTAAAACTACAGTTTTCAAAGTTAGAAACATAATGCATCTCTACTAGGTACTACAAACAAATACAAGAAAGACGACAGCACAGCAGTTTTATTTTTTTCATTTTTTCGCGCTTGTTCCGCGCGATATATTTTGTAATGCGCGCGCAGGTTCAAATCAAGTCACAGACCAAACCGCCATACAACCTAATATTAAAAATATGTATGATATACTACAAAATAGTGTTTTAAATAAGCAAATAAACGTTAATTCGTAGATAAAAATTGAAAATTGACTTAAATTAAACAATTTAGAGTCACCTTAATCTAAAATATTTTATTTACGCGCAATAATTTGTTCATTACTTTTAGGCGGGAAAAGACTTGGCTGAGATTTAAAAAAATATGTAATGTAAAAAACACGAGTGCGGTAATTATAAAATAAAAAACACGTGTGTGTTATAAGTTGTATCATGAACTATGTAATAAGATCTAATTTACGAGCAAGTGTATTGAAAAATAGGTTTATGAATAGGGTATATGTACAAAAAGAAAGGCAAACTAGCAAATGGGCCACCTGATATTATAAGTGATCACCACTGCCTGTAGACATCTGCAACTTAAATTGTGCCTGTTATTTCCCGGGCTATCATTGTCTCCTCACCGGAGCACAGATAGTGCAAGCACTGCTGCTTAGAGGCAGTATATATGGTGGTAGCGATCCGGTCCGGACGAACCTTGCGCATGATCACCAATCACCATCCGCTGAGTCAAGTTAAAATAAGTAGCCTTAAGTATTATATTAACATGCTAAGATTTCCTACTGCCTGCCCTTCACACGTCCTCGCTTTGTTTAGCAAAGGGATCATGGTCGTATTAAAATTATAATAAAGTTATGGTCTTGATACTTGATAGTACTATATGTTAGAATATAGTATGGGTGTAAGGAAACGCGGCGCCCTCAAGCGGCCATTACTGGAATTATTTCATATATACAAAAATGACAGCTGACCGTGTAACGTAAATCTGCTTGTAATAATTAATCTAATTTAATTATACATCTCCAACCTGAATACAGTGCCCTAAGCACGACTTGTCGAATCCTGCGTTACGTTACGGTTATCGTATCGAGATCGAGAAATCTCATACAAAATTTTAGTTCCAAATACGCTCACGGGCGGGCGCTGTTCCAAACGTCATACAAACTCGTTATAGTTTACTATTCGATTTTACGTGACGCAGGATTCGACAAGTCTTGCTTAGGGCACGTATTTCCATAGTAAGTATATAACACTATGTATTAAGTATACATAGCTACATAGATCGTTCTAGTGTCTGCCCGCGTTTAATTACTATAATTATACTTTTTATACAAGGAAGGCAAACGAACAAGTGGGTCACCTGATGGTAAGTGATCACCCTGCCCATAGAGCATTAATGGTATAAAACCACCGAACAGAGAAAATGTTCATCAGATCTCCCCGCACCGCAACCCACCTGTAATAAAGGGCTTTGTGTTCTATTATAAATACTATTTACGCCTGTATTTTAAATACGCTTCACACGCATACAAATATTTTTTTCTTCAAGGAAAATTTTAAGCTCCCTTATGTACGCCCATGGATTCCTTCAATGCTAACTCTGGTGAATTAATCTGTAGCTATCTTGGCGCCATGTGTAATCCAGTAGGAGAACTTCGTAGCGACTACCAGCGCCATCTAGGCATCGAACATACTTCTAGCTTTTAGTGCTGTTTCAAATCACGCTGATGAAGTACTAACTATACTGCGTTTTATCTATATTTCGTATTTAATTGAAAAACGCTTTTTAAAAATAAGTCACAGCAAGCAGCAAGTAGCAATTAAATAACAATTAGAATCAATTATTTATATTGTTACGGTTATATACGTAACGGTTACTTATTTTTAAAAGCGTTTTTCAATAAAAGAACATGTCAAGTCAACATTATTTATCTACTTTCTAATGATAAAAAAAACCGGCCAAGTACGAGTCGGACTCGCGCACGAGGGTTCCGTACAAAGATTTCCCTACTTTTCCCCAGTGTTTTAAGATGTCCAGTATTAGCAAAGCCCCGTTCCTATATTTTACTTAGGATTTTACTGCCATCTAGTGGCGAGTAGACGAACAAGCGACATCAGCGAGAGGTCAATGATCTCGAGCCCACGCTGCATCCACAAAGTTCTCCTGTTCGACGCTAGATGTCGTTAGCAGTGGTAAACAGTGTACATTGGTCACATTATTTGTGGTATTGGTGGACATAAAATTTTTAGATCTTGAGACTTTTCTGAGTGGTTGTGCTATAAGAGCTACCTTCATACTAAATTTCAAGTTTCTAGGACAACTGGAAGTACCCTGTAGGTTTTTGGATATCGGCAATTTGTATGGAAATAGCTTTTTTGATGACTGTATCTTTTGATTGCGTTGACTTAGAAGGTTGATTTTTTCACAGCTTCAAGGGACCGCAGGCTTAAGTATTTGATATTAATTTTGGTCTTGACAGACAGACAGACAGAGAGACAGACAGACAGAGAGACAGACAGACAGACGGACCTCAAAGTGATCCTATAAGGGTTCCGTTTTTTTCCTTTTGAGGTACGGAACCCTAAAAAAGAAGTATGCAAGTTCCAACACTCTTCCTTCGAACTTCGGTTCCCACTTCCCCAGGCATGGCATCTGCCTTGAGAGATACATATTATTGTGGCCCTGTCTCAAAACAACCAACTCATTTAAGTATCTTCGACACGTCGTATAAATACTGCGCCGGACACGGGAGCTTGCCTCATTTTGAATTTGTAATGCAACACCTTAAAAGTACCTAAACGGGTCTTAGTTGTGTATATTAAACTTTATCGGAAGGGACAGTATTCCTAATAGGGACCGGAAATGTTAGCCACACTTATACTACCTCCACTAGGTACCATACTATTAGTTACTCTGTGGTTTAATCTAATTTTTAGGGTTCCGTACCTCAAAAGGAAAAAACGGAACCCTGACAGGATCACTTTGTTGTCTGTCTGTCTGTCTGTCTGTCTGTCAAGACCCTTTTCCTCTGCAACGCGTGGAGGTAGCATGCTGAAATTAATATCAAATACCCAAGCCTGCGGTCCCTTGAAGCTGTGAAAAAAATCAAGCTTCTAAGTCAACGCAATCAAAAGATACAATCATTAAAAAGGCTATTTCCATACAAGTTGCCGATATCTGAAAACCTAAAGGGTACTTCCAGTTATCCTAGAAACTTGAAATTTGGTATGAAGGTAGCTCTTATAGCACAACCACTCAGAAAATTCTCAAGATCTAAAAATTTTATGTCCACCAATACCACAAATAATGTGACCAATGTACACTGTTTACCACTGCTAACGACATCTATCTTCGAATAGGAGAACTTTGTGGATGACGCGCGGGCTCGAGATCATTGACCTCTCGCTGACGTCGCTTGTTCGTCTACTCGCCACTAGGTGGCAGTAAAATCCTAAGCAAAATGTAAGAACAGGGCTTTGCTAACACTGCGCAACTTAAAACACTGGGGAAAAGCAGGGAAATCTTTGTACGGAACCCTTGTGCGCGAGTCCGACTTTTTTATGTTAACACAGTCATGACATTATAATTGCCAACCATTGGTTTGTTTACTTAGGTACCTACTGCATATTTTTACTTGCTCTTTAAGAAGTAGGTAGGTAATATACGTAGGTATTGAAAAGGGTGATTATAGGTATCAAACTTGCCAACGTACTTAATTAAACGAGGTTAAAACGACAAGTTAGATTCCAAGGTTCAAAGATATCGAACGCCGTTTATCTCATAAATTCTTAGTCAAGATTTAAAAACGGATCCTGATGCAGATAGAACTCAGCTATCGTTATTATTGTTATTATATCTAGCCTGGATTGATGTCCCACTAGTGGGCAAAGACCTCCCTAATTCCCCCATGTCTTCCATTCGGGTGCCTTTCGCATGGTCTAAAATGTCCTAAAAAAAATTGGTCAAAAATGTGTTGGGTATAATATTGAATGGCATACTTCTTTTTTAGCATAAAGATCTTTTCCGTTCATGTATTTTTTGTCCTAAAGCACTTATGGTTTATAATTGTATAAGTACTTAGGTACATAATCTAAATTTTTTATTACCAACAGGCTATTTTAAGTCCATAATAATTGTTAACTCTAATTGTCATCTAGCCTAACATACATTGTCACAGAATACATAATAGACAATGTCCTAAAATTAAAATGCGTACGTACATGGATAGGAATACTCTAGGTCACATGATCAACTAATCTAACTAGTTATGTTAGGTTATACATGTAATTGTGTGAAATTTCACCTCAGCGTCGTTAACTTCATATGAATATTGGTTTTCTAGACATAATACATATCTGTAATATGTAAATAAGTAATCAACATGACTGGTAATGAAAAGTTTTAACAGTAATTGGAATAACAATGTTACAGTTAATATTTTCGACAATACAGTATTATGCAAAACAATTTCGATCAAACAATTTTCGACATCATAGAACGAAACGTTGGTATGAAAAAATATGTTGCGAAAAAAAAACAAAACTAAAAAAATTTCATTCACCCGATCCCTTTCATTCCTCCCAAACTAGAGCAGACCGATTGAACTAAATAGCTACCTAGGTATCTTTTTAATGGTTTTTTTTTATATTTACTGGAAAGAAACCAAACGTAACAAATTAAAAATCACATGACCTACCTAAATACCAAGCATTCTTCTATGTCAAACAAGTTTGAATACTTATTTAAAAAAAACAGTAGAGCTATCTAACTAGCTCTTTGTATTATTAACCCGTTATTACCCTATTTTTTATCCCACATAAACAAAAGAATGGTACCCAGTCCGCGTCTCACACATCCTTTTTTTTTTTTGTGTAGTTTCAAGGACATCCTTTGGCATTTTTACAACTTAGCGAAAGTGATGCAGGTATAACATCTAGCTAACTAGCGCACTTTTAAGAGCAAAAAAACTCAAAGTCGCCTATTTTAAAGCCTGTCTAGTTATAAAAGTAGGCACTGCTAAGTCACCTTGGTATCGTGACTTGCGAATGTTAATCATACTTTTTACGTCAGCAAGAATAACTTTCTATAAAACTATTTCAAACAAGTTTAAAAAGTTTTAGGCGGGAAATAAAACTTGTACCATGCCTGGTAAAACAATTCAGTACCTAAATAATCAGTTCGCATAATTCAATGATACGATTGTATTTACGAACTTTTCCTGTGTTGATCAATGGAATGACTCGCGGCGCGGTGCGAGTGACGTAAGTCGGATCGGAGCTCTCGCTCTTTTTACTCGATGGCGTGCAGTTCGGATCCGCGCCCCACGTGTAAACGCGACGCGTGAACGCTCCGGCCAAAGGTTTGAATTTTAACGGAAGTTTTTATGAACCCAAACTATTCAAACTTTTAGAAACATTCGTCAAAATATTACAACTTTTAATAACAACATAGGAAACGTCAAAAAATTAATAAATACACCGGACTAAACATTGTTTGAATGAATTTCGTGTCGTGACTGTTGTGTGAAGTTCGCGCGTATCCGAACGCGCACGAGTCACAGCCCATGGATCAGTCTAAATATACCGGCGTTCGCGCACCACGCCATGCGCCGCGCTAGATAACCACTTGAACGATAAGATACACAAATAATAATTATCCGTGCCATTATGGACTCTACGCGGAACACAACTATGCAACGGAACGGGTGAGTGTCAATTATCAGCACTTTGCATAACTTTTCAAAACTTTTGCAAACTATTCAAACTATTGCTCACAAAAGAGTCTGACGAAGTTTTGTAAACATTACACCTCGCTTTACTCAGATTGTGATCATTTATTTATTAATGGCGACCAGTTAACGCTAATTTATGATTTATAGCGTGCGTTCTAGGTTAATGACTCGAGTAGAAGATACTAAAATTGGATACGTTAAGGTCGCATAACAATGTGTCGGCGTAACTTTTTTTTAGTTCGCATTGTTTGTTAGTCCGCCGTCTGCATCAACATTTGTTCATTTCTTTTACATCCAACTTTTGTTTTTTGTTTATTTTATCGAGTTATTGTTTTCGTTAGCCTCAGTTATCACGCCGAGGACTTTTTCGGTAATCTGGGCTTCCGGCTTCGCGAGGCGGCGCGTGAGAGGGAGAGGGACCTCATCCAGTGTCCCGTGGAGAACTGCGATGGGACCGGCCACATTTCGGGAAACTTCGCAACGCACCGCAGGCAAGCGCAAGCGCCGCCGCCGACGCAGCCCATGGCAGTCGGCTGTGCAGTGCTCGGTGCACCCGCACCCGAGCCAACAGCTGACGTTACTGGCTTTAATTTGCATTCATTACCTAACCTACTGTTTTCGCGTTGGCCACGCGCGGGAAGTTTTTTAAAAGTTTAGACAGTTTTGCGCGGCCGCATTAAAAGTTATTAAAATTTTACTAATTACACTTTTTAACTTTCGTGTTAACGCCTAATGTATTAATATTTATAATAGAAGTAAAACTACTTAATCGGTTTGTTACACGTGTTACATATTGTTTACACCAGCCAGTTGTAATAGGTAACATTGTAGCATTAACTGCTATTTATTTATAATATGATATTCTCAGTAACCACTAAGGAAACTTGAACGGTCTTCTAGCCATTTTATAATCTCTGCTTCGTCTAGGTACACACACACGCCAATATTATTAGTAAGTAGGTGTTATATAAGTGACATTGAAACAAAACGTGAACATTTTTGTCAAACTTTTTTTTCGTGACGTCGGTATTTCTGTACAGAACGTCCCAATAATGTTGTGAAATACTTTATAAGTTTACATTACGAAATCACCTCTAATATGTATTCTTAACATTTTATCTCGATCTGATAAGATATAAAACATACTTAATTCAAACAAAATTGTCGAATCCTCCAAATCAAAACGTTAGGTTTAGGTCCGGGATATTAGGGAATTCCAAAAGTTCATAAAACATGGTATTTCAGACTTTCGGCTAGTGGTTATAGAGTAAGTTTTTGTGCAAAGAGGGGACGGTCTACAATAGTCAAAATAAAACCGTTTCTCCGCCCTGTCCGGCAAACTCGTGTTGTGACGTCATCAATGCGGATTTCAATAGAAATCATTCTAAGAAGGGCTGAGAGAAGTAACCCCTCGACCGAAACTGCGGCCCTTGCCAATCTACATTAAAATGTTGACTCTCACTATTTAAAACCTTACACCGTATGTTTAAGACTTGTTTTTCTTTAATATGTGTGACTTTGAACCTAGTGCAGGTACACTTTGTTATACAGGTTTGGTAATTTTGTTGTAATGTGTAATTTTTCTTCGCGGATTACGAGACGTCTTTGTCTACCATCGATTTTTTTATATTATGAATAAACTTGGCTGATGACTGTTCTAAACTTTTACCTAATAACCTAACCAACTTAGTTAAAAAAAACCCCGACACTTTGATTTCAAATTTCAATATCTCAAAAACGGCTGAAACGATTTTAATAAGACCTAGAACCACCGCTGGAAAAGCTGCTTTCAAATATAAAAAAACCGCATTCAAATCCACACACAAAGCGGTAGATTTTATAACACCCCTCTTGTTGCGTCGGGGGTTAAAAAACAAAGCAACATCGAAATACTAATTTATCGCTCGACTCCTAAAGCCGACGCTCTCGAGGACAATATTCGCAGTGCAATATTACAATATTAGCTCGGTGCAGTGACAATTGCGCCCGTGAACGGTAATTTGCGCATTTCCGCATCCAGCCGAGCCAAACGACGCCGGCTAAACTGCCACACTCCCCGATTTATACCGAAAACTGACTCCTTTTGTAGACGATGGCACTTAGGACTCGCGGCAGTCGCGGTACGAACTAACCGCATGTTCAAAATTTCAAATCTCTCGAGTGAAATTTACATTAAGTACTTATCAACCTAGGTACTTAGACTTCATGTGAAGCTGAAACGAAAGCTTTTGTCTTGTAAATTGTAATTGTTTTCTAACCATTATAATTTGATGCTATTTCCTCTGCAGCTAATTACTTTTGGAGCTTCAAAATTAGGATTACGAATGAAGTTTGTAGTAGGTGCCTATCTACTTTTCAATTTTGGTTCTAAGTATCATTTCTCTTAGTTTGGAATTAAAACACTTTTAAACTCTTCTGTTAATTTACACAAACCTTCTATGAAAATGTGTGAAATTGAGTACCTATCTAGTTACCTAGCCAGTGCAAAATCAATTTAATAGTAGTTTTCATGTGCATCTGCCTACTAGTTAGAGAAAACCTATTCTACACAATGATATTACATTTTATTCTACACCGTGGAAGTGATAATTATTGCAGAGCTAAGCTAAAGCGATATTTTCTTTCTCACTCTAACGTGTAATTCGTTATGCACAAGAGTGCGATACAAAATTAAATACATATCGACTGCTGCGTCTGCGATATCTCTGTATCGAATCGCTATTCCTGAGATCTTGGGTTGTAAACCTATTTTAGTGATAAGTATTATAATTTTGCTCTGATAAGGAAAAAGAAAATTAGATTTTCATAGTGCATCGATAAAATGCATTGAAACTTGTAAAACTTGACTTTGCCATACATTGCTGACTCATGCGTATAAATAAACCCACATTTTATTTTACTTACCTCAGTTTAACTATTTAATATTATTGTGTAAGGTGCATCGGGGCAATTCCGACAGAAATTTATGCGAGTTGACTAGAGGTTTATATTTTGATTTTTTATTCAAAGACGTTTTGTATCTACTGCCGTTGTTATTTTACCTCTGTTTACTTAATGAACAGACCTATCGTAAATATGTAATAGAATCCTGAATATATAGTATGGTTTTTAAAATTAAGCTCTTAAAGTATTGAGTTGTATTTTTTTGGCATTGGGGAAATTACGAACTACCTTGGGGTAATTCCGAAATTATTTAAAAATGGACTTTATTATACTTTGACTGAAGTTTCGCAGTTATTTTTTGTCCTTCTTTACCCCTCACGCAACATATGTTTACTTTATTCACTGGAACCGCTAATTTCATTACATACAGCTTTGTTAGTTCGGAATTACCCCAGGAAGGATCAGCGGTTCTCAAACTTTCATTATCATAATGTGCAATGTATGATGCCTAAATTATTTTCTTTGTAAAGTTTATCAAAACCGAGAGAAGAACTGCATATAACGAATCTGGTATGAGGAATAATTATGACATGATGATATGATATATTATGGAACATCTTTATGTATATGTACATGACTTGATCAATTAATAAATGAATGAACTCAAAAATTGTTTAAGTAGGTATGTAATGAAATACAATGCGCTACTGACTACCATTCCATGCGCAACTACACTAGTCTATCTTTAATTTAATTCACATCTAAATTGTAGTGTTAATTTTTGTACAGATTGAGAACCGCTGCTAATTACTATGAATAAGTCAAGTGGGGTTATTGCGAATTGAGTATATATCAGAATATCAGATATGTTATATCAGAATAACCCCGGAGGGGTTATTCCGTTTTTTTTTTTATCACAGCTAGGACGCTGTGTTCCTCTTAGCTATTCATAAAAAAAACGTCAATTTATCAAAAAAAGTAACAACTGTTCAAATAACCCAAAAAAAATCCGAAAAAAAGTTGTTGGGGTTATTACGAATCACCGAAATTGACGTGAAAAGCACTTGTTTGGGATAAATCGACGCTATGCACGTCAGGTCGACAATAGCGGCTCGTGATGACTGATGCGGCGAGCACAATAAAGCTGGCCTCTAGAGTAATGATGAAAATAGATATATATCGCTACCGTTACTTAGGTTTTTTGAAGTTTCTGAATATACCCGTTTTCGGAATTACCCCGATGCACCTTATGTAAGTATCTAGGATATTGAGATACATAATAATAATAACAGAGTAAGGTACCTACGTATGTCTAAAGTTTGTACGATAACGTGTAAATTATCTTTTAAATACTTAAATGGTTTTTAAATTAGGTTTTGCACCGTTTCAGTAGCGTGCCAGAATCTTGTCAAAACAATGACCGAGACACGTCTGGCAAGCCTTGACAATGAGAGTTGTCATTTATTGTGCAAGTTTTGTTATTATACTGATCAATTCATTTATTTTCTATTTACATAACATTACTAGCAAGGGAAATTGTATGGCCTCAAGTATAGTAAACATGAGATAAATATAATAGGCATTTCTGATAGATCGTAGTTATAAATAAAGTTAGCATAAACTGAAGCGAGTTCTATCTATAAAACGCAGTAGATGAGTAGATATGCATGTGTTTATCCAAGCACCTATTTTTAACGCCAAGTGCATCGGTGGTTGAAACTCTTCCACATTAGGTACGTACAGTTATTTAGATACATACAGTCATAATATCTATGTACGGACCTACCTATAGCAGATTTCTCACGGCGCTTGCTAATTAAAAATCTAAAGCAGTACAATATAATATTGTTAGGTGTACTTACTTCTGTTTTTCTACGTATGAAAACGCTAAATTATGTCAATTACGTAATTAACACTGCTCTAGGTACACGGCAGTAGAGTAGAGCATTTTATAATAAGATAGGTAGACAGATTTTGTTGCTTTTAAGCGCGTAATTTTAAAACTAGGGAAATATACTATTACTTGCATGGCTATTAATTAAAGAAGTAATAGCTATAGGACTTATCGTTAATTTATTAGCATAAGTTAGTTGTTAGCTTAGGAAATTGAGCCACGCATTATCAGCCGTCAAGTTTTCAATTACAATAGCCTACCTAAGTGAATTATTTTCGATGTTAGGTAGACACTAAGTATTTCGTTAAAACAAAAATAAACGGTACCAGTTTATGTGCTTAAGCGAACAAAAACATTATATTTACATCGTTATCCTTGGCTGGATTTATCTAACTCGTCGTTTTCCGCACCCATGTTTCGTCAATATTTATATGGCTGCGTACAAAACAATAACTTACCAATGCCATAACATTCGTACTTACCTACTTACCGTAAGCTACGGCACGCTACCCCGTCACGCCATTGTAAGTAGTCTGTATATGTGCAGTCTTTCCGGGTGCCCGCGCGCCGACCGCTCTCAGCTCCAGCCGCACTCCCAGGAGTTGAAGTGCCCCACTCCCGGCTGCGATGGCTCCGGCCACGTCACCGGGAACTACTCCTCGCATCGGTCACTCTCTGGATGCCCCAGAGCCAACAAGCCCAAGAGCAAGCCAAGAGATGGACAGGACTCCGAACCACTTAGGTGAGTAAGAGCTTGGGTTTCGTTGTAAGGATAGTTGCCATGCAGTCTTGCAGGAAAAATAAATCTAGATTCAGTAAGCCTGGTATAGACATAGTAGAAAAACCTTTCCCACGGGCCAGGCAAAAATAAATCTTATGACAATATCATAAAGATTTTGACAGGGGAAAGCTTTTCTCACTGTATAAGCTTGTGAGTTCCATACATTTTGGCACTACTGAAAGGAGCTTACCTAACACTAAATCGAGTGTTTTTTTTTATTAGCTAGTGGTCATAAAGTGTGATAAATGGGCGAACGTTTAACTAAGACTTCCCAGGGAAATAGATATGTAAGGTAGTCGTTGATAATAAGGCCTCACCGCGAATTGGAGAGAATTTGTAAATTACAGTCGCCCCTAATTCTCTAATTCTTGGTACAAACCACTAGATCGGGGGTAAAGGATAGGAGAGGTTTTAAAAAGTCTTGGTCTAGCTATTAGAGGCTTAATAACTTAAAATTTGTGAGATTACCTACTTGTATTTACGCTGTCTCGGGTCGTAATCTTGAAAACCGATAAATAAGAGAAGAGGCCTTGGCTGTTTCGTATTGTGGCATTCATGGCTAATGTTTATTTAGTGTTCACCCGTTATGCATGTATGATTCGAAACAATGAAAATATTATTCAAATTCCATCGACACCACCAAGTATCACATTATTTCGTCTCTACTTCTATCTATCTTCAATCTGTGACGACCCCCACCCGAAACGAAATATTAATTTATTTTTTACAACACATTGGTTATTTGCACGCTGCTTAGATGCCCTATACCGGGCTGTGATGGATCTGGACACGCTACAGGGAAATTCTTATCGCATCGAAGGTAAGACCGATTCTCTGTGCGAAGTAGAAGTATTGTAGACGTAGGTATCTGCTCATTAGCTAGTTGTACGAGTAGCTGTGAGAGATGAATTTTGATATTTAAGCGTCATACTAATTGTTTTTCCTTTTACCAGTGCCTCAGGTTGCCCGATCGCGAATCGGAACAAGATGCGAGTGCTAGAAAGCGGAGGGACCGTTGAGCAGCATAAGGCAGCAGTAGCTGCTGCAGCGTCCGCCATCAAATTCGATGGCGTTAACTGCCCAACCCCAGGGTGTGATGGGTCGGGCCACATCAATGGCTCCTTCCTCACGCATCGCTCGCTCTCCGGCTGCCCCGTCGCAGGGTCCGCCACGACCACACTACAACCGAAAAAACCGAAGTACCCTGATGACATCACACCATTGTACCCCAAACCGTATTCAGGTACATAATTGACCAATCTCATTACGATTTTATGTATGTTTCACGCCCCAAGATTTTTACTCTGATTTGATCAATCACCTCTTTCAGTTTACGTCTGTTTCCGCCGTCTATTGCATTATCTTTGTCTTTTGTTTAATCATGATTGGGCTGGGCTTGTGAATCACGTGAATTCTATTTGTAATTTTAGCATCCTATCTGGCCAAATTACATCACTTGGTTTTATACCCTCTGTTAAATCAATGCTTGTCCGATTTCAGGAATGGAAATGAATATGCAGACGGGAAACGGCGAGGACCTGATGACCCTCGAACAAGAGATCACGGAGCTGCAGCGAGAGAACGCGCGAGTCGAGTCGCAAATGATGCGTCTCAAGTCAGATATCAACGCTATGGAAACACACCTTAGCCACGGAGAAAGGGTAAGCTTCAAACCACTAAGCCACTAGCGCAGCATGTTGCTTTTGTTTAGCTCAACCCCATAGTATCGATTAAAAATATGATTTTCTCTGATAACGTAGATGGTAGTGTCATGGCTCCAAAACAACCAACTTTGAGTGCTACTAACGTCACATTTGTGAGTACCATCAAATTACTAAGTATCTGATCTAGTAGCCACTCTTAGACGCGAACAGTCCCGAGACCCCTGACACGGCATTAGATAGGCGTCGCTAGATGCAACTGAACTAGTCAACCGCCGACAACCTGGAATCGGCATATCGCATTAGCCGTCCCGCCATTACTTTATCGGTTGGCGTGGTTGTAATCGTTTGTTTATTATTTGCAGGAAAGTCAGTTGATATCGCAGAGGAATAACAACCTCACGGATTACTACGAGAGTCTCCGCAACAACGTCATCACGCTGCTGGGGCACGTGAAACTGCCGGGCGGCGACTCCGCGCCGGCCACGGCGGCCGGCGGGCCCCCGCCGCCCGCTCCGGGCGAGAAGCCGGCGCACGACAACTTCGATTCCTACCTCACGAAGCTGCAGACGCTCTGCTCCCCCGACGGCTACTGCCCTGATGAAAACCGCCCTATTTATGAAACGGTCAAAAACGCACTTCAGGACTTCACAGTGCTCCCGACACCCATTTAAGGTTCACAGAGCGCCGCCGACTCGGAGCGCCATTGAGCTCGCGGCGGAGCTTATACGACTGACCTGACTTAGTGCAATTGATTGTGTTTGTGATCGACTCGGTGAAAGCTATACGCCAAAGATCGTCTATCGACAGTGTTCGAGTATTCAAATCAAACCGTTAGTATTAAGTGATTGACGATATGTGGCCGCAGTGAACAGTGCACAGTGCCGCCCGCTAGGCTATTATTGGACAGCATGTGTTCCGCTTAGGTAACGATTACGATGTCTGTTCGTTTTATAAACCGTTGTATACGATGTCTGACTTCTTGGTGACGCGACTTCATCACTCGAAGATTTGTTCGACTCTAACTTAATGTTAAGATGGACAAGCATAGGCTTACATACATAAATGAATTTTAACCACCGTTACTCGTATTAATGCGTAAAATAAATGTAATTGTTAGGGAAGAAATTTATACTATTGTATGTAAGCGATTTTAGCCCCACAGACAAGATTTCGATACTGTAAATATTGTAACTTTCAACAGAGGATAATTCGTCTATGAAATTACAGGCTGTCGTCAGAGCGGCTACGGCTTAGTAAAATTATAGATAAGCAGACTCAGATTTTTATCATAAAGTAGTAGGGAATAAGGACAACTGTTAAATATTTGTCTAAGTTCTTATACTGGGATGTGCCAAATGCTTCGCTCGCCGGACTCCCGCCGCGTCGCGCGTCGGCTCGGTACGACAAATACATAAACGAACGAAATTAATTAACTCCTTCAAGGACCTTCTAGTCAGTTTTGTAAATAACATTGTGAATATGTAGTTGTTACGTCGCATGGGCGTTTTTATTTACATTAGGAAGTAAGATCTCATTAGATCGGGTAAGTTAATTCAGTCATTAATTGATAATTTTAGGACTAAAATACTTTCTTTGTTAGCCAATGTTCACTTCTGTGATTCTGTTACGTGTTACGTATTTGTTATCGACCTTACGGAATGTGATAGCTTAAACGACTCAAGTTAGTTCATTTGCCTGTATGTTAAGTTAATGTGCTGAACGTGAACGTGTGTGCAATTATTGTTTTGAATCGTAAGTAGGTGAAATGTCTGGTAACGATTTTGTTTATGATGCGAATTATTGTTTGTTGTTCTTTATTTCATACAATCACATTGGTACACAGAAATCGATACTACCTACTTATATTCGCATTTAAATACTAAAACCTATTACTATGTTACTACTCTGATTGTCATATATGTTTCTGTAATATATTGAGTATGTGTTGTTAAAGAGAATAAAAATAATAAATACCTACCAAGATTATCGCAACAGTTTAAATTTATTATTTTCCTATAAACTTCCCGTTTTACGATCATGGCCAGGATTGCTGCGTTTTCCCCGAGTTTTAAACTAACACAGTTGGGTAACTTTATTTAAATTTAAATATTGAAACTAGGTACTTTATGTAGCACATATTTCAAATTAGGTAGGTATTAGTAGTTCCTGATATGCTGCACCGGAGACAGACCAGACAGACAAACTAAATATGGGTTCCTTTTTACCGTTTTGGATCGGAAGCCTAAAAAAAGGTAGGTACGTACTTACTTATTATATCATCATAACTTCTTTAAAAATTTGTACCTAAAATGTATCGTGTAGCCTGGCAATAAAGAGCAGAAATTAAATGTGGCGCCACTTTCTTCGTATCTGTCACACACATCACGTAAATTCCAATGTCTTTGCGTATATTCGTAAATTCAGCGTAAATATGGCAACAAATTTGTATGAAGAATTTCTCTTTTCTCCGTTTTCTACTCTTTTTTGCCAAATTTGCTAGGTGCATATGATAACTTATTGTTGAAACCTTACATCATTACCTTATTTAAATCAACTAATCGACATATCTATTCAGTCGATAACAAGGAGCTTACACTAGAGCTGGAACAAGATCTACCAAGAAACGTCCGGGCCCTGATTATTTGAAAATGAATTTAAAAAAAAAGTGACAAGGACGATAGGCAAGTGCGGTACAGTCTCTTTCTGATTATGGTGACTAAGCTATCGTGAGACAAACAGGACCACAAGGGCTTTTTGACTGACTTCAAAAAAAGGAGGTTCACCGTTTGACCCGTATGGCATTGAGCTGAAATTTGGTATGGGTGTGTTAGTTGGATGACAACTCAAATACAGACAACAATAAGTAACTACAAGCATATTCGACAAAAAAGCTTGTATTAAAAATTACTAAGCTACGAGTTGTAATTTACAAGCGGAAGTCCCTTTCTAACAAAAAGTGATAGAATGAGACTTCCGCTTGTAAATTGTAACTTGTTGCTTTATAAAACACGGCGCAGTTATCACATTATAACCGAACTTACATTCATACATCTGTATAGTCATGGGTTACAAAAACACACATGTGATCCAAATAAATTGACATTTATTATTATTATAATTTGCAAAATAAAACATTGTTATGTGGTTTTTGTCTTGTCGTGGCCCGTCTTCCCAGATGTTTAAACGTGGTCGCCTCTATTCACAGATGCACACAAATGTATAAAACAACTACCTCACAGGAGCGAGTTGCCAATTCCTGAAAAGTTTACCTCTGAGCTCAAGTCAAATAGGTATTTAATTAATGACGTAGGTGTTATTAATTATTATATTCATATTTTGCTAATAAGAAGCTTGTCAACCTTTGCTGCTACCATTTTAGCTACTTTTCTTTTTTTAATTATTAACGACAAGGCATGAGCTATCATTCGTTTGCGCTGGAATGCAAATTACTAAACTCCTTCAATCCACTAATAGTGGTACAATATTTTATGCTAGTCACACAGAGAAGTATAGAAAGAGATAGACCCGCACTAGGTGACGTCCCTTTCACACGTTTTTTTTTAATTCCAAGTTAAAAGAAGTAATACTTTATTTAAATAAAAAAAGCAATTTACATAGACATAAAATCTAAGCTTAAGCTAAATAAACTACAACTTAAAACTAAATTAAATCTAAATAAGGCCCCCGTGGCATAGTGCCCAAAAGGCTGGCCGCGTTGCCTCGCTGAATAGCTATGCTGATTCTTTGAGAGAGAAAACTGCTAGCCCTTTGGTCACAAGTTGCATCAACTAAGCGCTTTTGTAACTCAGAAATAAGCTTGTAAGCGCTGGGACCCCATGGACCCAAAGTTTCAAACCCGACAGCAATAAAATTATAACTCGGACCGAGAGATCGATATTTAGATTTTTTTCTATTTTCGGCCGTTTCTGCCGCTGCACCAGCTTTTTGTGTGGTTCCCTGGAGACGTGAGGGTGCTACTGTATCGACACAGGTCGCATTCTAAACCAGAACCCTACCCATTCTCCAGGGAATCAGAGACATACCGTCCGGCCTTTTGCCATCGTCGCGGGCAATGCCGCTTGGCTCCAAAATGGCCGGCACGTTTGCAGAGGCAAGAGCCCGGCGGATTATGTCATTGAGCGCGGCATGACGGGAGAAACGGCCGACGCTCTTTTGACAGGAAAGACCATGGTGTCCCGTTTCGTCCACATTGGTGCCACAGAGGCAACGGTGTGGTGAACACAGCGCAACACCCAGTCTTAGCCCGACTGCAATTCTCAGTGTTTCAGGCTCAAGAAAGGTTCCGGTGTTAACGGAAGGATAAGCATGAAGCCAGTCACCGGATTCCTTTCTTGCCACAGCCAAAAGCCTTGCGCGGTCTGGGCCTGAACTGGAACTGAGAATATTAGAATAAGTTAATTTGGATAGTGTGTCATCCCAGCTCCGTTGGAAATTTGGATAAGCGGGAGGATTTTCACCCGGACAAGCCAACAGCCAAGCATTCCTAACATCGACCAAACCCGTCGTCTCGTAGTTTGAAGGACAATCCTTTAGGATTTTACCTACGAGGGTGGACGTACTGTGGACAGATGATAGGAACGCTGGTTTAGGTAGGACCACGTTAATGTTAGAGAGATGTCATTCCAGTTGTACGAATACTTGTTATTTCTATGGTCGATAATGGCATTGAGATAGGAAAGTGGAGGCGTTATATTCTTCTATATGAAGCGTGACTTATACAAATATCTGCCATATCGACACATATATGTCAAACGGCATTTTATCTCTTTTTAACTTACTGACAGCTGCATATGAATAGGAGAGACAAATAGTATTTGTTGGTTACTAAATTTGGCAGCTCTCTCTAAGTGACGTCACGAGTTTACGACAGCGTGGCAGGTGCCACCATGTTCCGTGCCAAGTTTCGTGGTAGATGTGCTGTCAAACGGTAGCCGGCTCCGAATATATTTGCTGTTTGTGTGAGGATTACTCTAAGAAACGAGTTATCATGGTGTGCAGGGCTTTGTCTTTAATAGGATAATCATGCCCTAGTGCTGCGTCAGACAGTGTAGTGTTAAAAAAAACATTAATCAACCTGAATTGACCCTTCAAAGGTTAGTAACCAGTTACCTTGAATAATTCGAATGTTTTATTGTATTTTGGCATGTATCGTAACATAATGATCTTATAAAATGAGTATGAACGTCTGTTTTAGTACGATTTGTTTTATTTTCCAATGATTTTATTTATTTCAACAGAAATCATTTGCATGATTTTGGCATATTAGCTTATGCGGTGCTAAGTATCGACATAGATATCGATGGAATTCTAAACATTGTTTGAATATTTTTTTTTTCTTCAGATTTTCTGTGAATGAAACTGCCAAAAAGAAAAGGATTGGAATTGAAAATATAAACCCACGACATAATACATGGTTCGTCTGCTCGATGCACTTCGACATGTCATAATGCTTCAACAGAACTCTTAATGTGACGAGATTGATGACGTGACGGAGCAATTCAGGTAATTGTTAGATCTAAACATATAAAATAAAACCGTGACTTACTGACTGACACACAACGCACAGCCTGAACCAGATTTGAGATTTGGAAAAAATGTCCCTTGAGTAGGCTAGAGATAAACTTATAGATACTTAATATTCTTCTTTTTCAGTCTACTCGTGCCTGTCACCTGTGTTGCCTTGTACATCAAGTTTGAGGGTAAGGTAATGTCTGTAATCAAAATGATTATAGATTTGAGGTTTCGCTATCACGGAAAAAGAAGTTGTGAGTGTTGTGACAAAGTATCTTTCAGAAAATATTAGAAATGAATAAAAACTTTGGAGATGCCTAAGACAAATGTTATTTATTTTCACTTTTGTGGGTAGTAGGACCTTGTGCGAAGTAGCAGTGCTTGCACTGTTGTGTCCCGGCGTGGAGAGTAAGATAGCCGGTGTAATTACGGGCACAAGGGGAATTCCATCTTAGCTCTCTAGGTTGGCAACGCATCTGCAAACCCATATACACACATGTCGTAACTCCTCTATAATGCGTTCAAAAACCGTAGAAAATATGAAATCCAAAATATGAAAACTATGATATGAAAACCAACATAATTTACAATAAAAAAACAGTCGAAACGAAACGTCAGCTCGGTATGTTTACTTATCTATGATAAAAACAACAGTCAAATTCGTGACAGGTATAGATATGATAATGCTTTCTGCTTCTGAACGTGTCTTAGAGTACTTATAATATGTATGTAGATTAAAGTAATGTATGCTACTCTAGATAATTAGGCCTTAAAACACTCGTAACGTGACAGTTGCATAAACTTCTATAGCGTAGATTTTATCGATATCGATATCTGCATACGCTTAAGAGTCCCAACCCTAGGAAAAGCAGCCATGTTACGTGCCCAATTTTAGTAGGTATGCACGCTAATTCTGTAGGTATCACCGGTCCACTTGCTATTAGGTCTGTGATATTTATATTTTATTTATTTATCTGTGTCACAGAGTACCTTTTTATAACTGAGATAGAGATGTCACTTCAACGTTTCGCACACAGCGACATCTGGTGCTTTGTGACGGCAAAATATGCGATGACATCATTGACGTCTAGTTTCCTAAATGTTAAAATAAATATAAAATAATATACTTTGAGCAATTGCTATTACACCATGTTCTATTATATACATTAGAACATGGTGTAATAGAAATTGCCCAATTTCCCGTTTTGATGAATTTGATAATTATTCAATGCTTTATTTTTACATATTTTCTTTTTAACAGGCATTCCAACTCCAACTTAGACACCCGGTGAATGTGAAAAACCACAGATTAGAGAGATAATCGCGGCCATTTATCATTCGTTCCGTTCCACTTATACCTTCACTGTACGTTGTTTTAAGTAAATAAAAAAAACTAAATAAATATCAAAACCTCCTGAATTACTAAAAATCTAAGTTTTCGCTCCATTTTAGTAGGATTTACTTGCAGATATGATACGTTAACTCAACCAGTGTCCATAGAATATTCTATATAATATTTTAGCGTAAGAAAAACTGATGCGTGTAATGATGTTTTAGATAAGACATTACTATAATTAAAAAAGGTCGATGTTACCAGTGCTCACAAAATAATTAATTAGCATAAACGCATTTTTATACAAGGAAAGATAAATGAAAGCATTTATTAAGCGAAAATAAAATATTTATTCCAAAATTTAAAACTCCAATATAAACTATATTGATATTAGCACCACCTATCGACGTGTGACAACAACTTCATGTCTATAACCCAACCAAATAGAATATTACTTAAGTATATACTATACAATGTAACTTGAGTGACTACTGAAATTAGCTGGACAACGAAGTGTACATTTTGTTCTAAGTTATACCACCGTGGTCGTTCTTTCCCTCCCTCGCTTCGTTCACGCGTCACGTGTCTCTTGAGTACTGTTGCGCACAGATTGATTGAAAAAAATGCCAAAATATAAAGTTTGAACATGGCAAGCCAGAAAAATGGTTTACGACGTGAATTGTTATGTTAAAAAGGAAACTAATTAAATCATGGGACATTAAAAGCACGTAAAAAATACTAGCAAAATAAGTCACAAGCAAAAACGAGTGTTATATGTTAGGTGACTAAAGGAAAAAAAAATGCGAAATAGAAAAATATATTTCAAAGAAATACACTCAGAACTTAACAATTTTGTGCGCAATTGTACAGATGCGCCAAATTGCCCCCCACCAGTTTCATTGAGATAGGAAAGTGGAGGTGCTATATTCTTCTATATGAAGCGTGACTTATACAACTATCTGCCATATCGACACATACATGTCAAACGGCATTTTATCTCTTTTTAACTTACTGACAGCTGCATATGAATAGGAGAGACAAATAGTATTTGTTGGTTACTAAATTTGGCAGCACTCTCTAAGTGACGTCACGAGTTTACGACAGCGTGGCAGGTGCCACCATGTTCCGTGCCAAGTTTCGTGGTAGATGTGCTGTCAAACGGTAGCCGGCTCCGAATATATTTGCTGTTTTTGTGAGGATTACTCTACGAAACGAGCTATCATGGTGTGCAGGGCTTTGTCTTTAATACGATAATCATGCCCTAGTGCTGCGTCAGACAGTGTAGTGTTAAAAAAAACATTAATCAACCTGAATTGACCCTTCAAAGGTTAGTAACCAGTTACCTTGAATAATTCGAATGTTTTATTGTATTTTGGCATGTGTCGTAACATAATGATCTTATAAAATGAGTACGAACGTCTGTTTTAGTACGATTTGTTTTATTTTCCAATGATTTTATTCATTTCAACAGAAATCATTTGCATGATTTTGGCATATTTGCTTATGCGGTGCTAAGTATCGACATAGGTATCGATGGAATTCTAAACATTGTTTGAATTTTTTTTTCGTCAGATTTCCTGTGAATGAAACTTCCAAAAAGAAAAGGATTGGAATTGAAAATATATACCCACGACATAAGACATGGTCTGTCTGCTCGATGCACTTCGACATATCATAATGCTTCAACAGAACTCTTAATGTGACGAGATTGATGACGTGACGGAGCAATTCAGGTAATTGTTAGATCTAAACATATAAAATAAAACCGTGACTTACTGACTGACACACAACGCATAGCCTGAACCAGATTTGAGATTTGGAACAAATGTCCCTTGAGTAGGCTAGAGATAAACTTATAGATACTTAATATTCTTCTTTTTCAGTCTACTCGTGTCTGTCACCTGTGTTGCCTTGTACATCAAGTGTGAGGGTAAGGTAATGTCTGTAATCAAAATGATTATAGATTTGAGGCTTCGCTATCACGGAAAAAGAAGTTGTGAGTGTTGTGACAAAGTATCTTTCAGAAACTATTAGAAATGAATAAAAACTTTGGAGATGCCTAAGACAAATGTTATTTATTTTCACTTTTGTGGGTAGTAGGACCTTGTGCGAAGTAGCAGTGCTTGAACTGTTGTGTCCTGGTGTGGAGAGTAAGATAGCCGGTGTAATTACGGGCACAAGGGGAATTCCATCTTAGCTCTCTAGGTTGGCAACGCATCTGCAAACCCATATACACACATGTCATAACTCCTCTATAATGCGTTCAAAAACCGTAGAAAATATGAAATATCTGCAAAAACCAACATAATTAACAATAAAAAAACAGTCGAAACGAAACGTCAGCTCGGTATGTTTACTTATCTATGATAAAAACAACAGTCAAATTCGTGACAGGTATGGATATGATAATGCTTTCTGCTTCTGAACGTGTCTTAGAGTACTTATAATATGTGTGTAGATTAAAGTAATGTATGCTACTCTAGATAATTAGGCCTTAAAACACTCGTAACGTGACAGTTGCATAAACTTCTATAGCGTAGATTTTATCGATATCGATATCTGCATACGCTTAAGAGTCCCAACCCTAGGAAAAGCAGCCATGTTACGTGCCCAATTTTAGTAGGTATGCACGCTAATTCTGTAGGTATCACCGGTCCACTTGCTATTAGGTCTGTGATATTTATATTTTATTTATTTATCTGTGTCACAGAGTACCTTTTTATAACTGAGATAGAGATGTCACTTCAACGTTTCGCACACAGCGACATCTGGTGCTTTGTGACGGCAAAATATGCGATGACATCATTGACGTCTAGTTTCCTAAATGTTAAAATAAATATAAAATAATATACTTTGAGCAATTGCTATTACACCATGTTCTATTATATACATTAGAACATGGTGTAATAGAAATTGCCCAATTTCCCGTTTTGATGAATTTGATAATTATTCAATGCTTTATTTTTACATATTTTCTTTTTAACAGGCATTCCAACTCCAACTTAGACACCCGGTGAATGTGAAAAACCACAGATTAGAGAGATAATCGCGGCCATTTATCATTCGTTCCGTTCCACTTATACCTTCACTGTACGTTGTTTTAAGTAAATAAAAAAAACTAAATAAATATCAAAACCTCCTGAATTACTAAAAATCTAAGTTTTCGCTCCATTTTAGTAGGATTTACTTGCAGATATGATACGTTAACTCAACCAGTGTCCATAGAATATTCTATATAATATTTTAGCGTAAGAAAAACTGATGCGTGTAATGATGTTTTAGATAAGACATTACTATAATTAAAAAAGGTCGATGTTACCAGTGCTCACAAAATAATTAATTAGCATAAACGCATTTTTATACAAGGAAAGATAAATGAAAGCATTTATTAAGCGAAAATAAAATATTTATTCCAAAATTTAAAACTCCAATATAAACTATATTGATATTAGCACCACCTATCGACGTGTGACAACAACTTCATGTCTATAACCCAACCAAATAGAATATTACTTAAGTATATACTATACAATGTAACTTGAGTGACTACTGAAATTAGCTGGACAACGAAGTGTACATTTTGTTCTAAGTTATACCACCGTGGTCGTTCTTTCCCTCCCTCGCTTCGTTCACGCGTCACGTGTCTCTTGAGTACTGTTGCGCACAGATTGATTGAAAAAAATTCCAAAATATAAAGTTTGAACATGGCAAGCCAGAAAAATGGTTTACGACGTGAATTGTTATGTTAAAAAGGAAACTAATTAAATCATGGGACATTAAAAGCACGTAAAAAATACTAGCAAAATAAGTCACAAGCAAAAACGAGTGTTATATGTTAGGTGACTAAAGGAAAAAAAAATGCGAAATAGAAAAATATATTTCAAAGAAATACACTCAGAACTTAACAATTTTGTGCGCAATTGTACAGATGCGCCAAATTGCCCCCCACCAGTTTCATTGAGATAGGAAAGTGGAGGTGCTATATTCTTCTATATGAAGCGTGACTTATACAACTATCTGCCATATCGACACATACATGTCAAACGGCATTTTATCTCTTTTTAACTTACTGACAGCTGCATATGAATAGGAGAGACAAATAGTATTTGTTGGTTACTAAATTTGGCAGCACTCTCTAAGTGACGTCACGAGTTTACGACAGCGTGGCAGGTGCCACCATGTTCCGTGCCAAGTTTCGTGGTAGATGTGCTGTCAAACGGTAGCCGGCTCCGAATATATTTGCTGTTTTTGTGAGGATTACTCTACGAAACGAGCTATCATGGTGTGCAGGGCTTTGTCTTTAATACGATAATCATGCCCTAGTGCTGCGTCAGACAGTGTAGTGTTAAAAAAAACATTAATCAACCTGAATTGACCCTTCAAAGGTTAGTAACCAGTTACCTTGAATAATTCGAATGTTTTATTGTATTTTGGCATGTGTCGTAACATAATGATCTTATAAAATGAGTACGAACGTCTGTTTTAGTACGATTTGTTTTATTTTCCAATGATTTTATTCATTTCAACAGAAATCATTTGCATGATTTTGGCATATTTGCTTATGCGGTGCTAAGTATCGACATAGGTATCGATGGAATTCTAAACATTGTTTGAATTTTTTTTTCGTCAGATTTCCTGTGAATGAAACTTCCAAAAAGAAAAGGATTGGAATTGAAAATATATACCCACGACATAAGACATGGTCTGTCTGCTCGATGCACTTCGACATATCATAATGCTTCAACAGAACTCTTAATGTGACGAGATTGATGACGTGACGGAGCAATTCAGGTAATTGTTAGATCTAAACATATAAAATAAAACCGTGACTTACTGACTGACACACAACGCATAGCCTGAACCAGATTTGAGATTTGGAACAAATGTCCCTTGAGTAGGCTAGAGATAAACTTATAGATACTTAATATTCTTCTTTTTCAGTCTACTCGTGTCTGTCACCTGTGTTGCCTTGTACATCAAGTGTGAGGGTAAGGTAATGTCTGTAATCAAAATGATTATAGATTTGAGGCTTCGCTATCACGGAAAAAGAAGTTGTGAGTGTTGTGACAAAGTATCTTTCAGAAACTATTAGAAATGAATAAAAACTTTGGAGATGCCTAAGACAAATGTTATTTATTTTCACTTTTGTGGGTAGTAGGACCTTGTGCGAAGTAGCAGTGCTTGAACTGTTGTGTCCTGGTGTGGAGAGTAAGATAGCCGGTGTAATTACGGGCACAAGGGGAATTCCATCTTAGCTCTCTAGGTTGGCAACGCATCTGCAAACCCATATACACACATGTCATAACTCCTCTATAATGCGTTCAAAAACCGTAGAAAATATGAAATATCTGCAAAAACCAACATAATTAACAATAAAAAAACAGTCGAAACGAAACGTCAGCTCGGTATGTTTACTTATCTATGATAAAAACAACAGTCAAATTCGTGACAGGTATGGATATGATAATGCTTTCTGCTTCTGAACGTGTCTTAGAGTACTTATAATATGTGTGTAGATTAAAGTAATGTATGCTACTCTAGATAATTAGGCCTTAAAACACTCGTAACGTGACAGTTGCATAAACTTCTATAGCGTAGATTTTATCGATATCGATATCTGCATACGTTTAACAGTCCCAACCCTAGGAAAAGCAGCCATGTTACGTGCCAAATTTTAGTAGGTATGCACGCTAATTCTGTAGGTATCACCGGTCCACTTGGTATTAGGTCTGTGGATAATGGTCGATCCATTCTATAATTAAATCACGACGTTCACGATATCCACGGTATCTTTTGGATTTAGAAGTAGCTGTCCAATACTAGCGCTTTTCTCAGGCACTCGAACATTTTATATTTTGGTAATGGCAACATTTGTATTGATATATCAAAATTTGTAAACAACACAGTTGTCATTGTCAGTAAGATAACCTCAACGAAAATTAATATACACGTGAATTATTTGTGTTGTTTAAAAGTAATTTAATTGTATTTGTATCAAAAATCACAATGGAAACGAAGCCTAAACAAAAGGTAATGTTCTCAGTTATTGCCAATTAGGTACTCGTGTGCCTATTTAAGATTGATTGTTTAATTAATAAGGCTTCAAAATATTGTTTTTATCTATGTCATATTTTACATGGCTCCATTGGCTCCTCGTATATTACAGAAACCTCAGAAGCGTTACTTCGATAACCCTGATCACAACAGTAAAAATGCAGGTAACCAAGAGGAGGAAGTGTATACGTTGAAGATTACACCTCGCGTATTGATGAAGCAAAAGTACAGAGAGGTATAATTACAATAACTGTCAATATTAAGTACTTACCTAATATTAAATAAATAACGAAAGCGTGATATATGTATGTGTATGTATAAATAACGGACCCCACACTGCTTGCCTGTGGTATTTTTTTCTATCGTTTAAACTCTAATTAGACCTAAGCCCTAACCTAAAGATATTTAGTTTTTTAAAGTTTCAATGAAAAATATTATATCGAAATTTTGAACACTACAGATTGTGTGAGTAAAAGTGTATGCTCATAATAATTATCTAAAAGGAATAAAAATTGCAGTTACTGTCTATTTTGGTTTTCATCTTAAAATATTTTTTATTTGAATTTTACATACTTCTGTGATCAAGAACTAACTATGTAAACTCCACATTTTCAGTTAAACGCAGCAAAGCGCAATAAGTCTCAACCCAACAGGCAGCAAGGCATTAAAAAGCCATTCAAAAACATCAAAAGAAACAAATTCCCTGGCAAAGCCCCGCTTGATGAGATCAAGTTAGAGTTGCATTCCCGCGGAGAGGGCATCGGCAAGGGTGTGAGACATCCCTTACATGCTGTTAAATTAAAAAAGAGGGAGCAGAAAATTAGTTATGCGCAAGACCAGGCTGCCCGAGCAGATATTTTGTTGGCGGAAGAACAAGGGTTCGAAACTTTTTATTATACAAGAGAATAAACTGAGATGTTAAAAATGGAATGATGATATTTTAGCAATATTTATCTGACAAGCCACTGAATCCACAACATATCAAAAGATTGACCAGAAGTCAAATAAATTGTTTTGCCAGTTAATAACTTTACATACCTATCAGCTATTTTAAAATTAAGTTGACCTGTTGAGCATTAGTAGTAATAATTGGAGATGTATAGTATAGGTCGCGCGGCGAATTAAGATCGCTGGCCAAAAGTGGAAGGAGCATGCGCAGAAGTCAATTCTTAGGTCTATTTGGTTGCGCAGAGGGGTGAGGGGAGGGTGCGCGCTGGCGCTGACACGTTATTGGTAGATCAAGTCATTCTTCCCCTCCCTCGCTTCATTCACGCGTCACGTGTCTCTTGGGTACTGTTGCGTACAGATTGTTTTACTATTAGTAGTAAGTACGTTATGATGTTGTAGTTGGTGAAAAAAAATCCCAAATTTAAAGTTTGTACACGGCCAGCCAGAAAAACGGTTTACGACGTGAATTGTTATGTTAAAAAGGAAACTAATTACATCATGGGTAATTTAAAGCAGGTAAAAATACTACCAAGACTCTGAATAAACATACTAGCAAAATAAGTCACAAGCAAAAGCGAGTGTTATTATGTTAGGTGACTAAAGGTACAAAAAATGCGAAATAAGAAAAAAAAAATTCAAAGAAATACACTCAGAACTTAACAATTTTGTGCGCAATTGTACAGATGCGCCAAATTGCCCCCACCAGTTTCGCCGAGCGATCTTAATCCAGCTCGCGGCCTATATTCACTGTTTCACTATGATATATTCACATTAATTTTTTGGAGTCGCCATGCTGCTCCTCATAAATGCAGTCAGATTCAATGAAATGTTTATTTTCAGCTATGTTGAAGTTGAAGAGGGTGGTGAAACAACAGAAATAACACAGAACCTGATCAGAGATAATGTTGACATCACTGCAGCCACAAAGATATTTGATCTCCATCTAGACTTTGGACCGTACAGAATGAAATATTCACGCAACGGTAGACATTTGCTATTGGGCGGCAAAAAAGGACATTTGGCCGCATTTGACTGGGTTACCAAAAAACTGCATTGTGAAATAAATGTTATGGAGTCCATACATGATGTTAGGTAAGTATTAAGAATCTGAACTCAGTATGATCAATGATTAATTGATCATTTAGCCTTGTTTTCTTGCCGTGGTTCAATTTACACTGACCTAAGTTATTAGTTATAATTTTCGTCTTGTCTGCCTTTGTAATAAAGAACCTAATGAACTTTATTTGCAGTTGGTTACATGTAGAAACAATGATGGCGGTAGCGCAGAAAGAATGGCTCTACATTTACGACAATACTGGCATCGAATTGCATTGTGTGAAAAGAATGGACAAGATTCTGCGGATGGAGTTTCTACCTTACCACTTCTTGTTGGCTGCTGTTGTATGTATTCATTAGATTAGATTTCTCAAATAAAACAATAAATGTCTTGAACATAGTGTAGTGCATAGTGAAAATTACTTTTGCACTCCAATTTTAGCATAAAAACATATTTTTTATTTACATGAAACCAATAAAATGTTTCATGTGTCTTCTCTTGTATTATTCTTTAGTTTAAATAATAGTATCCACATGCCTGTACAAAAAGAATATTTTGTTTTTAAATGTTGCAGAACGAATTTGGCTTCATGACATGGCTGGACATATCCATAGGTGAAGTCGTAGGACATTACAACAACCATTTAGGGCGCACTTCTGTGATGACTCAGAATCCATACAATGGCATTGTGTGTTTGGGAAACTCTCAAGGGGTAGTCTCACTCTGGTCTCCAACAGTGAAAGACCCTTTGGCAAAAATCCTGTGTCACAAAACTCCATTGACAGCCATAGCTGTAGATAACAGAGGCATGTGAGTATAAGTTCCTTTTTACATTTTCGAACTAAGACTTTGTTCCTTTTGGTGTCCCAACTGATATGATTCTATACTGATCAGATTTGTAAGAAGTTGACGAAATTCTGTCAGTTCTTTTTTATATTGTACTAGCTTATACCCCGCGGCTTTGCCCCCGTGAAAAATTTCAAAATGGGCTAGCTCCCTATCCCGTGGGTACTCAAGGTATATGTTTGCCAAATTTCAAGTCTCTAGGTAGGTACAGTGGTTTAGGCTGTGCGTCGTCTGTCAGTCAGTCAGTCACGGCAGTTTTATACGTATAGATTATTTCAATCCTATTTTCCTTGTATTTAGGTACATGGCGACATCAGGAGTGGATCGCAGCATGAAAATATACGACATCAGGAACCTAGATGGCCCCATACAGCATTACAAACTAAGAAGTGCGCCAGTCGACTTGACATTCTCTCAGAAAGACATGTTGGCTGTTGGCCTCGACAATGTCGTCGAAGTATACAAGTAATAATGCTCAGATACATATGAGAGCAGTAGCGGAGTTGCGCGGAGGCGGTATCAGTAGTAATATGTGTATTTATATGACAAGAGGTTGAATACTACAACCGATACCGCCTCTGCACTACCCCGCTACCGCTGTACCTATGCGTTTGGAACCTTATACATACATATATACCTATTTATTCACATCTTTATGGAAATTTTAGTAACTGCTGTACAGAAACCAGAGTGAAACCTTATATGCGGCATAGGATGTCAAAAAATATTTGCAACTTCAAGTTTTGCCCATATGAAGATGTACTTGGAGTTGGCACTTCAAAAGGTTTCACAAGCATCATCATACCAGGTAATCATCAATCAATTAATCTTTCCACATCCTTGGTATGGAAATTCATTGAAATTTCACGAATATTAAAATTTTACGCGAATGACATTAAATTAAAGCTAAAAGCGTACCTGCGAAAAATCGTATTGGTTTATAGGGTAAATAAACCTGTCAGTAACAAGTTCAGTAGGGTAATTTACCCTACTACACAAAACTGCGATGCCGCCTTTTAATATGGAAAAACCTATCCCAATATTATGCCAATCTTGGTGTAAGGGTAGGCATGCGACACGGAATGTCGAGGATCTGGATTCGATTCCCGGAGTTGGCATTTTTCTGGTTTTGTTCTATGTATTCATGTTTCAGCGAGTATTTTAAAAGTATAATTGATATTCACGGGAAAACTAAAAATAAAAAAAATGGGAAAAAAAATACAAAAAGATACTCCAATTGAGATCAGAACCTATACTTAAAGTTTTTTTTATAGGAAGTGGCGAACCTAATTTCGATGCTTTGGAGAGCAATCCATTCCAGACCAAGAAACAGAGGAAGGAGGCAGAAGTCAAGGCATTACTCGAGAAGATACCACCCGAGCTCATTACTCTAAATCCATTTGAGGTTGCAGAGGTTGATGTGCCCACACTGAAAGAAAACATGGAAGCCAAGAAAAAACTACTGGTACAAAACTAAATTATTTATCTGCAAGTTTAAGGTTTTGTTCTATTTAAAAAATGGTCTGGTGAAATTTTATATTTTGTGGTTGATTTCCTATTTTTTGTTACAGTTTGTAAAGCCTAAGAAAGTCGACTTCACGCCCAGGCACAAGAATAAGGGTAAAACGAATATAGCAAGAAAGAAAATTATCAAGGATGCATCAAGAAAGGTAACTAAACCTAATTGTTGGTCTGTTCCTTCCTATTCCATTGCATTTATTGAATGTTAAACTGCCAATTAAATTCCCTAATGAACTATTTTAACTGATGGTAATTGTGTTAAGTTATAATAAACCATATTGTTTTCTTTTGCAGAAATTTATTGAAGAAACAATGAAGGCAAAGAGGGCAGTAGAAATATCTGAAGAGCCAAATAAACCAAAACAGTCATTCGGTGTACTTGATAGATTTGTTGCAAACCCTAAGGCAAAATCCAAGAAATAAAACAATGAATTGTATACTTCTTCTTATTTTTGTTTATATATGTCCTTAAAATAACTATGAAAAGTAAGTTGATTTGTATTTACATGATTCATTATTTACATATTATATTTAAACATGATCAAAAATAGTAAACAAATGGAAAAAGAAATGTCTTAAAAAATCACATAAAAAAAGTCAATTGAGATCGCTGACTTGACTAAGCTAACAAGGAATATCAAAAAGATCACAAAGCCCTTCTGAGCCATGCAGGGAAAAAGAAAAATCTTCCTTTGTAGCCGGGGGGCTCAATCTAAGTAAATAATCTGGAACGAGAAAAAAATAATATTAGCCCCTGGCGACCGAGCTTTGCTTGGCGTTTTTTGGATTTACCGTAAGATTGCGTTGTAGTAGTTTATCTACGCACATAACATAAGACCTCTATAATACGTTCAAAAACCGTAGAAAATGACCAGCATTTCGACAGCAGTAATGTAATCGGATTCAATGTAGTTATGCGTTACGAGTTTCAAATTTGTAACATTTTCAAAACCCAACACAATACGAGGGCTGTTTGATAAGTACCCGTTTATGGAAAAAAAAAACCATTTTTTTTTAATATGTGCATTTATTTTTCTACGTAGTCACCTTTTAACTCTATACATTCGTTCCACCTATACTCAAGCTTCAATAAACCATCCAAAAAGTATGATTTTGGAAAGTCATTAAAATAGGCCTCTGTGGCGGCAATGACTTCGTCATTTGATCCAAATCGCTTGCCACCGAGCCATTTTTTTAGGTTGGGAAACAAAAAGAAATCGCATGGGGCCAAATCTGGAGAATACGGGGGGTGAGACAATAGTTCGTAGCGTAACTGTGCTAATTTAGCCGTCACAACTCTGGACGAATGAGCCGGGGCGTTGTCGTGATGAAACAGTACTTTTTTCTTTTTTAAATGGGGTCGTTTGTCCTTCAACACGGCGTCAAATTCATCCAATAAATTGGCATAGTACTGCCCTGTTATTGTTTTTCCCTTTTCTAAATAGTCAATATGTATCCTCCCTGCGAATCCCAAAAAACGGTTGCCATGACCTTTCCAGCCGAGGGGACGGTTTTTGCTTTCTTTGGAGCAGGTTCACCCGGTAAAATCCACTGCTTCGACTGTTCTTTCATTTCCGGAGTGTAGTGGTGGACCCACGTTTCGTCCACGGTCACCAAACGACGCAGAAACTCCTTCGGGTTACGTTTGAACACGGCCAAAGACTGCTCCGAATGCTGCAGTCGGTTCCGTTTTTGCTCCTCCGTGAGTAAACGCGGCACCCACCTCGCCGATACTTTCTTCATACCCAATTTTTCTTCTAAAATATGTTGTACCCTCTCGATTGAAACGTTTACAGCATCAACGATTTCTCGAAGTTTAATTCGGCGGTCGGCTAAAACGATATTTTCAATTTTCTTAACCATATCGTCTGTAGTCACCTCAACTGGCCGGCCTGGGTGATCCTCATCAAAGACGGTGTTCTCCCCCGCTTAAACTCGTTATACCAATATCTGACGGTTGTCATAGAAGGAGCACATTCATGGTAAACCGCTTGCATTCTTACTTTTATTTCATCACATGTTTTTCCTTCCAAAAATAAGAATCTAATTACAGACCGATACTGTTCTTTCTCCATTTTAACAAATTTAAGTTCACGCCTTTACTGAATCGTTGTCAAATGAGAAAAAAAACAAAATGCCATTTAATTTTCCCGCCTCTGAAAAATGGCTTAAAAAGGTGGTATACTTATTTGCGGCCAGTGATATTAATATATTTAGAAAACGGGTACTTATCAAACAGCCCTCGTATACAAAAAAAAAAACAGTCAATACGAAAAGTCAGCTCAGTATGTCTGCTTATGATACCAAAAATGAAGCAGTCGAATTTGTGACAGATATGATATACCTTTAGCTTCTGAACCCATCTTAGAGTACTTATAATTATAATGTGTGTAGATAAAGTAATGTATGCAATTCTTACATAATTGGCTTTAAAAGATTCGTGTTATGTAACAGTAACACAAATGATGGTCCTTAAAACACAAGTATTGTTCGAAGGGTCAAAACCGGCACTGTTCAACATGCTATCAGTTGCTCTAGTGGTTTTGGTACTTTGAGAATGGGCTCGTAGAGTTTATTTATTTATTTATTGCCATCATGTTCATTGATACAATGTAGGTCTTATAAGCAAATTTTGTCGGTAGGTACATGACGCCCTGTCAGGGCACTGCAACTCTCTTACATGCTAAGTAATATTACATTAAATTGCATTTCATTAAATTAAATTAGTTCCGGAACGCGTCTGCGTATAGTGTAGTGGTGGTGGTGATAGTTGGGTCTGTGTGACATGTGTTGATTCGTGTAGCAGGGGAGACAGCAGTGTTGCATGGAAACATACATTTGTCGCATAGACACTATTTTACAGGTGTAGTCGAGGGTGACCAAGTTAATTCTTTTTAGTTCATATTTGGTCATGTATTCTTTTAAATAATTTATGTTGGTAGCTTGCTACACACAAATTAATAATTTGGTCATTCTTTGAAGGGGATTTTGTTTGGAGATGTATATCCAACTTACTGTAATTTTTATAGACCAAAATACATATAAAATTTCTACCAAATTTTTAGGATATATTTTAGAGATAGCATAACTTGCGCTTGTTTAACATCGGAATATCAATCTTAGAGCAGGAAAGGAATAGAGATGTTAACGCGCGATTTCCCCTCTGCCAAATCTCTAACATCAAGTCTGATCAAAATGATCAGGGTCTGTTGATTGTGTGCATTTGTGTGACAGTTTTGTTTTAGTGTGTGTTTGTGGGAACATAACAAATTTTGACAGAAGTGTAGATGTGTGGTGTACGTGTGTTCCTCAACCCTCTCAAAAAGTGGCAAAAAATTTGTAATGCATAGATAAGCCAAAGGCGGCTCCCGTCTGTCTGCTTTATGCTATCAATATACAATAAATTCATAAAAGTTATGTACTTACTTCCACTGTCTATTGTGTGAACAAAGTTGTCCGTTAAGTCCTGGACCTCGCTATCTGTCTGCATAGCTACGTCTTCAACATCCTGAATAACAGTAATAAAATTAAAATACCAAAATTTAATGTAAAATGTAGGCAATTCTATTGTCCCGTCTGGCCATGTTGGTGCGATCGTCCAACTCATACATATGTTGTTTATCAACTCATACATTGCATGGCGCCAAAACTTAGATTAATTGTTGAATAAAATTTTTTACAAACCTTTTCATTTTGTGATTCACTTAACAAAATCACACCCATAGGGTCGGCAGCTTTCAGGTGCAGGATGTAATGCTGGTCTCTACCCTGAAAATAAATGGTAACTTTTTAAGCAGGTTATACATCAGATACACATTTTTTTTCATGGCTTTACCAACAAGTCAGAAAGGAAGTCAAGGGCAAATTTTTCTCCAAGTACATACACTTTTCATGGGAAATAAGGCTATAATTCAAACTAATTTCATTATTTACCTTGCCAGGAGATGTTCCAACAGCCAAGCTGGCACCGATTGGGGCTTCTAACACTAGCACCTGGCTCTCGTGAAATAACTGCTCAACATCGTTCTGCTTTACATAAAGAAGAGGTTCATTGTCCATGTCCTCTAATACATTTTTTATACTTTGCTCAATCCAATGGATTTGTCTGGAACAATATATTCAATTAAGTGTTACTATCTGCATGGAATTAGGTTATAGCTATCCTGCAGAACTATGACATTTTCCAGGATAAAATATAGTGTAATCTATGTTTTAATTTAGAGTACATAAATATAAGCTATCTCCATTCTAAAATTTGATCCAAATGCATCCAACCCATTTTCTGTGAATTGAGTAACAAACATTCCCATTTACAAATTATAATAATTAAAGGTATAATTGATAGTAGGTATAACTTCAAAGCCAAAAACAGGTACCTAAATAATCTGCTCATTAAGAGTGTGGTGATTTCCACCTACCAACATCCAACTTCCATTTAAACTATTATTAATAATTTACAGTGAAGATAGTTATATCACATAAATAATGCAGACTTTTTTGAGAATTTTATCCACACTAATACAAATGAATCTGGTTGTCCCATTCCATAATGTGAGATAAAAATGAGTTGGTCAAAAAAAGTTAAATACTTAAGCGAGTCATACCCTAACAGACAATACAGGTAAGGGTAAGGCAGGCAGGGGGGAAAGCTTTCCCTTAGAAGGCTGGTAAATGTTGGCTACAATGTTAATAGCATTACATTAAAATATCCAACTTGATGAAGTATGAGCAAGGCACTACAAAATAGCAAAGCTGACATCATAACATAACCCGATACCATGTGTGATTAACTAATTTACCCTGACTTTCAATTGAGTTATAAAACAAACTTTTGGTGCTAGAATTAAAATACATACTTGTCAAGTAATTCTTCATGTTCTTCAAGACGTCCAATTTGCCTTCGTAATGTGGTCACTTTCTCCCCAATATCAGAAGCATTGCCATCAGGTCCTGCGCCTCTATAAGGACATAAAGGTTGTAGATAAACAATAACTCTCTAATACAGGGTGAAAGAAATTATCATAAATTACATTTACATGGTTCCTCTACTCACTTCCATTGAATGCTGTTTTTGCTTCGTTTTTCTATCAATCCAATGCCCTCCAGCACATTTGTTATATCATAAATGCGCCGCTTTTGTCTCACAGCAAGTAAATCAGTTGCCTGAAAGCCATTATAACATTAAAAAAACATGTAACAGTTAATTCATAATGTTTATTTTCGTGCCAAAATTGACTTGACAGAAAAGCATCATCTTGTACTCACGTTTTTCAAGTCCAAAACACCATCTTTAGCTTTTTGCAATAACGATACGAAACGTGTCGTAAGAAGGCCTAATGATTTTTCGTATCGTTTATAAATTAAATCCGTCATTGCTTTTCTCACACGGATTTATTCGATTTATAATACAACAAACGCCATAAATTTTTGCGTTGCGGCGGGATATAATGTTGGTATTATTGGGATTGGCACAGATAAGACATAATTATACTGTTCCTCATAACCCGATGCGTCATTAGAATTTTTCTCTGTTATGTTGGCTAAGATGAATCACTAAGTGTACAAATTCGCAAAAGGCTGCCCAAGCGGTTTTCGTAACATTAAGATTTGTTTCTACTATCGTTACAACTTAATTTTTGAATTTGAATGAATTTACAAAGCAGAGCACCGAGTAAGAATAAGCTACCCGGAAGAAGAGGGGCTAGAAAATATTAGGCAGTATGAAATAATGAGAATTTGTAGCCATAATCACTACCTATAATAAATTGATTACAAAAACTGGCACCCACATTCGTTTATTATCTTGTACTTAAGAGCAGTCACTAATACAATCTGTTTTAGACTAGCTTTAAATTGACAATAATGAACTATTACACACTTTAAATTCATCTCCAGCAATAAATACTTTAGATTCTATAACCTTTTCTGCTCAACTATTTTGCTTAGAAGAGCACATTTATCTCTTTCTATTTGAAGTAATTCATTTTCCTTCTCTTTTAACCGTAATCTTTTTAGTTCAAGGGCTTCTTTAATTTCCAGCTCTTTTCTTCGCAGTTCTAGCTCTTGCTGTCTTAATTTTAGACTCTTTTCAAACATTTCATCTCTCCATTGCTTCTGCTCTTCTTGTCGTCTAAGGAATTCAAGCCACTGTTTTTCTAAACTAATCTTGCTCTGTGATCTGTCAGCTTCTATTCTATTTGCTAATCTTATTTTTCTAAGTTCAATTGTAGCTTTGCTTTCATAAAGACTCCTTCCATTCCCAGAGGACTCAGTCATAGACAAGTTGAGACAATTTTTGCGGAAATTCTTTTTGCGCTGAAATTGTTCAGATGTTGAACAATCCTCTTCATCTTCACATTGGCCAAAAATTACATTCATTTCTTTGAAATACTTAAACCTTCTGTGCCCACTATCAACAGCTTGCTTATATTTCTTTGTTAGGGCATTAATTTTCCATCTCACTTGGTCAGGTGTCATCTGTAATGTTAAGTAACAAATTAAGTATAGGAAATAAAATGTATGTATTGAATCTTCCTAAAAATCATAACATAATAGTTCTATGTATAATAAGACATACCTCTATATTATACCCTTTTAAATTATCTGATATAGCAGCCCATAATCTAGTCTTCTTTTTAGGTGTTTCTATCATTTCAATGTTGGATTCATACAACTTAAGTAAAGTCAAGGTGGCACTGGCAGTCCAGACTGCACCTGCCATATAAAACGCAATTGTTTAATGTGATTTGATTATCTCTTACCATATTTACGGAGATTAATCTTTCGAAACAAAGGAATCTTACTGTGTTTATCTGAATTGTCTCCTGTACAGTTTTTTTCTACTTCAGCAGTCAAGTTATCCGTTATGTTTGATATGTCTTTGTATTCAGCTGATTCTGAAGACATGTGTGCACCTGGAAAAAAATTGTAACAATGTTGTACTTAATAAAAGTGCAATTAATATAGAAAAGTTGGGTACTTATCCAAAAATACTGTGGTTATTGTTCGTAGGCCTTTTAGTAAAAGCTTAATTGGGTTCACACGTTTATTCACTTCACATGTTGTTGCGGTCTTCAAAGAGAAACGTCATCTCGCTGTCAAATTCTACCGCGCGATGGCGCGGGCGAGGTACGGCTAGAGGTGCGCCGTGTCGGGAATAGAGTCCGCCACAATACTCCCCCCCTTAATAGATACAAAGAGAGAAAAAAAAAAAAAAATCTATGTGTAAGAAGGTAGGTTGCCAGCATGGTTATTATAAGTTTAGTCTATTGGGGAATTTAACCCGACGACCTAACCTGGTAGTTTGAGTTGTTGTAGGTGGAGGTACAACTGGAGGTGTGATGACAGATGGACACACAGGTAAGTTTGATGGTGTGAAAACAGATGGAGACGAGGAACCTGCTGAAATAGTAGGGGCAGGTGAAGAAACAGGTAAGTCGTTCTTTTCAGGCGCAGTGCTGTTGGGTTGTGCGGAATCTGACTCAAGGTATGCTGGCTTTATGTTATTTATCGATACAACGCGTGGAGTACCGTTTATGATAATTGTGAAGAACTTATCTTCTTTTTTTGTAACGCGGTACGGACCTTCGTATGGACATTGTAGACCAACTTTATTAAATTTCTTAATAAAAACATGTGTTGCTGTTTTCAGGTCCTTGTGAATGAATATGGATGGCGTCGCGTGTGAAGATGTTGGGATTGGAGCGAGGCGGTGGAATGCTGATCTTAGTGAAGACACGAATGTTATTTCAGGTGGAACTGTTGATGGCTGGGGTGATATGAATTCTCCTGGAAGTCTGATGTTTTGACCAAATATCATCTCTGCTGGTGTAGCGTTTATGTCTTCTTTGTAGACAGCGCGGAGGCCCATCATGACCACGGGCAGGTCGTCTGACCATGAAGCATTATTGTGACATTTCAGAGCGGCTTTAAGCTGTCTGTGGAGGCGCTCGACTAATCCATTTGAAGATGGATGGTATGGAGTGGTGTGGATGTGTTGGAAACCACACAGTCGAGACAGGGATGAGAAGAGCTCTGACTGGAACTGTCGGCCTTGGTCTGTGGTTATCCGAAGTGGTATACCGTATCGACATATCCATCCGGAGAACAATTTGTGTGCAACAGTTTCTGCTTCCATGTTTCGTATTGGGTATACTTCTGGTAGCCTTGAGAATCTATCCACAACAGTCAGGAGGTATCTGTAATCGCGAGATGGCGGCAGCGGTCCTACAAGGTCGACGTGGATGTGGTCGAACCTGGTGTTCGGTGGGGCAAATGTTCCAGGTGGAGGGACGTTGTGACGGTTGATCTTGGTTGCTTGGCATGCGAGGCAGGAACGCGTCCATGTTGTACAGTCTTTGTTCATTCCCGGCCAGACGTATTTGTCCGCGAGCAACCTCAACGTCGCTCTGATGCCGGGGTGCGCAAGACCATGTAGTGCGTTGAAGACCCGTGCTCTGAGAGGAGCAGGTACGTACGGTCTGACTGAGGTGGTAGAGATGTCACAAAAGATGTAAACATCTGAATCTGGAACGTAGACTTTCCTTATTTGTAGGCCGGTCTGACAGTCTGGGCTAAGAAGTTGCTGGAGCTCGACGTCAGACTCCTGTGCAGCTGCTAGTTCACGTGGGCTCACTGGTCTGCTGATCGAGTCTACCCTTGAGAGGGCGTCGGCGACAATATTGTTTCGGCCACTGATGTGTTTTATGTCGGTCGAGAATTGGGCAATAAATTCGAGGTGTCGAAATTGACGAGGTGTGCACTTCTCAGGTTTTTGATGGAATGCGAATGTAAGTGGGCGATGATCAGTGAAGATAGTAAAATGTCTTCCTTCTAACCAATGTCGGAAATGGTGGATTGCTTGATACACTGCTAGGAGTTCTTTGTCATAGGCACTGTATCTTGATTGTGCTGGGGTCATTTTCTTAGAGAAAAAGGCGATAGGCTCCCAGTCGTTGTTGGCCTTTTGGTGTAGTGCGGCTCCCATGGCTGTATCAGAGGCATCTGTGAAGAGCGCTAGTTCGCAGTTTTGCTTTGGGTGTGTGAGTCTAGTAGCGTGGGCTAGGCTTTGTCTGCAGGATTCAAATGCGGCATCAGCTTCTGGTGACCACGGGACGGGGTCGTTGCCTTTCACACCGTCTTTGAGCAAATTGTGGAGAGGTGCTTGCATTTCAGCGGCGTTTTTGATGAAGCGCCGGTAGAAGTTTAAAACACCTAAGAATCTGCGTAGTGCTTTGACAGTGGACGGTTTGGTGTATTGTTGTATGGCTTCGATCATGGATGAGGGTGGTTCAATGCCGGATGCTGATACTTTGTAACCCAAAAACTCAAGTTCTGGCTGGCCAAATAAGCACTTAGAATGGTTTATAATGACGCTATATTCTTCAAGTTTTTGGAAGAGGCTCTTGAGGTGCTCCAGGTGTTGAGATTCGTCTGCAGATGCTACTAGGATGTCGTCGAGGTATGGGAATGTGAATGGTAAGTCTCTGGTGATCTCATCAACGAACCTCTGAAAGGTCTGAGTGTTTTAGTTCTTAGTTCCCTTTAGGTTTACAAAACTCACCTCCTTGTAACATTTCTTCAACAAATCCACCATTGTTTCCGTCCATTATAAAGGATACTTTTCCAAAAAAACAAGAACAAAATAAAGTAAAACACAAACAATTTATTTCAAAATTTGACACTTGACATTGACAAGTTGACAAGATTTTTTTTATAAAATTTGTCCCTTCAGGGAGATGCAAAGGAAACAAAATCTATGCAGCTACGTCTGTTGTTCATTTTCTGAAAAAGTCCTATCACAGTCAGTCTGAGACATAAGCCTCTGTAGCACGGTAAGGTCATTTTATCTAGGTACCAATGGGCGATAATAGTAGTTTATGCAACTGCTACATCATGAGGGTCCTTAAAACACGAGTGTGTTTATGTGAGAGTGTGTTTTTATGAAGCGAGGCGAATTTGATGTCGTAATGACTATTACTTTACTGCTTCCGGCGGCTAGGTGGCGCTGGCGGCTAGCAGTCGGGGACATGCTGAAATGCTGGTAATTTTCTACGGTTTCTGAACGCATTCATCATCAGCCTATTTGCGTCCCACTGCTGGGCACAGGCCTCCTCTCAGAATGAGCGGGCTTGGGCTATAGTTCCCACGCGGGCCCAGTGCATATAGGGAACTTCACACACACACACCATTGAATTGCTTCGCAGGAGTGTGCAGGTTTCATCACGATGTTTTCCTTCACCGAAAAGCTCATGATAGATAATTATAATTACCAGGTACTGGTTTGACAGTTCCTTGGGATAGATTTAAACCTAGCGTTAATTTTATGATTCGTTGATGATTCGTCAATAGCATGTTAGACACCGCGATAAAATATGTCAAACATTTTATCCATAGATACCTACTAAAGGAGTGTGGTCTATCCCAAACGGTGTAGTCAGCAGCAGAAGTAGCAACCGAAGCGGTCACAATGATCTAAGCATGGCTCTATTGTTATACAGGTAAGAGCTTGTGTAGATCCTTGTGGGTCTGTGAACACGTCGGTTGCTTAACTACTTCAGGGGGACGACTACGAAAATCGAAAATCGAAGTTCGTATCGTATCGTCCCGCTCGCTCTCGTATTAAATCATATTAGCGTGAGCGGGACGGCACGATACGAAGTTCGAATTTTGCACCTCATACTTTAGGGCCTGGGGGACGACTACGAAATTCGAAAATCGAAGTTCGTATCGTATCGTCCCGCTCGCTCTCGTATTAAATCATATTAGCGTGAGCGGGACGGCACGACACGAAGTTCGAATTTTGCACTTCATAGTTTAGGGCCTGCTGCTGACTATACTTTACGGCGCGCTGCGCGCTACGACGACGAGGAGCGTCCGGCGTAGGGTTGCCAACCGTATGTTAATATGTAGTATTGTACCATAGTTTGTACTATAATTTGACTTTGTGTACTATTTGGTACCTACTAAACCTACTAAGTATATACCGTTGAAGAAATATATGGTACGCAAAAATACTATATTTTATTTACTACAAGCGGTTTTTGTTGGCCGTTTTTACTATTCGCTCCCTGTAAGTTAGGGTACAGTCAGGATTTACAAAGTTTTTCTTCAATCTACTGTATGTATTTTCTTTCAGTGTACTATATTTTTTATACCTTGGACTGGAAAATACTATATTTGTCCAAGAAATAGTTGGCAATAGACTCCTTCGGCTTCTTTCAACCAGAAGGAATACGTATTTTTACTTGAATTCTTTGGAATTGAATTTATTTTGTAATTTGCTTTTTTTTCAATATCTACCCACCAAACAACATTGAGCACAGAAAATAAAATTCGAATTCCCGGCAAAAAGTTATTTTCCTCTTAAGCAATGACTTTTTTTTTCTTTTCTAGGGTTGCGGTTTTTCCGCTTTCTCGAAATCAACATGTCGATAATTTTTGACATTTTATTAGAATTTAAATAAAGTCAATAAATAAATGTAAACGTTACAAGATTACACAGGATTGCTTCCCAATTTTAAATTCACTTATGATTTTAACCTGTTTTGTTTACATTTATTGTAACATTTGTAATTTTGTAGTATAAACTTTCGTCCACCATAGATTTTGGCAGAAAAAGATTCGTGTCCCGTATACCCGTATTACCTACTCTTTGCGTATCACTGTACGAGAGGAATTTGGCGGGAAACCGATGAGAGTGGATCGTGTCGTTAATTGAATTTTAGTTTCTGTGCTTAATGTTGTTTGGTGGATAATAAAGGTAGTGTATTATACAACTGATTAATGTGACAGTGCCCAGCAAATGAAGAATTCAAGTGAAGATGCGTATTCCCTCTGTTTGTGACCCCCAAGTATCCGCCGGCTGCTGCTCGCCGTAACTCGCCGTAAAGTACACTATCGCTTTACGGAAGGCATGAGCAGCTGACAGGACGTGACTAGGACAGACTGACATCTCTGACGGTGACAGGACTTTAATATACAGAAATTTACAAAACACATCAGACGTGGCTGTATGGACTCAGTTCCTTTGCCTATACCTTATGGGATGAATTAAAAAATATATGATTTGACATAGACGTACAATTTTTTTTTTAATTTTTTTCATGACCATGGATACAAAGTCCTTCAGTCGGAATATTAGATAATAATAATAATTTTATTTATCTTGCAGAGTGTTGCCAGCCGTATGGTAATTACGGTATTTGTACGGTAATTTTATGCCCCGTACCGTAATAATTATCGTGTGACAAATGTACGGTAATTTTAAGACCAGAACTAAAAATCTTACAAGATGTACGGTAATATGAAACACTCATACAAAAATTTGCAACACCTAACTCGTAAACAAACTCTGTTTACGCAATAGCTGAAGGCATCTTTTCTTTCCGTTCCGTTCGACACACACGTTCAATTCATTCAATCGCGGCAGCCCAACTTTTGTTGCTTGTTAAAGTCACTCAATGAACATGAATATGACTCTGCGTGATACGAAACGAAGTGAATCCGATGAAGTAATTGTATTTTTATAAATTGTTGTTTTATTTAGGTACCTGTTAATTCTGTGTCCTAGGTGAAATTCCGTTTTATAAGTCTAATTTTACACTAATCTGATCAAAATATTTTTGTATTGTGCTTAACCAACGGTAAGCACTAAAAATCACCCACAACACGTTTTTATCTCAAAGGTAATACTGCTTTTACCTGAAAACTGCAAAGAAATATGAATATTTTGGTTTGCAAAATGAAAATCCCAAAAAACGGAGTGTACCGTAATTGTACGGTAATTTCAAGGTAAATTTGACATAATTCTAGCAACAAAGGTTGGCAACACTGAATTCTTGCTCACCGTACATGCCATTGCTCACTTTTATTATTGTTTTTGTTATTATGATTCCAATTTGTGGTCAAGGGACGGATGATGGATTATGAATTCTAAATGGCTGATCCTAAAGTGATTCTTTGGTTAGCTGAAACTAAAGTTAGTAGCAGTGAGGACAGTGATGCGGGCAGCTGGAGCGACGTTTGTAGCGTGAAGTCTTATGATGATTCTTCTGAGAGCGAGGGCCAGGACAATGATACGGACACGCTATTTTTTCCTCTAATGCAATATCTAATCAGGCTGAGGAGAAGAAGAGTTGACGATTACCTTCACATTGTGGACTCATGGACAGATGCAGAATTTAAAAACCGTCTTAGGCTTTCCCGCAAAACAGCGTACCGGCTTATAGGTACTGAGATCATTTTCCAATTCGTTTAAATACACCAATTTTTAATGCTGCGTTTTTTTGCAGATGAATTAGAAAAATCGGGCTTCATAGCATCACACAAGTTTGGATTGAAACCATTAGAACCTAAACTGTGTTTCTATATTTTTCTTTCGTTTATTGCTAACACCGAACCGTTGACGCCAATCGCAACAAAATTTGATATTTCAATATCATCTACATTCAGAGTAATAAGACGAGTGGTTGCTTGGATGTTAACCAAATTGAATGATGCAATCAAATGGCCTCAAGACTATAACGATATAAGAACTATTTGTGACGCTTTCCAATTAAAAACTGGGATCTCAAGTACACTAGGAGTTATTGACTGTACACATATAAAAATAGAGAAACCCAAAAATGCAAGAGACTACTGTAATCCAAAGGGATACTACTCAATCATTCTGCAAGCAACTGTGGACTGTAACATGAGATTTACAAATATTTTCTGTGGTGAACCAGGTTCTTCAAACTGTGCCCGTGTTTTGAGGAAGTCGCCATTGTATAATACAGCAACCGCAAACAGAGATGCTCTATTTCCACATGACACCTTTCTTATAGGTCATTCAGGATATCCATCTCTCCCCTGGCTTGTCCCTCCATTTCGAGAAAATAAGCGATTAACATCTCATCAGAGAGAATACAACAGAATCCATGCATCTACTAGAAAATTAAGTGATAAGACTTTCAACTTACTCAAGGGACGATTTCGAAGAATCAAACTTTTTACAGTGTACAGAAATATTACTTTTATCACAGATACTATTGTGGCAGCTTGTATATTACATAATTATTGTATCAACGAGAATGATCATCTTGAGGAGAATGAATAAAAAATATGAAGTAGTAAAGATGAACTTTTGATATTGTAATATTGTGAGTAACTAACAACTTTATAAATATGCTACCTATAGGTATTTTCTTATTTTCATGATCAACAGATGATGTAAAGGGTTTTCTTTCAGCGTAAAAATATGTAGGTATATCATTTCATTACCACAATAACATACCAACATATTTAATAAGGTTTGTAGGTGTTCAAAATATACTCATATTTTTGCAGTTGACATAACAGACCTTTAAAATTCACATTATCATGTATCATCTATATGTACATAGTATACAAGTTGGCTTATATTGCCTTGCTTCATAGCAGAAAAATAATGTATAATAATGTATAAATAATAATGTATGGTCCTGGATTTTCATGTGGTTATCCATGTTGAAAGCACAATAAAATATTGCATGGCCAGAACCAGCCTAAAAACAATCTGAAATTGCATTAAGACTTTATTGATGTACCAATAATTTCCTCAACAATTCACACTTTTCTCTTTCTATCTTTAGAATCTCTTCTTGTTTTTTTTCTTTTAACTGCAGCCTTTTGAAGGCTAATGTTTGTTTCATTTCTAACTCTTTCCTTCGCAGCTGTAATTCTTCTTCTCTTAATTTTAAACTTCTCTCATACCTTTCATCTCTAACTAATTTTTGTTCTTCTTGCCGCCTTAAATATTCTACCCATTGTTTATCTAATTGAATTTTGGCTCTTTGTTCTAATCTCAAGTTTCTAAATGGTGTTGTTTTTCTTTTTTTAACAAATGATGATGATGGATCTCTGTCTGCATCTTCTTGGGTTTGCATCACTCCTGATGCCAATCTATAGGTAACACTATCATCACTGAATCTACCAAGAATTTGATGCATTTCATTGAAATATTTAAATGACATTTGCCCCTGTCCATTCTCAATGCAATCTTTATATTTTTTTGTGAGTGCATTTATTTTCCACCTTACTTGGTCTGGTGTTACCTGTAAATGAAATAAAACCTTTGTGAATATCAAAATCACAACCAATTGAGACAGTTTATTGTTGGTATACATAAACATAATGACTAATTTTTATACCTCAACATTCAGTGATCTCAATTCTTCAGCTATACTCTTCCACATTTTTGTTTTCTTTTTTGGATTATCCATTACATGCATCTTGGTTTCATACAAACTTAAAAGCATTAAGGTTGCATTCTTGGTCCAAATCACATCTAAAAATAATAATTACTAAGTAATTTCAAGTTATTTTTCGGATCTCCACTCCACTACAATAATAATAATATTATAATAAATAAGTATTATACTTACAGCTAGTCCAAATAATAATTATACCTATTTGAGGATCTATTAACAATAATAAGAACAACATAGCTATACATACTTTGTTTATTAGATTCACTGGGTTCTGGTTCTTCATGTGGTGGAATGGTGGTTATGGTGTGTGTCTGATTGTATGCAGGCATAGCCATATTGGGTTTGTATGGCGATGCTGATGGGGTACCTAAACACACATGTATAAAATGTAAGTTTATAAAAATATTTGCAAGTAGGTACAATATGTTACTTAGTAGAAAAATAAATTACCCAATTTTATTTACTTTCGAAATTATATGTACACTGACCCAATGTTTTTGCTACTGAGTAACTAGGTATACTCATAACACTTAATAAAATCAAAGGTAACACAATTGGCTAATTGGTCCTTCCGCCCAGATCATTTTACTTTTATTTATTTTTTTGTTAGTAGTGGTTTTGCCATCCTTACAATCTGTGATCAAAACAAAGTACCTATACTTTTGATTTTGCTCAACATTTCTTTTTTTTACTTACATTGATTATCTAAAATAGCCAAAACGGCAACATTATTTTCATCCATTTTGTCAGCCAAGTTGGACCTTTCCAACAAGATCGAGAAAATTATACCGATGCAGTGTTAAACTTGTTTTGGCGCCAGTTGAACTTGCAGCTCAAAATATTTCCGTTTCTGTGTCCGTCAGGTCAGCGTCACAAGCTGCACTGTGTCGTTAAAGTTGAACAAATCAGTATTCTCTGTGTCGACACAAGTCAGGCAAGCTGGAAGCAAAATATGGATGATGCGGCTTCGTTGTTGTGCGCAGAAGTGGAAGGCACAGAGTACATTATATATACTGGTGGAAGGCACCCGTGTCCGTTCTCGTGTCACGGTCAAAAGGTACTCTGTAGTCACGGTGTCACCTCGGTGTCGAGTAGCGCGTTCGTTTTACTTATCGATATCAATAATATTATGATAAAGTTAATCAGCGTTTTTAATAAAATCTCCAACGGTCTCACTTCCATTTCTTGCTTTATCTTGTTTATGGAAAAAAAAGGGAATTTGGCGGGAAACCGATGAGAGTGGATCGTGTCGTTAATTGAATTTTAGTTTCTGTGCTTAATGTTGTTTGATGGATAATAAAGATAGTGTATTATACAACAAATTGAAGTGAAAGTGCCCAGCAAATGAAGAATTCAAGTCAAAACGCGTATTCCCTCTGTTTGTGACCCCCAAATATCCACCGGCTGCTGCTCGCCGTAAAGTACACTATCGCTTCACGGAAGGCAAGAGCAGTTGACAGGACGTGACTAGGACAGACTGACACAACTCTGACGATGACAGGACTTTAATATACAGAAATTTACAAAACGCATCAGACGTGGCTGTATGGACTCAGTTCCTTTGCCTATCCCTTATGGGATGAATTAAATAAAAATAAAAATTATGGAAAAAAATGACATTGACAGCTGAGTGAGAATCTGACGTGACATCGGTTCGTTCATGCATTTACAGTTTTTTTTATAAATAAATGTTAAATGCAATAATTATTCTTTTGGTACCTACCAAATTTTAATTCAATCGAAAATGGCCAGTTGTGGTGATTTTCTTAAGAGGCAGTTCCCATTAATAGATGAAGAATCGAAGAAATATGTCGAGGGTGTGTATTCTTGAGGTTATGGCGACTGCTATTACTTTTTGTGCAACGACGTGTAAATATGAAGGTGTAATTGTTCCTTCTTACTTGAAAAGCTTAACATAAAAGCTTTTTTGAAGTATTTCATACATGAAGTGTTCATTTTTCTGTGATAGGTCGGAATTATCATAGAATTAATTAGTTGCTATATAATGCTTTCAGATATCCTGGACAATAGTGCTGGAGAGTTTGAGGATACGGAGGAGGTGTATGAAGCCGTTGGTGAAGTCCTTCAAGGGATATCTGAGAAATCAGAAGATGACATCAGGTAAAACTTGCAGAAGTAAAAGTACATATTATGCTATTACAATTATTATGAAATTAATATTTATTACAGACTTATTGTGTAATTAATCCATTGAGTTTTAACTTCGAATAATTACAAAATTTCTTGCTTATAAAGTTACATTTAAAATTATATTATGATGGTTGGATGATTTTCTCATGTTTATTTAAAACTGCAATGGAACCTGTTGCAACTTATTTGCATGCTTAATATAATTATGCTAAAATGTTGTGGCATAAATGGTTTGACCTTGATAGTAATCTATTTACTAGTCTATTAAGACCTACAATAGAAAAGGCTTACTATATTCTACCTAGCTGAGTAAAAAAAAATACAGAAAAGTTAGTTTTGATTATTTAACTTTTTTAAATAAATAAAATAAAATAAATATCACGGACAATTGACACCAATTGACCTAGTCCCAAACTAGGCAAAGCCTGTACTATGGGTACTAGACAATGAGTTTAGCAATAACCTTAAAAAAATGTGTATTACACATCAAAGAGAAGAAGTAGATAATCTCACTTGTTTTTCTGCTATTTTAGATAAAATTATATTTCCTATACTTTATTTTCAGAGATATCTGTGAACAGCTCCTTCACATGCTACAGCCAGGGTCAACGAAAAACAGTAATGGCCCCAGGAAAGTACTGGACGCCCCCATACACCTCGCCTCCATGACGACGCACCAAGACACTACGGAAGATCTGAAGAGTATATGGCTGCAGACTAGAGATGATAATTTAGTAAGTGATTCTTTTTTATTCTTATATGTTAATGATGCTTAGTAGGTCAGCCTCATGGGATGCCATTAGGGTTGCCAGATTTTTTTAAAATCTTGTAAGGGACAAATTCTCATTTTGGCAAAAAAATACGGGATCTTAAATTTTTCCAAGGGACAAATGAAAATCATGTATTTCACGTTGTTTTAATTGTTTGTTAATAATTATATTATAAAGAAGATGGTTGACATTGGAGGAATTCGGCTTTAATCGGACGGACACTGTTCGTTCACCCACACCTCATGCTCTCGTGCGCGCGCAACGCAGTTAGCCGTTGGAGTCATGCGCGACGCAGTGCGTGTTTTAATCGAATAAGGTTAAAATACGGGATAGGGACTGTCCCGGCGGGATGTTTAAAATTATGCCTGAAATGTCCCGGGAAATACAGGACATTTGGCAACGCTACACACCATGTCTTTCAAACTCTCCTTCACTTGGAGCCTGAGTCTGGATACAAATGAGTGTCTGACTAATTTGTAAATGGGTCAATCAACTTTTTAGTGTTGTTATTGTGTACTCAGGAGACAACAGTGATACAGTTACTTAGAAAAATGGTTGTCATGTATTTACAAGATAAGGCATGAAGGGATAGGCTTACAACTGTTACAACTCCTAACTTTTGGTACATTTGTACCCTAGAAAATAGTTCTTTTCATGAGTGACCAAGGAGACGTCGCCATGGCAACAAGCAACACTTAGAAGTTGATTGACCCAAATGAGTATTGCATTATCAGACAATGGACGACTCAGAACTATATTCATGCCTGCAATATGAGGATATTGCAGGCAACAACAATTTGTCCTAATATTCAGGGACTTATGAGGATAAGTCCCTGAATATTAGGACAAATTAATAGTAAGAATTACTACCAAATGTACAAAGTGAAGTACAAATTGTTCAATGAAAAAGCCATGTTGAAATTATCACCAACATCATTCTGGAGCGACAGTTCAGTGGTAAAAATGGTGGTTATGTATGGAGTTGTTGGATGTTGGATCTTGGTTTTTGTGTTGTGTAATATTGGTAGTAAGGAGTCTGAATGGGGAGGGATTAATGTTGTGTTGATCAACCCTTTGTCCCGAGATGCTGTCCAAATTTACGAATTTGTAGAGAGGTCCTTCATTGCTAGGGAATCTAGCACTGGAGGCAGTGCTCTGTAATTTATTAATACCTAATATCTCCCCATGAGGCTGACATGGTCACACCAGGTGTACCAAAGCCTCAATAAAATTATAAGATAAAAAAAGAAGTCTGAATATAATTATAACTTTATTTTTCATGTTTTATTTTAGAAAGTAGATGCAAGGAAATTAGAGAAAGCAGAAGCCAAGTTACAACAGAAGCAGCAAAAGCAGAAGGAAGGGAAAGCACCAGTGGCCACTCCAGTTTTGCAGACCGCCACCGCCTCGCAGGTCACATCCAAAAAAGACAGCAAACTCGAAGCCAAGGGAACCAATCGGACACAGGATATTAGGATAGAGAACTTTGACATTGCTTATGGTGACAGGTGAGAAATGATTTTATAGTTTTTCAAACTCAAATAGTATAGTTAGGCAGCCCTGAACAAGCTTAAGGTCGGACGTCTCTTCAGCTACCACAAAAATAGTTTTCTCTTAGTAAAACCGATGTTGGAGAAACTACAGGTCTCTAATAAGACTGTCGACCTTTCTGTTTCAGAGTGTTATTACAAGGAGCAGATCTCATACTAGCGTTCGGCCGGCGTTATGGCCTCGTCGGTCGGAACGGTCTCGGCAAGACAACGGTCCTAAGAATGATCTCAGCAAAGCAGTTAAAGATACCGTCACATATCTCCATCCTACACGTAGAGCAGGAAGTGGTAGGAGATGACACAATAGCACTTCAGAGTGTCCTGGAATGTGATACTGTAAGAGAAAAATTGTTGAAAAGGGAGAAGGATATCACAGCGGCTATTAATAATGGGTAAGTCCTTTTTTTATGTCATGAACAGCCTATAATAAGACTATGCGTTCCTACGCCGCGTCCGAAAATGCCCGTATTAAATTTAATTTCACACTAATTAATACTGTTAAATACATACTTATTTGCTTATTGCTTAGTAGAAGCTAAAAAATACTACTTAAATTGCAAATTGTGAAATAGACAAATTATATTGTACACAATTGCAATCTAACTTGTCAATTGATTCATGAATTACAAATCCAAAGAATCCAAGATTGATTCCAATGAAAATAAAATCACTTTTAACATGAAACTACCGTGAGACTCAATCATAGTGAAATAAAGACGACTACGACTACGGAAGGACTATGAATTAGTACGAAACAAGTCGGGCTAAACTCGACTTATATACGTGAGTGATCCGTTTTTATTTCACTAAAATAAAATCAATTACATTCAGACTTTGTCTTGATAAAACTTGCTGCATTTAACAATATTTCTTTCCTTTTTAAATTTTCGTACATATTATTAAAATAATCCAATATGTTTAACATAAAACTACCGTGAGACTCAATCATAGTGAAATAAACGGATCACTCACGGTATGTCAGTCGAGTATAGCTCGACATGTTTCGGACTAATCCGTAGTCCTTCCTCTGGGAGCACACGCCACGCCGGTGGCGAGACGTAAACTGCGCGCCGCGGCTCTGCTCGCGCGGCTGCTCGGCGCAGCTGACGGCGGCTCACAACTACCCTCGTTTTCATCGTCATTTTTATTATTGTCAAAAGTGGGGTAGCACACTACACTAATCACATCACTTTGTAAAGGCTCGTTCACACTAGCTGTTGATGCAGTATTCAACACAGTTTTCCATCTTGGGGGCACTGACCATCCACCATCACGGTTGAAATTGGGATGACGACTAATTTCAATGGCTTCACGTACTTTCCGCGGAATGAAAATTTTCTCTCTCGCCAGTACCGACACCTTATCAAAACGAATGTAGTGCGTCGAATCCGAGTTCATTGAATGTTCGGCCACAGCAGAACCCTTATCGTTCTGTTTTTTCATACTGCGTATGTGCTCCGTCAGTCTTGTGGATATATTCCGCCCAGTCTTTCCGATATAGTTCTTCCCACAGGAACACGGAATCATGTATACCCCGGGAATATTCAGGGGCTCCTTATCCTTGGGTGAACGCACCAGTTATCTGAGCTGCAAATGAGGACGGAAAATCGACTTGATGCTATATCTTCGGCGTAACAAGTGCCCGATTTTATCCGTTACCCCTTTTATGAATGGCAGGTAGACCGGTACCCTATCGACCACGGCCGGCCGTTGTCAGGCCGATGCGTTCACGACACGACTGCATTGCCTCCAGTTGAAACCATTGCTTTCCAAAACACGCTTAACATGATCTAGCTCACGATTTACATATTATGGATCACAAATAGTTAAGGTTCGATCGATCAAAGTTTTAGGCACAGAAGATAAATGACACGGATGAGGGTGTGAATCAGCCCTAACGTATCTGTCGGTATGAGTTGGCTTACGGTACACTGTGGTCACAAGTCTCCCACAGGATCTCCGCATAACCAACACATCTAAAAATGGCAACATGCCTTCACTTTCTGTCTCCACCGTGAACTTAACTTTGTCGTGCAACGTGTTAAGGTAGTCTGAGAACACCGACAAACCATCTCTAGACACAACCGCGAAAACGTCATCCACATAACGCCACCAACATCTAGGTACTACGGGAGCGTTTCTCAGAGCTTTATCCTCCAACCACTCCATAAAAATACTGGCGGTGACCGGAGCAATAGGTGAACCCATGGCCACTCCATCAACCTGCAGATAATAATCACCGTGCCAAACCAAAAAAAAAAAAAAAGTTTACGTCTCGCCACCGGCGTGGCGTGTGCTCCCAGAGGCAGGACTACATTATGATATGATATCCACAGATCAACGGACACAGCGCTATCCGCGGAGTTGACAGAGGTCTATGCGCAACTAGAAGCGATCGAGGCGGACAAAGCCCCGGCGCGTGCTTCGATCATACTGAGCGGTCTAGGATTTACTCCGGAGATGCAGGCGCGAGCGACCAAGACCTTCTCCGGAGGGTGGAGAATGAGACTGGCTCTGGCAAGGGCACTGTTCTCCAAGTAAGTTTTTTTATTTCTTCACAGTATTTCTTCTTCTCAGGAGTGGAATTCCCTGCTTGCGCTTGTGTTTCCTGAATGGTCGTTTTCAAGTCTAGCGTGTATGGGCATTTGCTAGGCAAGCGTGCCCCAACGTATACCACATCTTCGCTTACTATCAGGCGTGATTTTAGTCAAACAAAAAAAAAATGACAAGAATATCACTAACAGTATACAACAGTGTTCTCAAAGTTCTCAGACATCGCGTCATGCCACCGAGGATTCGACGATTCCAGAGCCCACTGGCCACCAACTTTCTTATTGGTTACTGTTTCACTTAATTGAACTTCTCCTTAAATGTTTATTTGGTCTTTTTGTTAACTGATCAGCAATTTACGTCTATTGGACCTGATGGTAAGTGCAGATGACGAAGATGTAGCTCACCAGTTCAGTAACAGCCTATTCACGCTGGCTTTGAATAGTTCCAAATTGTACTTTTTCCGAAAAAAAACAGATGACGGAAGTGAACTCCATTCCTTAGCAGTCCGCATTACAAAAGATGAAGCGAAGCGCTCCGTGCATGCGTATGCGGATTTGTTTAGATGACAAGAATACAGAAACGACACTAATCTACACACGCGACGGTGCATCTTAGAGCAGGAAAGGATTGGAGATGTTAACGCGCGATTTCCCCTCTGCCAAAACTAACATTAAGTCTTACCAAAATGGTCAGGGTTTGTAGATTGTGTGCGTGTTTTTGGCACTTGTGTGACAATTTTGTTTTAGTGTGAGTTTGTAGGAACGTAGCAAATTTTGTGTGCAAACGTGTGCTGTACGTATGTGTTCCTCGTTCTCCTCAAAAAGTGGCAGAATAAGTGTAATGCATAGATAAGCCAAAGGCGCCTCCCGTCTGTCTGGTTTGCGAGTATGCGGTGCATTGAGTAAATAATTGCAATGAACTATTTTTCATTTCAGACCAGATCTGCTATTGCTCGACGAGCCAACCAACATGTTGGACATAAAGGCCATCATCTGGCTGGAGAACTACCTGCAGAACTGGCCGACCACCCTACTGGTTGTGTCCCACGACCGGAACTTCCTTGACACTGTGCCCACAGACATCCTACATCTGCACTCGCAGAGGATAGACCCTTACAGGTAATTTTTAGGGTTCCGCACCTCAAAAGGAAAAACGGAACCCTTATAGGATAACTTTGTTGTCCATCTGTATGTCTGTCTGTCAAGACCCATTTACTATGGAACACGTGCAGGTAGCAAGCTGAAGTAATTACCAAATACTCAGGCCTGCAGTCCCTTGAAGCTGTGAAAAAATCAAACTTCTAAGTCAGCGCAATCAAAAGATACAGTCATTAAAAAGGTTATTTTTGCAGTACTGTGAAAACATAAAGGGTCCTAGAAACTTGACTATTGTTTTGTAGGTGTCCTAGAAACTTGAAATTTGGTATTTAAAAATCAATCAATCAATCTTAGAATAGGGAGAAAGGGTATGATAATAGGGATGTTGCCTCTTGGTCAAATCAGCAACTTTTTTTGAAATGTCAAAACGATTTGATCGGATCCGTTATTATGAAGTTTGTATTGAATTACAGAAGTATGACGTCATAATTTTCAGTGATCAAACTGCCTCCTTTTATTAGTTTTTGTTAAATTAAAAATTGTTTTAATTGCAATAATAAGTGAGGCATCGGTCTTTGTATTTGTATGTGTATTTTCGGAAGCATGATAAGCGAAAATGTAAAATGATTTTTTTGACATCAGTCAACTACCCTATTGGTGTAATATACCCAGCACATTTTTTTTAATCTTCCAGGGGCAACTACGAACAGTTCCACAAGACGAAAACGGAAAAGCACAAGAACCAGCAGCGCGAGTGGGAGGCGCAGCAGCAGCACCGCGCGCATACGCAGGAGTTCATCGACCGCTTCCGATACAACGCCAACCGCGCCTCGTCCGTGCAGAGCAAGATCAAGATGCTGGACAAGCTGTGAGTACACACCTTGTGCGAGGTCCGTCCGGATCGCTACCACCATCTTACTTGCTAATCCTGCCGCTAAGCAGCAGTGCTTGGCTTGCACTGTATTGTTCCAGCGTGGAGAGTAACAGCTGGTGTAATTACGGGCACAAGAGGCATTTCATCTTAGCTCTAGATTGGCAACGCATCTGCGAACCCATGAGCCAAGACAATGTCTATGGGCAGTTGTGATCACTTACCATCACGCGACCCCTTGCTCGTTTACCTTCGTAAAAAAAACTTACTATCTCACTCTTCCCTACAGCCCGGAGCTCAGGCCGGTGGAGAAGGAGATAGAAGTAGTGCTCCGGTTCCCCGAGACGGAGCCCCTCTCGCCCCCCATCCTGCAGCTGAACGAAGTCGGTTTCTACTACGCTAAGGATAAGGTCATCTTCACGAACGTTAACCTCGGTGCTACGCTGGAATCTAGGATATGTATCGTAAGTGTTAAACGTCAAATGCCTACTATTACTTTCATTCATAGCCTTATATATAGGTCGCACTGAAAGTTTCCGGAACTGTCTGTTGCGGGGTAGTGTCAAAAAGGATTGCACAGGTATTAACCGATTTAAAAAAAGAGCCGGTGCTACTTTCCACTCCATGTATTTTTGTGTTTTCACCGATTTCTCTGGCAATTGTGGAGTGATTTAATTTTTTCAGTATCACGCAACCGAAGCGTGTGGAATCTTTTAGAAATGAAATCTGTTTGACTTGTAATTTTTTCCTTGATCCGATTGACAATGCAATGATGAAGTACCGTCAACCACAAAGGTGTTTCACAAAAGAGTTCTTGACCTTAACTTTTTTTTTACTTGACTCTTCGTAGGTGGGAGACAACGGCGCAGGCAAAACGACATTACTCAAGATAATAATGGGCATCCTGTCGCCGACCAGCGGCGTGCGCAACGTGCACAGGGGACTCAAGTTCGGGTACTTCTCGCAGCATCACGTCGACCAGCTGGAAATGAACGTCAACTCGGTCGAGTTGCTGCAGAAGAGTTATCCAGGTAACCTGTTTTTTAGGGATCCGTACCTCAAAAGGAAAAAACGGAACCCTTATAGGATCACTTTGTTGTCCGTCTGTCTGTGTGTCTGTCTGTCCGTTTTTCTCTGGAACGCGTGGAGGTAGCATGCTGAAATTAATATCAAATATTCAAGCCTGCGGTCCCTTGAAGCTGTGAAAAAATCAACCTTCAAAGTCAACGCAATCAAAAGATACAGTCATTAAAAAGGTCGTTTCCATACAAATTGCCGTACTTTGAAAACCTAAAGGGTACTTCCAGGGCTCTGCTAACACTGGACTTCTTAAAACACTGGGGAAAAGCATTAAAATCTTTCTACGGAACCCTAGTGCGCGAGTCCGACTCGCACTTGGCCGTTTTTTTTATTAGTTAGTCATTTTACTCAGTGGAAACTGTCAACGATATAATTTTCTTACCACACCATAAAATTTATAGTTTGTTTATCCCTTACTTCCAGGCAAAACGATAGAAGAATACCGTCGCCAGCTGGGCAGTTTCGGCGTCAGCGGCGACCTGGCTCTCCAGACCATCGCCAGCCTCTCCGGAGGGCAGAAGTCGAGAGTGGCTTTCGCTATCATGTGCATGGGCAACCCTAACTTCTTGGTGCTCGACGAGCCTACTAACCATCTGGATATAGAGACAATTGAGGCGCTAGGCAAAGGGATTAATAAATATACGGTGAGTGAGTTAGTTTTAAACGGGTAGCAACCCTAGCGCCACACGCGGATGACGTCATCACTGTTCTACATCACGCTAACGAAGTTTCTCAAGTCGGTTGCGTAAATACAACATCCGACTCTCTTCCTTCGGATTTCAGTCTCCACGCATTACATCTGCTTGGAGAGAGATCTCTCTATTGGAGTGGATATTTTAAACCCCCGACGCAAACTAGGGTGTTATAAGTTTGTGTCTGCCTGTCCCATCGTAGCTCCCTAACGGATAGACGGATTTGGATATGGATTTTTTGCATTAGAAAGCTATTTTAATCGTAACGGTTTTCTAGATATATTTGACGTTGAAATAATAACCTAACCAAAAAAAAATCATTTTTAAAACAAGTTTTTTTTGTCGACTACTTTTTACACGACTACCCAAAGAAAAAGAGTGTATTGTTGTCTGTACCTGTATTGTCATTCAAATTTAATAACCAGATTATTTTATTGTTACCGGATTTACATACGTATGGCAAATTTGATCTCAATCGATTGAGGATATAACTGCTTTAAAATTTAGTTGCAAGATTTGACAGACAACTGACATACGAACATTGCAAGTTAATAAAAGCTTGTAAAAATTACCAGGGTTTGTCGACTTCTGAGCTGTAGTTATTATTATGGCAGCTGCGTTATATTTTAATTGATATGAATAAGCGGTAACCATAGAGAGTTTATTCATTGCGATACTATGTGATCAGTACATAGACTATTTCGCGTCATACAGTAAGACAGATTTTAGTGATCAAATTATTCTAGGGAGGTGTCATCCTGGTCTCTCACGACGAGCGGCTAATACGAGTGGTGTGCAAGGAGCTTTGGATCTGCGGCAACGAATCTGTATCCAGCATAGAGGGCGGCTTCGATGAGTACAGAAAGATTGTCGAGAAGGAGCTAGAGGCCCAGAACAAGTAACCCACACGGTCATAACACCCGCTACCCAGTGACTGTATAAAGTATGCATAAATTATATTGTAATATACTGTAGCGTTTCATTATTTATTACGCTTTACGTTATTTATACAGGCGAACAGAAATGAAAAGCTGATAATTAATGCAAATTTTTATTTATACCTCCAACCTCCTGTCTTCATTAAATACTTTAGCATACGTTCCATACAAACCTTGAGTACTCTCAAATATCCATGGCAATAAAATATAATTAACTTAACGCAAATAATATTTACAAAACATAAATCGAATACATAATATACAATTATAATAGTGACTAATATAGCAACAGAATCGGAGTCAATTTAGAAACATTCGAAATGCAAAATTTTATTCAAATACAGTACTCAATTCGAGCCATTTTCAACCTTTTTACACTTAAATGCAAGGGCGTTTGTTGCGTACAAGGACGTACTGATCAGGGTATCGGAGGGCAGTACTATTTCGTTAATACAGAATCATAGCGAATCGTTCTAATAGAGGCAGAATATATTATTTTATTATCGAGGTATACGAACGATATACCGGTTTATATTATGGCAATTTTAGATTTCGAATACAAGTTAGGTACATACAAACAATAAAGTAACACTAGCAGATCACAAACAATACTCTTAAATTAAATGTCCAGTTGGCAAAGGCAAATGGCGTTTGGATCACTCGGCTCCCACTGTCAGCAGGAGGGGTCGATGTAATAAAATTTAAACGGAATAATTTACTGATGCTTCTTCCGGCGCGGCTTGGTCTTGTCGGCGTTGCGGAGCACCTCCGCGTAGGACAGCTCCAGCTTGCGCAGCTTGTGGATCTCCTGCGACGCCGTGCTCTGCTTGATGTCCCACGAGTCGGTCTCGGCGTTCCAGCCCTGGTAGATCCTGCCGCTGCGGCCGCTGGCGCTGGGCGTGGGCGAGTTCATGCTGCGGTTGTAGAACTGCAGCGTGGAGCCGTTCCAGTCAGCCGCAGCCTCGCTCGTCCGCACCAGCGGACTCACCTCTATCGGCCGGTAGTCCCGTCGCTTTTTACTGGACGACTTCTGGTAGGTGATCTTGGGGGGCGACGGGAACACCGGCGAGTCGGCGCCCTGTCGCTCCTGGCTCTGCTTTCTATTGCGATGTCTGGACTTCTTTCTAGTGGCCGCTATGTACTCCAGGGGTTGACGCACCAGAGGAGTCAGGACGCGCTCCTTCTCGGTCGTCTTCTCTTTCTCGGGCTCCCGCTTCTCTTTCGGTCTCACGGCGGGAGTCTCTTGCACCGGTTTGTTCTCTTTGTTCTCGACTTCCTTCTTCTTGGCCGGTTCGGGAGCGGGCCGCTCCTTCGGTTTGAGCGTGGGCGTATCTGGAGCGGTGATGTCGGACACTGGAATCGACTGTTCAGACATCGCAGAAGAAAGAATGCTCTGTGTGTCGTCGGTTAGGGTGCCCGGCGGTTCTTCGTTGGCGGGCGTGACCGGCGGCACTTTTCCGGCTGCGGTGTCGTCTAATAGGGGTAGCTGTTCGCCCTCGTCTTTGTTCTCGGCAGCCTTCTTGAGGATGGTGAAGATCTCCTTGAACAGTTCTCTGTACTCGGGGCGGTTGCGGAAGCGGCTGTCCATGGGGCTGACGTCGTCGTAGATGCTGAAGCGGTAGTCCTCGCCGTCCGCGATGGTGCAGAGGAAGGAGCCGGGCCGCTCGCGCTCGGTCTGCGTGGCTTTGTTGCTGGTCTCGTCGGAGAAGCCCGAGCTCGAAGTCTCGGCCTCGGAGAAGTCTGGTGTCCGGATGATCTTCTTCCGGCCCCCGCCGGGGCCGCTCTCTTCGCCGGCGTGCCGGACGCCGAAGCGGCCGCAGTCGGCGGAGGAGCGCAGCTCGTCCTGCAGCGAGCCGGGCCTGTGCTTGCGGGCGCTCTTCACCTGCGAGAGCTGAACCTCAAGCAGAGCCTCGTATTTCTGCACTAGCTCTCGGTAGGGGTTGTCGTGACCGTCTTCTTTGTTCGCCCATATGCCCTGCAGCAGCTTTTCCTTGGCGTTCTGAAGCATAAACGTTTGTATTGATGATTGGGTAAGAATAAGACGGTAAGTTCATGCTTAGAAAATAAAATTTTGATGATGAATTGTTATTGCATCCTCGATGTACTTATTGCGAGTTTGATATTTGTTTGAAAATGTGGTTACTGAAATGATATTCGGTTTCTTTGATAAGTTATTGAATTATGATCGTTTTATAATATGATGGAATAGATAGAGAAAACAGTAGCACCTTTAGGTATTAACGTGTGGAAAGTAGGTAGGTATGCAATGTTGAAAGTAACATTTTATCGGATGCACACGTTTTAATAATTATGAATGAACACATGATATTTAAGTTGATAAAAAGTACTTAGATTATTAGCCAAACATACACCCATTACTCCACATGAAATTAGACACATTACAATTTGGTGACAATTGATTTAAATCCACTTTATATATTTTCCACAAATATAATTATAAATGTGTACTTAATTTTTTATTGTGTTAGTTATTATTATAATTATAAACATGCTTTTGATTTAGTAGAGACTGAAATCAACTGTCGTGCGGTTTACCCAATACTGATGTCACAATTACCTTCACCTTTGGTTAGCGTGCTATCGCTTACACTAGTAACGTGTCAGTAATGGACGTACCTTCGACTACATACGATAAATCCAAAGAAAACTACTGCAAATGCGCTTCATTATGCATATGCAAAGCGTGAGCAACAACATCAGGGGCAGTTGGAAAAGCTTTGTCGCCTAGAAACGAGTGAAACATTCACATGAGATTTTAAAGGGAAATTACTTGTATGACACACATGCGACTATTCAAAGGTGCGAAAGTTGCGTGAGTATTCAAAGGGAATATTCTGGTCGTGTAGCTCCATGAATACGAAACTGATTTAGAATGAGACTTGCAAACATCCTATTTGTTCTAGATTCGTAAGAAACGTAACATGATTAGTCCAGCGGTAGTTAGTACTGTTAATTACTTGCAGATATATTCAGAGTAGTGCAGTTAGATTTACAATTGATTAAATACAAGAGTTTGAAACTATACAGAAAGTTAATGGACAGAAAGTTATTCACAAAACAAGTACAGGTTCAGAATATAAAGAGAATATAAACAGAGAAAGAAATAGTTAGATATGTGTTACATAAAACTTTATACAGATACTTACATCAAACTTGACAAGTTTTGTGGTGACGAGTTCATCTCTTGGGCTGTCTTGGATAGAGGGACTGAGAATAAGAGAGCTGATGGCACTTCTGTCATCGTCGTCTCCATCTAGCATGGAAGACATGTCGTCTCCACGCTCCACGCCCCTTAGACATCGGATGCATAGTTGACCTTGTCTGCAACGAGTAGGATGGTTAAGATAAGGCAAAATGGTAAAAATGGGAAACCGCAACGTCTTTTGCATGTTATTAGGGTTTCGCACCTCAAAAGAAAAACGAAACTCTTTTAGGATCACTTTGACGTTCGTCTGTCTGTCTGTCTGTCAAGACCGTTTTTCTCTGGAACGCGTGGAGATAACATGCTGAAGTTAATATCAAATACTCAAGCCTGCTGTCCCTTGAAGCTGTGAAAAAATCAAACTTCTATGTCAACGCTCAAAAGCTACAGCCATTAAAAAGATTGTTTCCATACAGATTGCCTTAGGTACTTCCAGTTGTAACTTGAAATTTGGTATGAAAGTAGCTCTTATAGCACAACCACTCAGAAAATTCTCAAAATCTGAAATCTTCATGTCTGTATGTATATATTTAGACCAATATAAAATGACCCCACACTGCGTACAATTTTGCTTAGGAGCAGGGCTCTGCTAACACTGGACAACTTAAAACATTGGGGAAAAGCGGGAAAATCAGTGTATGGAACCCTCAGTGCGTGAGCCCGACTTGCACTTGGCCGGTTTTTCCCTAAGAACTTGGCTTGTGTCGTACCTGACTTCTTCTAAGATCGCGAATTCTTCGTGCATCGATTTGGGCTCGTCATCCCTCTGATTCCAATTTCGCAGCTGTTCCTGTAGTCTGTTGTTCTCCTGGACCATAGACGCCAACTGTTCCTCTAGCTCAGTGACTCTCCGCTGTTCCTGGGCAAAGGCCACCTTACTTTCTCGGAGCTCGTCGCTTATCCTGAGCAGATCCTCATCCTCTTTAGTCAGTTCTGGGAGAGGTGCGATTGTCTTCAATGGCGTGCTCGTAGCGTCGAGTTTTTTCGAGTTCGGAGTTACGGGCTCGGCCGGCTTAGCTTCCTTCTCTTTGGGTTTCTCAGTGCTCTCTGGCTTCCGTTCTGCGCGTCGCCTCGCGATTTCTAGCTGCGCGTTCAAGTCGTCGACAGTCTTTTGTAGATCGTCACATTTTCCCTCCAGCGTTTCGATGTTCGAGCACAAACTGGAATAAGAGGAAGTAGGCGTGAGTAATGTTTCTTCTCTAAGCTGACGCTAATGCGGTGTGAGATTAATGCTCCGGCGCATTCATACATAATTATGAGAAATGTGTTTAAGAGTGATTCCGTATTCATCGCATAAAAAGTTGAATAGATGTACTAGTGTGTTTTAAGCGTTGTGATGTTTACGATCTTGTGTTAAGGTGTGTATTGGTTTGGTGTGGTGGTGTGGCTTGTAATGAACTCACGTCTTAATGTGTTTCTTGTCGGCGGCATGGTCGACGGCTAGTCTGTGGTTGGCGCGCTCCAAGTCTTGAATGCTCACTTCGAGTTGCTCGTAGATTCTCAGTCTTGAGTCGTTTACTTCGCGCAGTGCGACTGTTTGTTTTGTTAAGTACTGAAATCAATAAACATCAAAATTAGTCCCTTGTTTTTCCCCTTGCTGGCACCATCGGCCAATCAACTTTTAAGTGCCGCTCGTTGATTCCATGATGGAAATGTCCCTTGGACAACTCATTAAGAACATGATTTTCTAAGGCCCAAGTTCACCAAAAGTTATAGGAGTTGCGACAGTTAGGTATGCCAATTCCTTCATGCTTTATCTCCTAAACATGAACTCCTAAGTTTTGGTGGTGCCTTAGAAAATCTTGTTTTTAATGAGTCGTCCAGGGGACATCTACATGGCAACGAGCGGAGAGCCTCTTAAAAGTTGATTAACCCAAATGTCAGCTACTTTTGATCATTTACCATCTCTATGGGCAATGCTTAGATGCTTAGAAGAGAAACCCGAGCGTTTTTACTGTTATGTTTAAAATGCAATAATGCTGTGATAAAGAAAGAAGATTATCTTATAACGGTTGCATGGGAGAGCGATCGCGACCAGGGGGCTCTCAAGATCACGATATGCATGACGTTTCATAAGCAGTCACGCTCCTAGCGTTGAATTACAATTTTGCTTTATATGTTTAGTTTCCACATGCCGCATTGGGAGGTAAGATTTAAGTTACAATTGGCAGTCGTTCACCTCGAAAACTTGCTTCGACTTCTAGAACTTGATTAAAAATAGATTTTACTTACTTCGATTTCCTGCGTCTGATCTTCAATAACATTTTGGTGCTGGCGTAGCGCGGTCTCAAGTTCCTTGTTCCTCTCTAACAGTGTTTTGCCCAGCTCCGCCGCTAGCTGCAGATCTGTAACAACCGAAGCAATGTTTGAAGTCACCCAGTCGCAGTTATTTAGGTAAATCGAATCGCCATGAGCTCGGTGAGAGCGACGCTAACGCGGCGGTGAAAGACGTGGGCTGGCACAGTAATTATATTGGAATAGCATTACGGAAGTGTTGCCAGCTAGGTGGAAATATCTGGTGTGGGATTAAATCGCAAAAATTGCTTAGAACCAAGAAACTTTGCAGTTTTGTGGATTTTGCGTTAACTTTTCTTTTCCGTTTATTAAGCCTAATCTGCTCGCGTCTAACTTTCTGACCACCGCACTATATGTTACCTACATAGGTGCCCTAAGTAACGGCCAATAAATCGCAACAATTGATTCGAGATCGCGGGACCGCGGTGGATGCGGGAAGCCCAAGACCGGTCTGAGTGGAGAGCCGCGGGGAAGGCCGCCGGCCAGTAGTGGACGTCTTGCAGCTGATATGATGATGATGGTGATGTTTGATTCGTAGTGCGCAGTACCCACAGACTGTCATTGCTAGGCGGTAAGCCTTAATTTGCAGAACAATAATTTTTCAAAACATACTGTCCAATTGAGAGCCTCCTCCTTTTACCCGACTGCCGAAGGAGGGTCATTTGAAGTTGATTAAAACATGAAAGAGGCGTCAGATTTAGCAGGTTAACCACTACCATGGCAACACCGGAGCAATAGCAGCCTAGCGTTGCGACAACTCAGATGGAGCACGGATAATTCCCCGCCGGCTAGCGCAACGAGATATTTGCCGCTGACTCACGGCAAAGCACCGTCACGCGCGATAGTGTCGACGTCATTTCATAACGATGCACATTGCTGGCTCCGGCCCACCCCGCTTACCCACCACCAGAACCGGCCGCGTAACGTTGCGGGCATATCGATAATAACTCATGTGAAAGGTGTTCTTTACTTTAGTCTAACCTTGGCGGCGGAGAACAAAACCAATTTAAACTCCTATTTACATTGGGGTCAATGAAAAGGTTTGCTCGATGAAAGTGTGCAGACTTGTGAAGTGTAATTTGCCAACGGCGGAGCGTGCGGACAAGTGCGGACGTACCTAACAGAAAGCCTGAACATTGTGACAGCAAAGCAAAGGTACTTACAAAACTGTAGGTATGTATTACAGCATGTTGGGAATGTACACTGCTCAAAAAACCCCTGTCAAAAAACCTATAGGTAAAAAGTAAAAAAATAAAATTTCTGGCCCCGGTCCTTTAATTATTAGAAACCATGTTAACTTTTTTGCAGTCGGGTGCCCACCGACATTTTCATTTCGAAATATAATATCTCAAAAACGGCTGAACCGATTTTTATGGAACTTAGCTAAGAACCATCTTGATAAAATTAGCTTTCCATTAAAAAAAGACGCGTCCAAATCCGTTCATCAGTTTAGGAGCTAGGTACGATGCCTCAGACAGATACACAGATATACACAGGTCAAACTTAAATTAATTTAGTACCCCTCTTTTTATGTGGGGGGGTGAAGAAGGTGATTTGAATAATAAGTGAAGGAACAACGACGCGTGCGTTCGCACGCAATACCTATTTGCTTAAATTGCAACAGCAAAAACTTATTGTGTATAATAAAAGCAATTTACAATGACATTAAATCTAAGCTAAAACTAAATAAACTAAAACTTGAATCTAAGTATGGCCCCCGTGGCATGGTGCCCAAAATTGCTGAATGGCGATGCTGATTCTCTGAGAGAGAAAACTGCCAGCCCGTTGGTCACAAGTTGCATCGACTAAGCGCTTTTGCAACTCTGAAATAAATTGTTACTTATAAAAAAAATTATTGTGTATTTGTCTTGGACCTCCGAAGCCAAGTAAGCGTAGTTTAGATGCCTATAGGTATGTAACAAACGTAGTTTTGATTTAAAAGTATATTTTGCAAACAACCTCCGTAAACACTAAACAACAGTGTACCTACATGAGACAGTTTTATGAACGGATATTAGGTAATTTCATATAAGGAAATATTTTTCGCTCTAAAAATCAGCTATTTCCACTTTATGACAGCATGTTGGATGCGCCTAAAATTTGTAATTTTACGTCGTTTAGATTCTTAACGTCCAATTAATTTTAATTCTGCCTCGGACCACACGCGTGTTATTTCTGAGTGCAATACGTAACAGTCAGCGCTGTTCAATACCTAAACTAAACATGTGCTGGACACAATAGGATTTATTTTGAAATGTTGTTTATCTATCTATACCTATAAAAGAAGACCGTGACTGACTGACTGACAGACAACGCACAGCCTAAACCACTGGACCTAGAGACTTGAAATTTGGCAGACATATACCTTGAGTATCCTAGAGGTGCACTAAGAAGGGATTTTTCGAAATTCCCACGGGATAGGGAATCAGCCCATTTTGAAATATTTCACGGGAGCAAAGCCGCGGGGCATAAGCTAGTCTACTTATATAGGGAATGTGGTATGTCGAGGCTGCTAGACTCAGGAATTTCTGTCACCCGCAGAAAGCTATTGAACCTGTACAAAATTGATCATGCATGATTGATTGTCATTAAATTGATCATGCATGATTGATTGTCATTAAATATTTACTGTGGCAAGGTTCCACAGTGGGTTAGGTACATTTGAGATGCTTAGATTGACTGTAGATACACGAGAGAGACTTGGAGAAAAAAAATACATACAGTGGAACGTAGAACCTCCTACTTTTTTGAAGTCGGTTAAAAAAATGTCGTGGTCTTGTGGACAGTGCTTTAAGCTTCTGCGCGACATGGGACTACACTACATACTGGCTGATCAGTGGTCACACATATTATTATGTTATGTAGTTTTAACTAGGTATGTATATTAATGAATCAGGCGTCACTTTGCGGAGGTCCATATTTATAAACAATAAAAAACAATTAAACGTATATTTTTAAATTGTCTTACCAGAAAGAGTTTATAAGGGGACATTTTAAACTTGGTTTCACATTGTATGACTAAAGCATTAAGCACTTTACCGGTGTATTAGACTGTTGCATGCATACATAATAATTGTCGGTTATAAAATTCATAATATTTTATGCGTCTGTCTATTTATTGCAGCTGTAATCAAACGGGTTTCGACTGTTATACCACAAACACTTCAACGCAAACTGCATGAAACATTAATCGTTATGCATATCTTGTCAGGAAACAGACGTTTTTCTGTCTTGATAAGCAACTAAACGTGGTTATCAATTATCATAGGCAATTTTTCAGGAGTTAACTTATATATTATATGTATAGGTATATGCAAATTAAATTCTAATATTTTGTCTTGTTAAGGGTGCAAGCTAATAATTATATAAGTAAATAAAAGTATTCTTAAGAAACTCAGCGTATATTATTTAAAACTAAACTTAAAATTAACATAGGCGCCAGGAGGACTTCGGTAACACAACCGGGATCCTGCCAATCCCTGCACTGCGGCTAGCTCCAGTCGAGCCTTATAAATATTGGGAGTAGATAATCAGTCTTCCTTAACGACTTAGTAGGTATTATCCTCAGTAGAAAGGGCGTTTCGTCAAGCTAGAATGGAAACATAGGTGCAAATTAGGTCAATGGCTATGAAGATAACCGTCATTATTCAAATGGAATTATGTTCCTATCCCGCTTGACGCTTATTTACTAAACTCACCCCTTTCTCTGCTACAAATCACTCACTAGTAATATGCACTTGCTATTGCTACAGATGTCGAAGAAACTAATAATACATTTCCATAATTTCGATAAATTAATTGTGTTCACTTCGACACGTTCACAAAGACATTCCTTTCTTTGCTTGTCATGACGTTAATATTTAAAGCTATTAGACTTCTCCGAGTCATCCGACCCGAAACAAACAAACAAAACGCTGCATTGAACACCGGAATCGATCCAGGAACCGCTGCGTTCGAGGCCCTTAATTTGCACCTTATGCCACTAGTACTTAGGTAAACACGGTCGAAACTAGTAGACGGTTGTTGCACAATGTACCGCAAGCAAGTTTAACACTTACCCACATGATAACAATATCATATCATAACAGTCTTTCGTTTTCTTGTGTTAATTAATGTCGGGAGGGAGAGGGCAGGGATACTTATCTGCAATTGAAATACTGTGTGAAGTGTCAACCGGTAGTGATTAAGATTGCAATTATTTAAATTTTACTTGCAATTTTAAAGTTTACGAGCTTTAATGGGGATGATTAAGCATTTCGGAACTAATACAGTACAGTAAGCAGCAGAAGTAGCTAAGCGACCGAAGCGGTCATAATTATCTGCACAAGTGCTTATGTCTATAACAATAGAGCCGTGCTCAGATCATTGTGACCGCTTCGGTTGCTTAGCTACTTTTGCTGATGACTGTACCTACCTACCTATAGTAGAAATCGAATTTTAAAGTTAATATCGACTCCACAGCTGACTTTCGTTTTAGCGTGCTATGAAATATCCGAACCCAGCGATATTGTACTAAAATCTGCGAACGTAACTTTCAAAAAAATCTTTGTTACACACAATGCCTCAATTTCTATCACTATCGCCGGTAATACGGGATGGAGGTTAGTATGATAACTTTCTCGCACGATGTTCTCGCGATGATTTAGATGCGCAAGCGCGTAATTACACCCTTTTATCAGTGCCCTAAGCACGACTTGTCGAATCCTGCGTTACGTTACGGTTATCGTATCGAGATCGAGAAATCTCATACTAAATTTTAGTTCCAAATACGCTCACGGGCGGGCGCTGTTCCAAACGTCATACAAACTCGTTATAGTTTACTATTCGATTTTACGTGACGCAGGATTCGACAAGTCGTGCTTAGGGCACTGTAATTTGTTATTGTTGGAGTTTTTTGGGTTGCCAGTGCCAATGTTAAGAGTCCAAGGCCTGTTGCTGAAAAATTTAAACGGGAAACGAATGGCCGCCCTACATCACCAGTTTATTGTGAATGGAAATATCGGAAGTTTGTGTAAAGTACCTATGTATTTGCTTACGTATTTTAAAAGTCCACATTTTTATCATGACTATGGCACAGAAAGGAGCGTGTTTTGTTTTTCAGAGTACCTACCTACCTAAACATATTTAATAACATTTATTAGCACTAATTACCTAACTACTTATTATGTTTTTCTCAAAGATGTTAGTAACAATATTGAACAGTGTCTTAATTTGACCATTTGATTTCGAATCTTAAAATAAATAAAGTGTATCAGTGTTCTTTAATGAACTAAGTGAAAACCCCTGTAAAGTTTTTATTTCGACAAAATCAATAAAAAAAAACCCCCATACATTCATACCTCTGCTGGTTGACAATATGTAGGGGACTATATTTTCTTTTATAGATTTTTCCAAATAAAACCCCTGGCTTACTGCTTGACGGCTCATTAAAACGAACCCTGTATAGGTACCTACCTAAGGATTATGTAAGTGTTTTTTTTTATGTGAATAACATTTCAACTGCTTGGAAGGTGAGGCAACATAAATATTATATCCTTTTACTCCTTTTTAGTGACTAAAGTAATATAGAGTTAGGTTAAAACCACGCAATTTTCTGTGCCGTGCAAAATATCAGCTCATTCTATCGTTCACGGTTGCTCATTATTTCTTTCAGCATACCTACCTTCAATAGTTTCAAAATGACTGAACATCGGTCTCCGATTTTGCAACCTTATTGTATTGTTTTTGGTACCACTTTCGTATGTCAAGAAACCTGCGATAAGGTCAATGACCTAGACGACCGGAGTGCACAATAAATCATCTCTGACCTATGAGCGATTACAACATGACGATAAAATGTATGAGGGAATTTTTCGTGACCACAAATTAAACTTAGCTACTGAAAGTTATTTAAATTAGTTAAGTTCCGTAAAAATGCCACATTTTAAATGGAGTTACTCTTAAAATTCAACATTAAAGAAATGCGATTATTAATACTCTACCTCGTCCTAATTATAGGGACAAACGTTAAGAAATAAGGAATAAACTTAAAGCGCGGTAAATAAAGTCATATACCTAATCTTAGCAAAGGTAAATGAGTTAAACTGAATTTTGAACTTTAGGTAAGCGTACTTACGTACAGTCAGTTGTAATCAACGGCCAAAAATCAACTTTCTACCACCGCACTGCTCGTCGTCGGCAAGGAGTCCATCCTCACACGTTGGAACCACGACTGTCACGTACTGTCCAGTTTAAAAGGTGCTTTCTCCCAAGGACACTTAAATTGTGGAATGAGCTTCCTTTTGAGGTTTTCCCAGTGAATTACAGCATGGCGGTCTTCAAAAAGGGTATAAAAAGGTTTATGCAGGGTCGGCAACGCGCGAGTGATACTTCTGGTGTTGCAAGCGTTCCTAGGCGGCGGTAATTGCTTAACACCAGGCGATCCGCATGCTTGTTTGCCACCGACGTGGTATAAAAAATAAAAATAATAAAAAATACGTCGCGATCGCGTTCGTGTTACGGGTGTCAAAAAGTATGAGAATTGTTAGTTGTCGATACGTCATACGTGCCACTAGTGACGCTGCTACTGTACCATAGTATAATAATAATATAGTATAATTCAGACGTAACACGTAACGCGAACGCGATCGAGATGTTTTTTTTTTGTCGTTGATTACACTAGACGCTTCAGAAGTAAGCAACCGAAGCGATCACAATGATCTGCACAAGCTCTTAGACAGCTGAGAGTCGAGCACGACTTTACGAATGCTGCGTAACGTTACGGTTATCGTATCGAGATCGAGAAACCTCATACTCAATTTTAGTTCCAAATACGCTCACGGGCAGGCGCTGCTCCAAACGTCATCCAAGATCGACAACGTTTGCTATTCGATTTTACGTGACGCAGCATTCGTAAAGTGCTCGACCCTCTGTGCTTAGATCATTGCGAACGCGTCGGTTGCTTAGCTATTTGCTGCTGACTGTACTCACTGGTGGAAACATTTTTAACCCCCGACTCAAAAAGGGGATGTTATAAGTTTGACCTGTGTATATGTGGGTCCGCGTATCTGAGTATATGTGTGACTGTTTGTGGCACCGTGACCGTAGCTCCTAAACGGACTTAGCGATTGGGACGCGGCTTTTTTATCTAAAACATGTTTAATCGAGGTAGTTATTAGCTATATGTTTCATCAAAATAGGTTGAGTCGTTTTTGAGATATTGAACTTTGAAATGAAAATGTCGTGGGTTTTTCAACTTTTCTAAGGTAGGTTGTGTATGTAAAATAACTGCCGAATAGGTACATTTTAAGCTGCAAAAGCTGAGTTAAGTTCTCAAGTTACCACAAAACCCCTGGCTGACGATAATAAGATTAATATATGAATGGACTTCATTTTAAACTTAAAGTATCATGTTTAAGTTAAGTAGATTACATATTGAATACTCGTAACTATACCGCTATGAATATATCATGGTGTCCTTCCTTTCAGTAGATTACATATTGAATACTCGTAACTATACCGCTATGAATATATCATGGTGTCCTTCCTTTCAGTAGATTACATATTGAATACTCGTAACTATACCGCTATGAATATATCATGGTGTCCTTCTTTTCAGTAGATTACATATTGAATACTCGTAACTATACCGCTATGAATATATCATGGTGTCCTTCCTTTCATTACAGACACCACTTTGTCTAGATGATCTATTAAGTAAGTCGATGTTAATCTTATTCATATCTCAATTGGTTCACAAGCTAATAATCTAAGTAGGTACGAGTATTTACTGGAATTTGAATCTAAATTACTTGTTTACGTAGGTATAATTTTACGTAGACACTATATTTTGGTGGCAAAAAGTTAAATAGTTATTATTACGTTAGCAATTACATTTTATTAAGTACTACATTTTATTATTAGAATGTATTCTTTAAAGAATGTCATTTTATATTCCAATATTTTTTGAACACCCGACTTCGACTTTTAATTAAAGAAAAGGGATGTTATAATAATCATAATTTATTAAATCTAATGGGGGCTAACTAAAAAAATTCAATTTTTGAGGTAGGTAGAGTAGGCATGCACTCCATCGAATTCCTTTATATCTCAATACCTGAAACTATTTAAAACGATCTGTTTTAGATCTAGGTGTGCGATACATACGTACTGCCTACCACAGGGTTCATGTCTAAATTGATTATAATAAAATGGAAATGACTTAATAATGATGGATAGGTCGGTAAGAATGTAAAACGGGATCAAATCCACAAGCGCGAAGGTAGAGTGATACCGCTGATTTAATCCATTGTGTATTGTTAGTAGAAAAACAATTAGATAAACATAAGTTAAATATTTGTAAACATTGCTTATAGTTTATTTTAAAAATATTTGAACTAGATGACGAATCGCGCTATATTTTAGTAATACTTTTAGATTTAGCTACAATATATTTAATATTGTTTTCGTAAACGTCTATACGGAAGTCAAAATAATGGAGTAGCCGTACGTGGTGGTAAAGACATAATTATATGTAATCGTACGGTGACATGTACATTTTTTTTTTCATTTCAATATAAGATAAATGACTAGTTACTAAGTACGTACCAGGTAGAGTTGAAAAATATTGTAGAGCGTGGTACCGTTTCACAACAAATTTCATAAGGAGAGGACATACTAAATATCTGCCAATTAAGTTAATAGAAGTTGATTTTGAAATGGTTCCATAGCGGTTGCAGAGAGGTACTAGAATTAGTTTCCTTTGTTGTAGATGAATGTAAAATAGACCTCAGAAATATGTAGCTAAACAAATCGAAGGAATATAAAGGTGACACGGTCCAACTTTCGACCGCACACCCCCTCTTCCTCGATGAACCGAGTCGTGTATGTTGAAGTGTGCCGACAATAAGTACCTAGGTAAGTACTATAGTAAATAAGTAGGTACAGTGCCCTAAGCACGACTTGTCGAATCCTGCGTTACGTTACGGTTATCGTATCGAGATCGAGAAATCTCATACTAAATTTTGGTTCCAAATACGCTCACGGGCGGGCGCTGTTCCAAACGTCATACAAACTCGTTATAGTTTACTATTCGATTTTACGTGACGCAGGATTCGACAAGTCGTGCTTAGGGCACTGTTGTTTTCCAATATCACCGTAATTAATTCGACGTCTGTCTTTTTTCTTGTTTATGACTTTACCATGACAGCAAGTTAAGTTACGTACAATCATAATGTTAGGTAGCTTCGTAGCGTTTGTATGCAAATTGAATCAACCGTATCATTCGGTCCGAATATCCAGGTAATGATAATTAGAAATTTCACAATGCCATCTACGTCAAACTGATAGTGGTGATGCCTATTGATTCTCTTTTTTGTCCAATAACTAAAAGATTATAATGACGAGTGACGGGCTGAATATCCCACGCGGCCGTCTGCGTAAACAGACATAGCGATACTTGCAAATTCGAGATGAGTTAATGGCTTGGTGATGAATGACACGCAAGCCACATTCATGCGAGAAGTTTAATTAAACCAAAATGACGCAATTAAACCAATGAAGGAGACCTAGTTCTGCTAATGCTTTAACTCTCATCATTAGTGGTACTGTGATGGCGGTTTGAAAGATTGTTCACGCGTGAAACAAATGACGGCAACTCATAAATGCGGGGAACCTTTGACCCGCCGTCATTATGCCACTCTCTCAACATCATATTATAGCAGTGTCAACACAAAAGCGCCTAATAATCTTTTAATAGGCAATTCTCTCTATAATATGTAACTATTCTGAGAAGTGCGATGCGAAGCACATAAAATAAAAACAACACCAAGAAAAACTGCAATTAAACAAACAATAGCTTCAGCACCACAGCTGACCACGAGATAAACAGCTAATTTAAAACACCGTTAAAAGAAACCATAATATTTTACGCAGTAAAACCATTTCATGGTGCAACGCGAAGCGGTTCGTGAGCGCAACGCCTAGAATAAGGCCTTAGCATTGCGCAAGTCTAACCTTCGGTTCCTTGCAGACATTCCAGCTCCACGGTGTAGTCCCAGAGGTCCAGGGAGTTTAGGCCGTTGAGCTCCCAGGAGTTGAGCGAATCGCTCTGCTCCGGTTCCTCGCTCATCTCTGTCACTCGCGCGAGAACGGATAAGCTGCGTTAGCGTTTTATGCGACGGCGTTTTCAGCCATGTTTTATTGTTGGTCGAAGGCGGAAGGCTGAGTAGCGTGCCCGCGCTGGAGGCGCCGACCGGACTGAGCGCCGCGCGCGCAAGCCCCGCACGGTGCAATTACTCCGCGCGATCGCTGTCCAACCCATTCCCCAATCTCATTTCTTTCGATTACTCGCCGATAGCAGAAGAAATTAACAAATGTTATCTTACTGCTAATGTAACACTAGAGCAAAAAAATGAAACCTGAGGCAGACCGGAGAAAGTGATTCGGCGATGCCGGTTACGAGCAATCAATCAAGATTTTTGTTTTGCGCAGACGTGTTGCTAAAATTATGACGTAGTTATCATTAGTTGAAGAAATCGCTCTATCTTTATTGTGCAGTACTTTCATAAAATTTTCCTTAAGGTCAATTTACATCGCAATTCATCTGTGTTTACGGAGAACAACGGTTTAAGTGCAGTATCTCGATTTTTATCTAGAACGGGTTTTCTAGATTCAACGTTCAAATAAAGTTATAAGCGTTCACTTAAAACGCTTTAATTACTCTACGTGCAGCATACAGCTGCTGCAGATGTAGTATTTTTATCTGTTTATAAATTAATTAATTCATATCGGTTGATAAAATTGCAAACTTTACAGCAGTTTTTTCCCGGTTGACGCGGTGTGGCAACAGGTGTGCACTCGATACGGCTGATCGGATTCGTCGGTTGAATGCACGCGACCCAAATCGGTGTGCGTATGACCACCGAATGTCAGAGATCAGATCATCGAGTTACATAATCGTTCAGCAATTTGATGCATGTGTCTAATGTACAATATATGAAATTAATACGCACTGAATAAGGTATAAAGAATATTGTTAAAGTTAAAGATGTTTTTACCATCATTTTCCTCCGTTAATCTCAAGTAATCTTAACTTCACAAAAAATCTGATGTGTTTTTAATTAAAACTGTTAAGAGACCTCTTTCGGCTGTAGAACGGACTACAATCAGCGAAACCGAAAACATAACAAAAGATGATAAAACGATGAGTTGAGAAAAAATGATTATTCATAAAAAACGAATGTAAAAGCAATTACTTAAAGTCTTATCGCCTGGTAATATGTATATCATTAATGAATCACATAGACATTGTACGGAGTGATAAAGCTAATCTTAGGTCCTAGTGGTGACTTATATTGCAAGGATAAGGATCGTACGATGATCAAGATGATTTGTACTCTTTATCCGGCTTGGCTATCAAAGTCCATTAAAAAATTACCGGAAGATACTTCTGGGTTAATTGGATGGATGGATAAAATAAACATGCGTGATTTGTGATAGCAAATAAAATACTACCAGAAACCGAAATAGGTTTTTTTTATTGAAAGAGGGAGGCAAACGAGCAAGCTAGAGATGTAGCAACAATAAGAATATTTATAGTTGTCGGCGTGGCTAGACTATTGCATGCAGGTACCGCCGAAACGCGGCAGTTGCCCAATGGCGTGCCGGCGTCCGCTTGCAGCACGAGTGTTGGGATCGTTGACACATCACAATCAATCTTAATCATGTCCCCCGCGTCACGCACATCGCGTCACGCCAATTGCTCCTAGCAACTGGATTTATCCCAAAGGGCTACTGTTAGTGCTGCTATCGTTGTCTTATGCTGACCAAGCCTTCCTCGTACTTGTTCCTCTTATTTTCGAATCATCTACATTCTTTTACTACTATCCAGCCGAACCATTTAATTCCTGACCCACCGCATAATTTTCCTTGTCAGATAATGCGATGTCACCATGACATTTTCTACGAAAAGGTCCCACAGTGGGTCACGATTCAGTTGTTTCGATAGTACTTTCCAATGAAAGCTGATCCATGGGCGTTTATAAGGGAGTGGGGGGTTAGGGAAAGCCCCCTTATCTGAAAATTTACCTTTAGTATCAGCCACAGATTTTATCTATGACGCGCGGTCGATCCATCTCCTCTCCATGAAAAATCTCTACAGCTACGCTCGTGGCTGATGCATTTAATTTCCTTTTACTTTGATCCCGAAATTCTCTTACATCTTTTTTTATGTTTACGCTTATGATCAGCTCTATTCTACTCTGCGTTTGTTTAACAACTTCAGTCACTTAGAGGCTATAAGTAGACTAATGTTTGTTTTTGTTTATGACCACCCTGATCATGATAGATTCTTTTGACTTGGTATTTATTTTAATGGGAGCCATCAGCGTCACCTGTACCAATGTTACCGGCGTTACATAACTGTTTCAAAATATTTTGCTTAATACACGTATCAGTCTACTGCGGGGTATAATCACTCATGCATTGTGAAATTAGTACAATTGCTTGGTTTACTTGTGTTGCGATTCGTGAGGAGTCCTTTTTGCGGCATAACTTTTTGCTGGATTGCAAACAATGTCTGCGAATCAAAAGATAACAACGTTTGTTGGTTAATGCTCGTAATTGGCTGATTACTCTATTTACTTTTTACTCCGTAATTTAGCTTTTGTTTTGTTTTCCGCAGCTGTCATCTTTTTTCTCTGCTTTTTGTTTAATTTGCAGGCGTTTGTAATGGTGTAGTTTTACGTAGAGAAACATTGAGATCTCCTTGCAACTTTGTTTTGTATTAAAGTAAGTAAGTAAACACTTTATTGTACAAAAAAACAGGACAAAAACATTTTTTTTGCCATCTGTTGTATTGTCATTCAACTTACATATCCATACCGAATTTCAAGCTGATACCATGAATCGTTGAAGAGTTCCCCTCCCGCGGACATGATCTTGGCCGCACCACCAGAATTTCAATACCAGATTATTGTCACCGGATTTATATAAGTAGGTACTTATCTCAATCGGTTGAAGATAACTGTTTTACAATTCAGCTGCAAGATTTGACCCGAACATTACTTACATATAGCTCTTCATGTACCCTGACGAGCAAATATAACCCCGGGTCACTTTCATACGAAGTTGTATGAAAATTGACTCGTTATTTTTGCTCGTGACTATAAATTGTAAGTTATTAAAAAGCTTTTAAAATAAAAATTGATGGTTTTAAAAAGTGCATAGCTTGTATAAGTTGAAAAGTAGCATAGAGTCTTCGCTTCCTCTTTTAGACAAAAAATCGACCGTTTATAACCATCGCGCGCTAAATGGACCTCGTTTCATTTTAGTATCCATTAATTAATTACTACGTTTTACGCTCCATTCACGTGGAATGTCATTCATTAGTTCAAAGTATGTTCCCACACGCATTCATACTGGTTTACTGGTTCAACATTTTAGTCTGATGATAATATTATGAACAGGTTTTTGTTTTTTGCTTAAACTTTAGTTTTGGATCTTTGCTTTCTAACACGCCAGTTAAAAAAGTGACAAACCTTAAGCATAGGCTTAGTAGATAAACCTTTCCCACGGGCCAGGGAAAAATCAATCTTATGACAATGTCATAAACATTTTGACAGGGGAAAACTTTTCTCACTTTAACTATACCTAGGTAACAAACAAACTTAGGTTAGGTCTGAGGTTTTAAAGTTGGCAACCCTGCGTAAAAGAGCACGCCGCGCGCCGGTTACATAGACTATATAGTTATAGAGCATTAAATAATAATAAAATTTTATGTAAAACAGTGTTTTCAACTAGGAAGCGAGGTTTCGCCGCAAATGCCAGACCATCGTGGTATCGGCTGCGAGCAATTTGTCGAAAGTCGAATCAATTTGTATTAGAAAGTGGACTGTGTCTGTATTGCCATTTGCAAAAAAAAAATTTTAGTCGACTTGCTTATTATTGTGCGGAGGGTGATCTGATTAGACATGCAGTTTTTAGTTGGCAAGCTACCTTTATTCTGTAACTTTTGGTTTGGCTTGCAATTGAAAGCTTCATTTTGTATAGGCTTAGGTAGAAAGCAGCACAGGGATTGACTAGAAATGCTCAATTTAAGTATGCAGTTTACTTTTGACCTTTCTAACCATTGATTTACTAACACCACGGATGTATTAGTACAAAATTCATGAAAACGAGTCCCAGTAGGTACAACAGGGCATTTTTCGATGACAGCCATATGTCTGGCTAGCACGACGGCCGCGACTTTGTTTGTCGCGCGAGATTACGTTCCGTTGCATTCTGAGTGACAGAAAAGGAGTGATAGAAGTCACACTGTCAGTTGTGCTAGACCTATTGACTGACGCTCGATTAATAGTATTTTGGTTCGCACGTTTTCAAGCGCTAATCCGAAGTCCATGGTGTTGGTAAGTCAATGTTTCTAACCTTCTTTCTACTTTAAATTCCTAAAATGTAAATACACGCGCCTTAGTACCTTTCCAAACAATACATTCAAAGTAAAGCAAGCAACCTTGCGTGTTGGGACTGTTGGGGCATAGACCATCTGTGTTTATATTGACTCTTAGCCAAGTGGGCTGCTATATCGCGATGTTTTACCATTACCATAAGGCTGAGTGGATCGTAAAAATAAGATGTAATATTTTAATGGCTCTATGTGCTTAGCATATAAGTGGCGGTAAAATTCGATGTTTTAATAAATGTAGCAGGATCCTGTCTTCATTCTATTTTCATACGTAGTAAATTCGTGACTTAATTTACTCTCGTAAGCAATATAAACACGTAACGCAGAGATAAAGGATCGACTCCTTGTTTATTTTAAATTCATAAATCATTGGATTGTGTGATGTCTGTCCGATGTCTTTTTTCATTTTAACAATGACAAAGTTGTGGATTTGTATAGATAATATCTACATTATTTATGAGATGACTTCATTTTCGCATGAGGAAAACGCGATCGTCGGTCATGACCTTTCTTGCTTCGATAACATGCAATACAAAGCATAAGCACGTTACGTTACGTTATCTCTATGCACTTGAAAATAGTTCTACATCAGCGTTTAGTAAAATTTAAGACCGCCGTAAAAATACGACCAACAACATTATCATCAAAGAAAATATAAATTATTATGTGCCAACATACAAATTGCTGCATTTTAGATTTCGGGTCTGGAAGAGATCCTTTTAAAGGATAAGTTCGCTTTTATACATATTATGTGCAGTCCTGTAATTTGCTAATTTTCTGTAAATACCTACACACAATGTAGAGCAACTCACTTCTTATGAGCACAAATTACGTACCTAAAGCTACTGTCAGTTGACGTTTTAGGTGTGGTTAAAAATTTAACGTTACTTTGTTGGTAAGATAAAATAATCATGAAATAATTAAATTAATTTCCAATCACATTAGCGTTATAGCCAACGATGTCGATAACTACTTAGTTTGTTTAACCGTGTCCCCTATTAGCAAAGAGATATGGTTATCAATCATAAATAAACAGTAGGATAAAACTACTTAATGATGTTTATCAAAAGACAGCAAGTGGATAATGATATGGGTACGACTTACGAAATAAGTCAATTAACATAATTGAGTTGGTAATTACTTAGAGTTTATTAGATTTCGTTGTTTTGATTACGGATTTTAAGTAGAAAATATTTGGTTATTAAAGTGGCATTATTTGTAAATACAAAGTCGATAATTCCTCGTGTCTTCAAAGTCTAGACGTAGAGGTACGTGAAACAACAAACCGGACAAGTAGGGGTCGGACTCGCGCACGAGGGTTCCGTACAAAGATTTCCCTGCTTTTCCCCAGTGTTTGAAGTTATCCAGTTTTAGCAGAGCCCGTTCCTAAGCAAAATGTACGCAGTGTGGGGTCATTTTATATCGGTCTGTGACATATGTCTGTAAAGACATAAATAATTATGATTTTAAGAATTTTCTGAGTGGTTGTGCTATAAGAGCTACCTTCATACCAAATTTCAAGTTTCTAGGACAACTGGAAGTCCCCTTTAGATTTTTACAGTAGTTACGGCAATTTGTATGGAAACAACCTTTTTAGTGACTGTAACTTTTGATTGCGTTGACTTGAAGTTTGATTTTTTCACAGCTTCAAGGGACTGCAGACTTGAATATTTGATGTTAAATTCAGCCTGCTACCTCCATGCGTTCCAAAGAAAAAGGGTCTTAACAGACAGACAGACAGACAGACGGACAACAAAGTGATCCTACAAGGGTTATGTTTTTCCTTTCGAGGTACGGAACCTTAAAAAAGGCAGTACAATATTTTTTACCAGCTTTTATTTAACTTGCCGTGTCTGCATGGGTGTTCGTGTTGGTCAAATCTTGCAAGTCAAATTAGACCCACTACTTAGGTACTTGAAATTTTATACGGACATGTAAGTATGATGATAATACAGGTACAGTTAGTACGGTCGGCAAAAAAGCCTGCACCAAAAAACTTAATTTATTTATATCTTAAATTAAACAAAAGTTCTTTACACAAATATCAGTAAGTAGACCTAATCCCTCAGTCTAAATCTTGAAAAATTATAATCTCTTTTAAAATTACAATTTATGTTAGGTATTTGCTGAATAGTGTCCGGATTCTGGAGGGTATTCTATACCTTAACTAACTGTTAATATCAAGGCGCAAAAATAAGTTAAAAACAGGTTGAAATCGTCTCGAAACCGGTTGCTTCAAGGGTAAGATCATGAGCATAAGTCAATGCAACTCAGAGCAAATACGCATTGGAAGTCATTAATTTTAATGGGCTACTCTTGAATAGGTATTATCTTTACGACTTTATGGAAGCATTAGATTAGGTATGTCTACATTAGCTATAATAAAAACCAACTAGTTTTAAGGTAGCTTCTGCGTCATAGGCTCACGGTTAGTGCTACTTTTAACGACTTCAAAAAGGTGGAGGTTCTACGTTTCGTAGTATGCATTTTTTTACTAATCTCAACTTTGCTGTCATGTTTTCGTACCATCTATCAGGAAACTTTTTAAGCTTTTTTTTTTACTTTGACTAGAAAGCAACGAGCGCCCTTTGTTTCTTATAAAAAGAGGATCTTTTTTTAAGACATTCTTCAAAGTAATACGACTGACTACTGCATCTGCGATTAGGCACTTATTTTTATTTACGACTTATATTTTTAGAACAACTAATGATGTTTGTAGAGTCAATCAGTATTCTCGCTAGTTAGACTTTTAGAGTATCACCCACACACATATAGTTCTATGCATGATTATCCATTTCACGCGCTATTTCGCCTCTGCCAAAGTCTCGACAGCAAAATGTCCATTTTGCAGAGCGTCATGTGTGCATGCTTTTGGCATTTATTTTGATATGAGTTTGTAGAAACATGAAACATTTTGACATGAGAGCATTAGACGTAAGCTCTCCTAAAGTCTACTCCCATCTGTCTACTCTAAAGCCGAATTTAGACCTGCAAGAAAAATCGTGCATGTTGCAATACATTGCGGCGTTTGGTCGCCCACTCCAAACTCGTTCGCTTTATGACCTCGCATTGGTATCATTACCATGTGTTAATTGAGTCGGCTTACTAATGAACTTGCACATTTTCCCGTGTCATCCAAGTTAACTTCAGAAGAGTGCGAACATAGTAAGTAATGATGCTCTAATATGACAGAAAACAGATATTGCTTGTTGTGTAGTTAGTCGGGTCATCACCAGCCTTTTTTACGTCCCACTTACGGGCAGAGCCCTGCTCGCAGAATGAGGGAGTTGGTCAGGTGTTTGCTATAAGATGTGTCATTTTTGGAACAGATCTGTCCTCGATTTTGACATTGTCGAAAATTTGAGTATATTATCCTAAAATATAAAGCTAGGCTATTATAACATTATCATGATACTCGGGACTTAATCGCGTAAAAAACTTTTATATTTAAATTTGAATTTAAATACCTCGACGTTTCGGACGCGACGTTGCGTCCATGGTCTCGAAGGGACTGAAAAGGCGGGTATCAACATCTCCTAGCTGCACGGGTTCCTCGAACTACCCGCACTTGGTCTTTTTTATTAGTTTTTTCACCAGGGTTGCCACTAGTCCGACACACAACACTCGCAACATCCGGCGATTTATGAGACGATATTTGATGACGCTTACACATACTGATTACCGGATTCCACGAAGATGAAAGCTTGAAACCATCCTCCCGGTTGAAATTACTATGTTTAAATATAAAAGTTTTTTACGCGATTAAGTCCCGAGTATCATGATAATATAGGCTATTATAACTTCACGGCTCTTCTACCTCGTATAAGTCCAACTGCGGCATGGCACTGATAAATCCTCCGGGTCTTAAAGGTCCTAAGTAGGTGTATGGATGGACAATCCGTGCTAGGCCCGCGTGAGAACAATAGCCCAAGCCCTCTAATTCCGAGAGGAGGCCTGTGCCCAGCAGTGGGACGTAAATAGGCTAGTGATGAGGTGTATGGATAAAACAGCGACTTCACCTAAACTAAGTACTTGTATTGCGTTTCTATACCCACGGACTAGAGACACGAGAATTTAAGCTTTAACACTGAGGATAGACTTGCAAGAGCAGATAGCAGCTGAGCCATCTGCTCTTGTTGGTAAGTAATTGCATCTTCAAATGTGTTCTAAACAACGTTCAGATAAACAAGTTCACAATACGACTACCTATCTACAATCTAGATGAAGTAACGATTGTTGTGTACGTATTCATAATGCATGTCGTTATGCATCATCTGATAATATGAACAGGTATCGATGAGGCAATTTAAACCGCGAACGAAATTTGATACTGCGAGTGTGTCGTGACCGTATATTCGACGTCTTATTTAATATTTAAAAGGAATTTCTATAGTAATTAAGTTCCATTGTTTTAGTGGCATCGGTCAAAGAGCAAGCAGTACAAAGTTGTTGCAGAAAATTACAATCGGAAATCTGCCATTTAAGTATAAGTACTTTAGATACTTAGTGGTGTGCAGAAGTTACGATGTCTGAAAAGCAGTATCATTGCTGTACAAAATTTTATTATCTATCAAAAAACGTTGTTTTAACTGAACATTTATTCCACTGTTTCCAATATCACGCAATCGGATTGAAAAATTAAGTGTGGAAGTACGTTTTCAAATAAAACAAAGATCATGACAATAAAATACAAAATACTAGGTAGGTACACAATATTTGCTTGCTACCTGCCATGGCTGCTCTTTTACGAACAATTTGAATATTGTCTTTGTTCACTTGTGTAACACGACGTTTCTTGTCAAAGGTCGTATTGATATAGCAGCTTGCTATGTTGTCATGTTACATTCTGGGTAATAGAGTATTCAGTGTATACAATTGAGTAGGTAAATGATGAGTATACAAGCCCATCCTAAACTAATATTATAAATGCGAAAGTAATTCTGTCTATTTTTCTGTCTCTCTGTTTGTTACTATTGTTACCTCTTCACGGGAAAACCGCTTCACCAATCTAGATGTATACATATAAATAGATCCAACATAGGCTATTTTTTATTTGGGAAAATTACATAGTTCCCGCGGGATAGCGATAACCGAAATTTACGCGGACGAAGTCGCGGGCAACAGCTAATATCTATATATACAACAGCCTCCGCGTCAGCGTCATCGTGGTTCGCACTAAGACATTAATAATTGATTCTTCCTACCTAACAGGCTGTCAGGAATTTAGTTCCGAGGGAACAAAAAAAGGACATGGAAAAACCCACACTTATTAAATTTATAGTCGGATATTATGCAAATGAAGATAGGTGGTTATTAATTTGTCTACTTAGCAATAAATTAATTTAATCTGCTTGTCCATGTAATTTATCCTCGTAGTAATGTAATTAAAGGCTTTATGCACTCTAAATAGAAAGCAAGTCACGTTTTTATCTGGCATTTACTACCTATTAAAAATATTTTTTATTTTTATAAAGAAATATAGACTACTTACATCATAGGATTACGCACTAGATAAGTCGAAATAAACAAAACCTATTCACTCAATTTTGCATATAAATCATACAAAACGAGATGCTTTCGTAAGACACGATTTAAACTTACAGCTTTAATTAAATCACTCATACCTTGCCGCGATAGATAAATCTACTATTACTGCCCGGTATAAAAAGAACAATTAACGTTTCCGTCTACAGATAAAGTCATTTCTTTTATTAAAAAGTTATGGTCGACAGACTTTGAAGCACATGTGGAGGCTTAGGTTTCTGACCTTGAAAGTGCAGTGATGCAGTGCGGCTATGTGACATATGGAAACTGCGCCATATTGACTGCAACTGCAGCCCAAGAGGTTTCAGACTCAAAGCCACAAAATCGATATTCAATCAATGCACGTGAAATAGAACGTTTTAACATTAATAAATCAGGTCAGGCGTACCTGTAGGTGTGAGCAACTGTTGCTCCTCAAGAATTCGTCAAGAGGCTTCTACGCCATATCGATTTCAATAGCCCTACTTGTATTTATTTTGATGTATACTTGTTAAATTGTAAAGCAAGGGGCACCCGATTCACATTAACCGGTTAGCTAAAAGACTTATTGATTTTAAAACCGTATAAAAGTTGCCAACTAGGGGAGCCGGGTTGAACGCACGCGGTGGCACGCCATGATCATGATCACAATGCCAAACCTTAACTTGCCAAAACAGGATGCCAACTGTCCCCACTGTACCATTTTTAACTTTTTAAATTTTGGAAGCCTTACATTGACTTTAAAACTGGTGGCGAAAAGTTTTATGAGACGTGCTAATGGTAAATACTGACTGTTTGGTTAGTGACACTAAACGCGTTTTATTTTTAGCTATGATTAATTCGACGGGTTAAGTGGTAGGTATTATTTTATCGAAGTGACGTGATGTCGATATCTTTAACTTAGAACGGATAGTTTCTCGAGATGTTTTCAAGGCTGGTGTTAATTAGGCATGCATTTAGGTAGGTACAAATTATGTTAGAGTGCTTATGTTAGTGTTAATCAATAGCTGCGATCAAAATCAAAATCGCACCGGAACAAAAAGAACTACTTAATTGAATAAAAAAAACTCTATTTGATGTTATTCATGTGCGAAACAAACAATAAACGGTACGTAAATTAGAATTTGCCTTATAGGACATTTCGCAAGACAGACAATTACGCATGTAAACAGCCGTCATTGTCATCTGTGAAAAATCAATATCATCCCATTGATACGAGACAGTCCGCGTCATCGTATGATCTTTGTACTTTGCATTATGATTATGCAGTCGACGGCAGTATTTTGTTTTAAAACTCACCATCGAGCATGCACCGGCGCGACGCTGGGTCATCCTCATCGAAGTCCTCTAAGGCAGGGGCCTTAGCTTTTGCTACGTCCATGGTAACAAGTATCCTCAAGCGATCACAAAGACCCTACGGCATCTTGCACACACAAGCACACGCGACGGCACAACGTCAGCGAGGCTCCAGCTGATCGAAGGGTAGATGCGGTCGGCACGCGTTATCGCGGGAGCCGAACGCAAATAACTGGCCGTGATCAACCGGCCGCCGCCGTGCACTGCGCGTTCAATGTCAGTATCGAATGGACAATCAATTTATGCGACAGGGCCGCGAAAAGACGAGTCGGGTGTCGCAAGTGGCCGCGTCTATGCCGCGGGCATGCGTCAGACTCTGGAGCCCTCCACGCATGCGTGCGGCTTGCTGGTATCGACGCGCTATGCCGATTGGCGACGACAGGACGCCAACGCCACTGACCGCTGATAGCACAGATGATTAATCAAATCGGCGCCCGAATTTGTTATCAAGGTCCGAGTTTGATATGGTGATTAAATTCTAGTTAAACTAGTCGGTTACATTTGATTTTCATTTAAACTGGATCAGGGTTAACTTTTACGATACTTAATGAACAGGTCGCATTTAAAGTCGACCGTAAATTACACAGGTAAGGTAGGATTTACGTAATTCAAACTGGCCTCACTAACTACCGGTAGTGTCTAGGCACGAGGCATTTTGCAAGCGCCTACAATTTGAGTATTGGCCGTTTCTGACCAGCAACTCATTGCTATTGTTATTTGCACAGGGATCCAAAAAAATATTAACCCTGTCTTACCCTACTAAAACCATTTATTATTTACCTACGATGAGTCCAAGCATTGGATTGTTTATTTTTATTTTAGTAGGTATTGTTTCCGATAGGCTGAATAATTGAGAGTAATAGGCTAATAGAGTATAGTACGAGGGCTGTTTGATAAGTACCCGTTTTCTAAATATATTAATATCACTGGCCGCAAATAAGTATACCACCTTTTTAAGCCATTTTTCAGAGGCGGGAAAATTAAAAAAAAATGGCATTCTTTTGTTTTTATTTTCTCATTTGATAACGATTCAGTGAAGGCGTGAACTTAAAATTGTTAAAATGGAGAAAGAACAGTATCGGTCTGTAATTAGATTCTTATTTTTGGAAGGAAAAACATGTGATGAAATAAAAGTAAGAATGCAAGCGGTTTACCATGAATGTGCTCCTTCTATGACAACCGTCAGATATTGGTATAACGAGTTTAAGCGGGGGAGAACAACCGTCTTTGATGAGGATCGCCCAGGCCGGCCAGTTGAGGTGACTACATACGATATGGTTAAGAAAATTGAAAATATCGTTTTAGCCGACCGCCGAATTAAACTTCGAGAAATATCGTTGATGCTGTAAACGTTTCAATCGAGAGGGTACAACACATATTAGAAGAAAAATTGGGTATGAAGAAAGTATCGGCGAGGTGGGTGCCGCGTTTACTCACGGAGGAGCAAAAACGGAACCGACTGACTACTTCGGAGCAGTGTTTGGCCGTGTTCAAACGTAACCCGAAGGAGTTTCTGCGTCGTTTCGTGACCGTGGACGAAACGTGGGTCCACCACTACACCCCGGAAATGAAAGAGCACTCGAAGCAGTGGATTTTACCGGGTGAACCTGCTCCAAAGAAAGCAAAAACCGTCCCATCGGCTGGAAAGGCATATTGACTATTTAGAAAAGGGAAAAACAATAACAGGGTACTGCCCTGCCAATTTATTGGATGAATTTGACGCCGTGTTGAAGGACAAACGACCCCATTTAAAAAAGAATAAAGTACTGTTTCATCACGACAACGCCCCGGCTCATTCGTTCAGAGTTGTGACGGCTAAATTAGCACAGTTACGCTACGAACTATTGTCTCACCCCCCGTATTCTCCAGATTTGGCCCCATGCGATTTCTTTTTGTTTCCCCAACCTAAAAAAATGGCTCGGTGGCAAACGATTTGGATCAAATGACGAAGTCATTGCCGCTACAGAGGCCTATTTTAATGACTTTCCAAAATCATACTTTTTGGATGGTTTATTGAAGCTTGAGTGTAGGTGGAACAAATGTATAGAGTTATATACAAAAAAAATGATTTTTTTTTCCATAAACGGGTACTTATCAAACAGCCCTCGTATACTGTATCTTAACCTGAATAAGTTCCCTTTGAGCCGACATCTGGCGTACTTATCAGTATCAAGGTAGTATCCAGTAACCTAATTAGGACAAATACAGGTCATGGCCGTTTCTCCAGCATCACTCATTACATTAGGGACATGCAGGCGTACTTCAGCCGTAACGCACAAATTTATGTGACCCAGTTGGGAAGTTTTTGCGAGCTTCGCCAACGACGTGGCCCTAATTTGTTATGTTTTATGTACACTATCAATCGCCTAGTGCTTGAAATCCGTAATTAATTAATTAATGATGTAGCCAGGTAGTTTCTTATTCAATATAAGTTTTGAGCTTTCTAATTTAAACTTCTTCTCCATATAAATTTTAACTATGCCAAATCTCAACAGTCTTATTTGCGCGCAGTATTCTCATAGGGATTCAAATGTTTTCGATTAAACATAATTATAATTAAAAATGACGACCAGATGGCCTAGTGGTTAGCGACCCTAACTATGAAGCTTGCGGTCCCGGGTTCGAATCCCGGACGGGGCAGATGTTTGTATGATGAATACGAATGTTTGTTCTCGGGTCTTGGATGTTTATATGTATGTAAGTATGTATTTATCTATATAAGTATGTTTATCCGTTGCCTAGTACCCATAGTACAGGCTTTGCCTAGTTTGGGACTAGGTCAATTGGTGTCAATTTGTCCCATGATATTTATTTAATTATTAATTTAGGCAACGATTGTACTACGTACCTACCTAATGAGGGTTATCGCAAGTCAAAAATCCGCTAGGGTCGCTAGTGTCGAGTGAGGTCTGTCATTTTCCACCAATCATAGGCCAGTAGCTTGTCTCTCATTGGTGGAGAATGACAGATAGATCTCACCGACACTTGACTCACGATAGCTCTCATTGTGATTGGTTCTCGCAAATGGGTGTATGTTGAGTATAGTTAGGGTTGCGATTGCAATGATACCACAACTCAACCGTAGGAAAATTATTTCATCATCATCATCAGCCTATTTACGTCCCACTGCTGGGCACAGGCCTACTCCCAGAATGAGAGGGCTTGGGCTATATAGTTCCCACGCGGGCCCAGTGCGGATTGGGAACTTCACACACACCATTGAATTGCTTCGCAGAAGTGTGCAGGTTTCCTCACGATGTTTTTCCTTCACCGAAAAGCTCATGATAATGTAATTTCGCACATAAATTACGAAAAACTCTGCGAGCCGGGGTTTGAACCCACGACCCTCTGCTTGAGAGGCGATAGGTCAAACCACTAGCCTATCAGGGCTTTTTTAAACAAAAATAAAAAATTACCTTCATACAATCACTTCGAAGAGATTGAATGACTCTAGTGGGATAGAAATGCTAGTAACAAAATGTTTCACTTTGATCCATTATTTTGTAATTTCATTCGTTTTAAGTTAGTCAAAGTCGAAACAAAATTCATAACCGAACTAAGTAGCGAAAAGTTGTTTTATACTGTCAAAGTGCCATAAGTGTTAAATAGCTAGGTACTTACCTGCCTAACTATTAGTAGATACAATACCTGTACCGTGTTTTATAAAGCTACAAGTTACAATTTACAAGCGGAAGTCTCATTCTATCACCTTTTGTTAGAAAGAGACTTCCGCTTGTGAATTACAACTTCTAGCTTTATAAAACACGACCCTGCTCTCTTTTTGTTGGTCAGTCGTGTAAAAGCAGGAATGAGATCATTGTCGTAAGTCATGGCAGTTGCGAATTTAATTTCTAACAAAATTTAAGATGTAAACAAACTGTCACTTTTTGCTTAAAAACGCAATTAACAATCATAACAAAAAGTCACAACAAAGAATATAATAAATGTAATAATTTGGAATCTAAAGTTAGCGACGGAGACCTGAAGGGGGCCGCGCGGTTACTTTTTTCCAGTGACGTACTATCTCCAGATAATAGCGACACACTCTCGGCCTTACAAACTAAACACCCTCGAGCTCCTACAAACGCATACTTTTTGGACCCGCCTACGTCGCCCGATGTTTGTTTAAACATTCACGAGAAAGACACAGTGAATGCAATCTATTCATTTAAAACCGGTTCTGCAGCAGGTCTTGACGGACTTGCTCCCCAACACCTAAAAGACCTTACCTCTCACTGTGTGGGCGACGCAGGCAAACATTTAATCCTCGCTTTAACAAAATTAATAAACCTCATGCTGTCTGGCAATGTTAATCCCGAAATAGTTCCCGTTCTTTATGGAGCCAACCTAATTGCGCTCACTAAAAAAGACGGAGGTGTCAGACCCATTGCGGTCGGCTCTACATTTCGGCGATTAACTTCTAAAATTTCAGTTCGTCACATAGTTTCAAAATTGCAACCTCAGTTTGAACCAATTCAATTAGGTTTCGGTACTAAAGGTGGGTGCGAAGCGGCAGTCCATGCCCTGCGCACCTACCTTAATAACGATCAGTGTGAGATTTTACTCAAAATTGACGTCAAAAATGCATTTAATTCGGTAAACAGGGACACCTTGCTCACAGAAATTAGGAATAATATTCCGGAAATTTATAATTACCTACTTAACTGTTATCATGAACCTTCTAAATTAATGTACAAAAGCAACGAATTATCTTCTGAAGTCGGCTGTCAGCAGGGTGATCCCCTCGGACCAGCCATTTTCAGTTTAGCCATTAACCCCATCATTCAAAATTTAAAGTCCAAATTTAACGTATGGTATCTTGATGATGGTTCCCTAGGAGGTGATGCAGTTACGGTACTTTCAGATCTCTCAGAAATTATAAATAAATTTAAGGCCATTGGTTTAGATCTAAACTTTAATAAATGCGAACTGTTCATAAACAACGAGATCCGATCCGATCTCTTCCAACATTTTAATTTACTTTGTCCAAATATCAAAATTGTCGATAAGCAAAACTTAAGCCTCCTAGGGTCACCAATCTTCGACGATGCCATTCCAGATTTAATCGCAAAAACTGTTTCAAAATTTCAAAATTCTGCAGACCGGCTGCTGGAAATCAGTGCTCACACTGCTATCACTATTCTAAAATTTTGCCTTTTTGTGCCAAAATTTACTTATTTGCTTCGTTGTTTTCCCTTTTGGAAACATCAAAATTCTCTGACCTTAATTGATTCCCTTATGAAAACTTCTTTGGAATCTATACTTAACTTACAATTCAATGGGCAATCTTGGACCCAGGCTTCCCTTCCTATCAGATATGGTGGGCTAGGTATCCGCAAAATTTCTAGTGTTGCTTTACCAGCGTTCCTATCATCTGTCCACAGCACGTCCACCCTCGTAGGTAAAATCCTAAAGGATTGTCCTTCAAACTACGAGACGACGGGTTTGGTCGATGCTAGGAATGCTTGGCTAATGGCTTGTCCGGGTGAAAATCCTCCCGCTTATCCAAATTTCCAACGGAGCTGGGATGACACACTATCCAAATTAACTTATTCTAATATTCTCAGTTCCAGTTCAGGCCCAGACCGCGCAAGGCTTTTGGCTGTGGCAAGAAAGGAATCCGGTGACTGGCTTCATGCTTATCCTTCCGTTAACACCGGAACCTTTCTTGAGCCTGAAACACTGAGAATTGCAGTCGGGCTAAGACTGGGTGTTGCGCTGTGTTCACCACACCGTTGCCTCTGTGGCACCAATGTGGACGAAACGGGACACCATGGTCTTTCCTGTCAAAAGAGCGCCGGCCGTTTCTCCCGTCATGCCGCGCTCAATGACATAATCCGCCGGGCTCTTGCCTCTGCGAACGTGCCGGCCATTTTGGAGCCAAGCGGCATTGCCCGCGACGATGGCAAAAGGCCGGACGGTATGTCTCTGATTCCCTGGAGAATGGGTAGGGTTCTGGTTTGGGATGCGACCTGTGTCGATACAGTAGCACCCTCACATCTCCAGGGAACCACACAAAAAGCTGGTGCGGCGGCAGAAACGGTTGAAAATAGAAAAAATTCTAAGTATCAATCTCTCGGTCCGAATTATAATTTTGTTCCTATCGGGTTTGAAACTTTGGGTCCATGGGGTCCCAGCGCTTACAAGCTTATTTCTGAGTTACAAAAGCGCTTAGTTGATGCAACTTGTGACCAAAGGGCTGGCAGTTTTCTCTCTCAAAGAATCAGCATCGCTATTCAGCGAGGCAACGCTGCCAGCCTTTTGGGCACTATGCCACGGGGGCCTTATTTAGATTTAATTTAGTTTTAAGTTGTAGTTTATTTAGTTTAAGCTTAGATTTAATGTCATTGTAAATTGCTTTTATTATATAAATGTATACCTATCTAATACCAAATGAACTTAAAACATAACTCACGATACAGCCGGATACATAATTAAACGCCAAGTGCCAAAAGCTTAGGTCATCGACATATCGGATTACACACAGACTCGTAATATTTAAATTTAAAAATGTTAAATCAGACAGTACGTTTGCTGTTCTTTCACAGGTAAGTCCCATACCCCGCCCGAGTAAGGTGGACTGGTGAATACTGGATAAGACAAACTTGTTTCCGGGGGGAGATATCTTCTAAAACGAAGTTAGTACCTAAGTAAAGTTAGTGTTTTGGAATGATAATTATGCGATCGACTTAGGTTCCTTCTGGATACAGTTTGACCCGGTAGTATAGTAAAAAACTGCACGGAATTCTTTTCTAATATACATGAGTGGTGCACGAGTTCGAGTAGCGTAATCGCTTTCCTATGACGCGCTAAACAGCCAGCTCAATATAAATTACCGAGATTTATCTTCAGCAAAGATGGTAATCAAAGCAACAAACGGGGCTAATAAATTAATTAGACTCTGGTTTCGTTACCGGTCGGCGGTGAGATAACATCGCAGAGACAAATTAATCGCATGAAAGTTTGGCGATCTGTTCCGTCCCACAAGCCTAACAAAGGTTCACGCGGTACAATAGTTACAACGACTATTAAAACAAAATTAATGGACAATCCTAATGACTTACATCACCGAGCTTTGAGTGATAACAATGCCGCGTGCAAACTGCCTCCATCAATGAAATTAGCAATAAAACATACTGTTGCTTAATTTAAGACCCGTGTCTGTAAGAAGAACGGATGGAAGGCTGAATGGTCTGCTGCTACGGCAGGAAAGGCCGGCCAACACACTGACCCCACAATGAAGCCTCACAAACTCTGGTGCCGATTGAATAGGCTGACAACTGGGCATGGGCGGTGTTATTCCCTCCAACATAAATGGGGCTGGAAGAGTGTCCTCTCTGCGATTGCGGGTTGCAGGACCCCAGATCTGCTGAACACCTGGATAGTCTGAGACCTGACTTAGTTGCCTCGCTTAGCAGCCTCAAAGCTGTTCTCTGATTGCCCACTATTTTATTGCCATACAGTTAAATAATAATGTAAGACCCGTGCCAGTTAAAATTGTATGTTGCCATTACTTACTCCGATGGCTCAGCGACCCTATAATATATATAAATGGATCTAGGCCTCCGATACGATTTCACGCCAAGGCGCCCTATCTCGTGCGTGTGTTCGTGTATTGCTATCTTATATTTATTATCTTTTTTTCTGTTTCATTAGGTGGTGTTCAATAAAGAGTTCTTGTGTTGTATATGTGCTTAACTGAAATGAAAGAAACCATTAAATAACGCTAACTAGTGCCGCAAGAACTATAACAGTACCGCTAAATCTCCGTGAATCACTCAATAGCGACTTTGATAATTTAATGTCTTCATACACACATTTTCACACGTTATAATTAAGTACCCTATAAATAGTGAAACAATGAAGTTATCGCCGATCGATCTGCTAATGCAAAGGCAGTTTCATTAGATAACTGCACGCAATATCTTTGCTATGACAACCAATTGTTAACATTGGTGAATAATGTTAGGCTTGGACCTCCTTCTTTTGTTTCAAAATTATCCAACTTATGGTCTTGCTAATTGGTCCGAAACAGAGCAATTGAGGGACAAAAACAGACAGTAATTTTTATTACTATCTCAAGCTTTTCAATAGTAGGAACGTTTTCACATGAGTGATATAAAGTGTAGTTCTATCTGTATTGAATGGCTAGACTACACATTCCCGCTGGGACTATATAGTCAATCGAGTAAGTAAACATAGTTAATGGGGTTCTGTTATCCAGACACCCAGGAAGGGTATCGGAATTCCTAGTCATAAACTATGTTAGTTATCGCATGCTATGGTTTAGGGCTTTGTTCACTAAGAACATATGTTTTAGATGTAGTCAGATACTTACATAAAATATTATATCGCAGAACTTAATCTGAAGAAATACCTGCATAATTCTTGTCCTACCTATAGGTGATATTGAGTAAGGTAAGCCTAATGTAAAAGGATTAAGTAATTATGTTGGCGTTTAAGCAGATTTTGTTAAGAATTTGATCAATGGAGACCTAACGATTTGGAAGAAGTTGAAGATAGGTAAAACAAGTTTGAAATTGGACGCACAGCTGACGTCAATAGCATAGAACGAAGTTCAACTGTTCAAGATATATAAACACACATATCTAAAAGCTCACTGAACTTGAAACTGTCCACGTGTTTGCGCTTTTGACGTAATATTGTTATGTCGTCATTCCACAAGTTTAACGTTTGAGAGTTGAGATAGCGAAAAAAAATGCATCAAATTTGAATTTATTTACCTAGGTAAGTACCTACTTTAAGTATTGAATTTTTAAGTAGATGAGTAAGAAAAACTTAATCGACAGAAAGCTACCTAAGTGAAAACAAATGACTTGAAAATGGTTTGTACAATTATTGAACACAATCTTTTCACAATCTCATGTAGTGTATATAGGTATAATAGTCAGTGCAGGTAGCTATAGGTACCGTAAAGAGTAGGTACCTCCAATAAACTAGTTTAAAAGAAAAACAAAAACTAAGCACAAACCGCGAAGCTTTTATAATAAGCGTGAAAAGCACACCATGAGATACGGAATCGGCGTAAAAATAAGCGCCATAAAAATTGATTCCGATCAGATAGAAGATACGGTATGATTGCGCTTATTAAACGTTTTTTATGACATCGCGTGCTGCTCATGAGACTATAGAAAATGGTTCCATTGTTCCCGGTTTGCCTGCAGCATCCCACTGACAATCGTTTGACAGCTGAATTAAAACAAATTGAACAGAAAGCGAATTGGCTTCACTCTGGAAATTGAAGTCGACGTGTAGGAAGTGATCACGCTGTTATTACGACTTATCCTGTCTGCTTGATTATAGGTTTGTACTTAGCTTGGTGTCAACGTTGCAAAAAGTCGTTAATTAACCTTCTAAGTTATGAGAATTGCTCGATTAACACACAAAGGCAGGCAGACAGGACAGCCAGAAAGTAGTAAAAAATAGTAGAGATTAAATGAGGTTGCCAATTTCTTCGTATCTGTCACATTTTTGACGTAAATTGCTTAAATATTGCAACAAATTTGTATGAGAAATTTTAGTTCCTCTTTTCTCCTTTTTCTAATCTTTTTTGCCAGGCTATAGGTAGCAGGTTCTTAAATATAGGGAGTATTACGCTCTTCAGGAAAAAAATCTCCCTAGCTTCGCAAAAAACGTCGTAATGTCACATTTTGGTGGCATTCGCTTGAATATAAAAAGTAACTTTAGGCTCTATTGTTTATTACAAGTATGAGTAGAATTATAGTGCTCAAATTAAACTTATTAAATTTGCGCTTGAATAGGCACAGTAACGATAATGATTAATTAGTTATGCACATTTTCTTTCTCTGATTGATGATTCGCTTATTCGATAACTCCAACAGCAATCAGGAAATGTAGGCATCGATCTATAAAATGGTTTAATCGATCAATGTTCTAGGGATATTGTGTTGTACCTATTAGGTTTAATAGAGCCGTAAACAACCAGACGAAATAGGAAACCTATAGAAACGCAGTAAAACACATAACTATCATCATAATTCAGCAATGTCTTACCTCAATAGCGTCTAAAATGGATAAGCTAATGTAATGTGCTAACTGACGATGTGACGACCGAATAGCCTAATGGTTAGAGACCCTGACTATGAAGCTTGAGGTCCCGGGTTCAAATCCTGGTCGGGGCAGATGTTTGTATGATGAATATGAATGTTTGTTCTCGGGTCTTGGATGTTTAATATGTATATAAGTATTTATTTATGTATATAAGTATGTTTATCCGTTGCCTAGTACCCATAGAACAGGCTTTGCCTAGTTTGGGACTAGGTCAATTGGTGGCAAACTGTCCCGTGATATTTATTATTTATTATTATTATTAACTATAAACAAAGTTTATGATGGTGTATTAAAGACGATTTACACTTGACGGATTGCGTCGGAATGCCATTTTCGTAGCGAACTTGTTATGCAGCTGAGCAAATACACTACAGCGGATGTCATAAAAAGCTTTGTTTTGAAAAAAAAAACTGTCACCGTTACCAGCACACAGATGGGTTACTCAACAATTGAACATTAATAATAATAAGACGAGGGCGCGCAAAAGAGCAATTCGCAATCGGCTGACACACTTCACGACGATTTGTATTTAGCTGATCATTGACTAAAAACACTTTAGAAATAAATTCAGAGCAATGAGGTTTATTTTGTAATCAGCGCTTCGTAATGATAGAAAAGTCACACGACACTCGTAAGTAGTTGTAGTCTAACCGCAGGTAATCGAATGGCTGTCGTAAAGGTACGGAGCACGCAGTGATGCAACCCGTGAAGTGTAAATCGTCTCTAAAAGCTAAAACGTCGGATCGCAGTAATTTATTTAATGCGTCTACGTTCTTGCCCTAAGCTACATGTTTGCGCCTGCAATTATGCCATCGTCTCATTATATCAGCCTGTATATCACAGTCGAAAGCTCAGACAGAGAATCGTGATAATTATTTATTATGATCTTATGGCTTAGGGCTGTAAGTGAGAGTGGTGATAAAACTTGCGTGGGAGGACAGTTACGTAACAATGGAGTTACTGACGCCTGATGCACAAGTTAGCGTAGGGTAGTTAGAAGTTACAAAGCTTAAGCCTACGTGGTCAGTTAATAATTCAATAGTGGTTATGCAGTTCAATAAATCGCGTTAGAGACCATTGTTGAAACTCGTTGGACATTAGGCAACCTATTGAATTCCAAGGATTCCGTAGGCCGCTATTTATATACTGCGATGAAGTGAAGCAACAGTGTCCAACTAAGAGGTGCAATATTGCTTCGATGCAGCCAAAAACAGTCAGTTTTACATCACAAAGTTAGATTGAAATTGACACCTGTAAAAATACCACTCGGTACCTAAATGGTGAAAATGTGTGTAGGTATTGCTACAAATTTTCGACTGGTTAAAGACATTCGATAGATCTATAAGTTGTACTATTCTACAACTGGTCCGTGTTTTATAAACCTACAAGTTACAATTTACAAGCGGAAGTCTCGTTCTATCACCTTTTGTTAGAAAGAGACTTCCGCTTGTAAATTGTAATTTGTAGCTCTATAAAACACGACCCAGGTGTTCCAAATACAAATGCGGGTGGTAGGACCTTATGTGAGGTCCGTCCGGATCGCTACCACCATCTTACTCGCTAATCTTGCCGCTAAGCAGCAGTGCTTGCACTGTTGTGTTTCGGTGTGGAGAGTAAGACAGCCGGTGTAATTACGGGCACAAGAGGGTTGCGGGTGTCTATGGGCAGTGATGATCATTTACCAGCAGGTGACCCACTTGCTCGTGTGCCTTCCTTGTCGTATAAAAAAAATACAAAATCGTTTAAGTAAGTAAGTAAGTAAGTAAACTCTTTATTGTACAAAAAATAGGATAAAACACAAGTTACAACAATAACATTTGAGTACAAAGGCGGAATTATCCCTTATCGTTACGTTTATTCGCAGTAAGTAATATGGTTAACAGGGATCTTCCAAAATTAAAATACAAAACTGCACATTCGCATTTTACTCGATTTTCCAGTGATTTCTACGATATGATTGGTTAAAGGCCCCTTAAATATCACTAATATTCTTTGCCAAAGCTACAAAATAACTGTTTACAATGGCAATCGGATCTACTTTTCATTGCCAATATGAAGTTCACTAAAACAAGAACTTTTCAAGTCAGCAATTTACACCGTTCGCGTTATTGTAAACTGACATTTGTAACGTTGGTGAAATAGCAGCCCTGACTGGAAACTTAACTCTCGTCAACCAGGCCTAGTCTAAACTACGAAGTGCAAAATTCGAATTTCGTATCGTGCCGTCCCCCTCACGCTAATATTATTTAATACGAGAGTGAGCGGCACGATACGATACGAACTTCGATTTTCGAATTTCGTAGTAGTTCCCCATGGCCGGATTAACCATGTTGGGTCCCTAGCCCCTTTTCAGCCGTTTTTGAAGAGTTTTTTTTAATTACCTTTATTAGTTGCCTACGCTGCCTAAATCCGGCCCTGCAGTCAGCGGAATGATCTCTCAAACCTCCAGCCATTTCCACATCCCACGAACACAGACTCTATATTTAGGCCTTTTAACTGACCATTACAGTATGAATATTGAGCTTATGACGGTTGAAATCCGCCTGCTTTCCGCTCGATTAGCCAACCACGTCCTTAAAGCTTAAGCAAACATCATTGAGATCATTGGTCTCGACCGACTAAATGAAAGTAATCCACCTGACACAATGGTCTCATTAATCATATATTAGTATCAGCCCAAAATGTGGTAATGGCTCGTATTTACGTAATAGTTCGTATTATCTTTGGATCGAACAACGCATTTAATTACTTTAGGTTATGAATTGGCTGAGTGTTTCCTGGTACCTGTGGCGCCCCTAATCGTACCACGAATTTTACCATCTCTTTGAATGAGGGCAAAAAAGCGAAAGACAAAAATTATCTACTTACATTTAATTTTTTTAAATGTTTTTCTCCTCTAACAGTCTTATCACACTGGCGATTTGCTAGCGAGTTTTGTGATGACGAACGATTTCGTCGCGAGCGAAATTAGTTTGAAGCGCTCACTCGCAAATAAATTGCTATTGTGATAAGATTCTAAGGTATCAAAAAAATTCTCTGTAATAACTCACCCACTTACTTACTTATACTAAATATTAGTTTAAATACAAACAACTATGAACTAAGTTCAATCTAATTCAACGTTATTATCAGCTCTCACATCAGCAAGAGAGTCATAGACATTGCACACACAGCAGAGCCTGCGGCATATCCAGTCAAAACAAGATTCAATTGCAACAACAGTATTCCTCATTGTCCCTGTCATATTTGCGAAGAAAGTCTCATCTCGTTAGCAAGTCAACATAACACTTAATTAATTAGTTGACAAACGTAATAAAAAACCGGCCAAGTGCGAGTCGAACTTGTTCGCCGAGGGTTCCGTACAAATTTGTAGGTTCATCGTTAGCAGACCCCTGCTCCTAAGCTAGATATACGCAGTGTGAGGTAATTTATATTACACACAAATATAAAGAATCAGATTTTCAGATTTATCTCATTGGTTGTGCTCCCTTAATTAACTACCTACACCTCTCTACCATTCTCAGGTTGACTGGTAGAGATCCCTTAAGGGGATAAGTACATCTCTGTACTTGTATCTAATTGTTTGTAATTTGTCTTAGCTTCTTTATTTTCTGTACAATAAAGTGGCTACTTTACTTACTTGTGCTAAGAGCTACCTTCAAACCTTCATAAATTTCAGGTTTCTAGGAAAACTATAAGTCCCTATAGGTTTTGATTTCACCCTTTTTAATTAATGACTGTATCTTTTGCGAGGATAATTTTTTTGCTGTAAGGGATTGCAGGCTTGAGTATTTGATATTAATTTGTCCAATGGCTCTTAAACATATGTCGGCGAATTAAGGTTGTGGTATTGTTGTCGTGGTGGATTCATTCGGTACTTATTTTTGCACTTGACCATACGGAACCCTAAAAATTAACATGTCCAAGTCGATACGTCAGATAACACCCATGCATGATTTATTTGTCGGCCGTCGAAAGTTCGCCGCAGGAAGTTGATTGATTCGTGAGATACTTTACTCGTCAATCAGTTTTGAACAATTTTTCGCATCCGGTAGCTCATTAAATTTATCAATGACACGCGTCTAGCCGTCCATAGGTTAAAATGGTTAAATGATAGGTGATAGATACGTGAAATGATTTTGAGCTCCAAGCACGAAGATTCGAATCCTGCAACGAATCGTTATCGTATCGCCATCGAAAAACTTCGTCTTAAATTTTATTTTTCACAAATTTCAAATAGCAATTGCTCGGATAGCGTAATTGGATTAGCGCGTTACCACGGTATGGTAAAGGTTTGGGTTCGAACCCCAATTCGAGAACAAATTTTTCTGGTTTTTCTGTATATTTACGCATCAAATTTGAAATTTGTGAAAAATTAATTTCAAACGGGATGACCGTAAAAATAAAAATAATACAAAAAGTTAGTTTAAATTTTATTACCAAATGCGCTCAAGCGGGGCCTGTTCCAAACGTCGTAGATTTTTTTTTCTCTATAACGCTTAAAAATCGATCACGTTACGTAGCACGAATGCTACGTAAGAGTATTCGAAAATACTCGTGCTCGGGGCTCTGATAATTCGAGAGGTCCTTGGCGGCACAGAGTACGTCAATACATACAATACATCTTTGGATAATTTATTGAATCAGGCGTTACTTTGCGGAGGTCCATATTTATGAACTAAAAAACAATTACTTTGCTCACCCGCGACCACTAATGACAAATAGTTATATCTGTGCGGCAAATGTATGTTTCCATGCAACACCTCCACCTCCACTGCTACACGAATCAACACATGCCACACAGACCCAACTATCACCACCACCACTATACTAAACGCTGACGCGTTTCGGCACTCTCCACGAGGCCATTTACGAAGCACAACAACAACCGCTCAACATGCCACCACTTCCACTACTGACATATGTAAACCATGTACTCAACTTAGTTAATGACAAAACCAACGTACCCACTAATATTTTATAAATTCCAAACTACCCTTTTATGTAAGTCCTAAACTACCCTTTTTTAAGAAATGAATTCCAAACTACCCTTTTTATTTTTATTTTTAATCTACGCCAGGTACCCCGTTATTTTTAACCGAGTACGGTAAAAAGAGAAGTCATGTTCTCATTATTACTATGACACATTATTAAAATTAGAACCAAGTCGTAACAAAGGCGAAGAAACCAAATTAACTTGTTCATTAATAATAGACCCCATGTTGTTGTACCTAATTATTTCCAATTGTTCTAAAACCGATAGCCGCAAACCCTTATCACAATAATGTAAAATTTCGTACGTATCTGAGTCTAACAACGAATGATTCGTTTCTAATAAATGCTTGGCAAAGTTTGATTTCTCTGACTATAACTATTTGAGATATAACTATTTGTCATTAGTGGTCGCGGGTGAGCAAAGTAATTGTTTTTTAGTTCATATATATCTTTGGTTTTTTTGTCACTGAGGGTAATTTAAACAGCTCCTGTAACCTCCTTAATATTATTAAAGTTATAGCAATTAAGGACAGACATCCATTCAGATGAAAGACGCAAAAATACTGCTTAAGTACGACATGGTTAATGCAGAGCAATTTCAATATTTTCAAGAAATCTTTTAACATGAATCTATACCGTGAGAAATAAACGGATCTCTTACTTAATAAGTCGAGTAATTCGTGGGAGGCCACGACTAGCCTAAATTTGAGAAACGCATGTGAACCGTTTATTTCACTGTGATAAAAAAAAACTTTTATTTATTTAATTCTATCACTTCAAAGTTTTTTGGGTCGTTCTGAACAACATGATATGCAAGTAAATAGGTACAACCCCTGTACTGTACCGTACTTCGCTTGACGAAGTCACTTAGCACCCTCGTAACTGACTAGCACCTTCATAATTCATAACTTCATCTAGACTAGTACACCGGACGGTCAACTTCCTCTTGAGTAGACGTTTGCGGTGGGGAAATAATGCTGTTAAATGACAAGAGTTGTGCAAGAGGTCGTGAGCTTGTAACTTGAAGGGGAGTGAAGCTTGACAGCTTGTGGTGAAATTGTGTAGCTAATTTGTCGATTCAACCATCAATTATAATATCTTTTCCGCAAAATCCTCTTACGGCTCTGGGGCACATTAATAGAAATAAATATGACTTTCGGCATTTGTTGCTAAATACGCTGTGCTCAATTACTAACGACGCTAAAGATAGGTAAGTTTTAGAATTTACAACAGCCAAATGTTCTGTTCCGAAAGTTCTGTTTTTCTGTAAGTGAAAAAGTTATTTTAAAGAAACTTCTCACGATACGTAACTGGTAATAACGTTAACACCAAATTGTTATTAACAAAAGTTTAGGTGGTGCATTAAATGCATTATTTAATATTACTAAATGTGGTCAGTAATTTGGATATTACGTAGAATACTCGTAACTGAGTTCCAGCAAATCTGTGTTCAAGTTATTCACCCACCAAATATCAATCATCACCAGCCTTTTAGGCCTCCTCTCAGAATGAGAGGGCTTGGGCTATAGTCCCACGCGGGCTCGGTGCGGATTTTGAACCAAATATCAAACATTTAAAATAATATTATGCAAGTAGTACCACAAAAATCTTGTTGGTATGTATTTTTTAAACAAGGATATAAGCTCATTGAAACCTTATTTACGATTAAATGACAATATATTGTGATAAAGCTCTAGTTGCTTAACATTAATTATCCGTAACTGTATAATTATACCTAACTTACATCACATCAGCCCTAAGATCCAATTCTGAATGTTTAATTATCCTTCATTTGTTTACAGAAGCTTCAGACTTAATGGCGTTGTTCTTAATAACAAATTCTTTACTGCCAGTATTTCATATTCACATTAAACCTCGCCTCCTTAGCGTAACCTCTATACATTAACAGCCTTTCTCCTAGTAATTATCAATCTTCCTGGCCGCTCGTATTTCTCAAGCGGTTGTTTTCAAATTAACATACGTTTACTGTAAATAATTACTTCATCATTACGTCATTTTGCGTCATGCGGGATTGATTAATGGGCTAAAGTGTAGAGTAACAAGTCTCTTTGGATTCATCTTTCTGACAGCCTGATCAAAGTAAGGCTTTAGAAACTAATTCGATACAATTACTTGTAAGTGGATTTAGGGATTTTTCGTTGGTCCAGATTACTTAATGTTAAGTAAATTAAAATTAAAATTAAGCAAGCACATGAATAAGCTCGAATCTAAAAGAGCTTGAAATTGTTAACCTAATTTATTTTTCTCTTCGTACTACTGTTGCGGCCAGATATTATTTAAGCTCTTCGATTGTTCAGTTACTGCTACTGCTGATGCTATTAACTAAGACACTACCTATTTATGTATTTCTTTAGGTATGTAAGAAAATTACACGTTCTCACGGGGTAATCGGTGAGAGGACGGTATAGGTATAACGCATGCGTAGTGGCAGATGAAAGCTTGCTAAAAAAAGCTTATAATTATTAAGATCACTCCTCTAGACTGGCACGGTAAGTAGCTACCTAACTGTCATAATAACTGTCATCGGATTAGCCGCCTTTCAAGACCCATTACCGCACAAATCTTTCTCTATTCAAATTATATCGATTGAGACATCGATTGCTCGATATCGATTGTTATCTATAATCGATTAGATGACGCATTGTGTGTGGCATTATGCGGTAATAGTTTCAATTTCGCACCATCGTGTACTATTGGCACGCCACGACCTGTACGAATTACGTAGCATATCTCGCTCTTATTTGAACTCGGTAAGTATGTGGTATTGACACAATGGTTATGCAGTGCACTGTACGCGAACTGAAATGTAGGCCCCGTTCAGTGACATAACGGAAGCGCACTCATTTGGCAGTAAATGAAAATATCAAATAACATTGTTTTGCATGCTCGAGCTAGGTTATGTCAGAGGGTAATTTTATATCATTTTAAAATCTTACGTAAAACTTTTTAATCCCCAACAAATTGATGCGCAACTAAACAAAGTTTAGTTTTTCAGTATACATATGGAAAGCGAGAAGACACGTGTAATAAGCATTTAAACCCTCACATCATCATTCATCATGCTTCGAGGGTAGGTCATAATCAAATTTAAATATCATACCTGTTTACCAAAGTCAGTGACCAAGAATACAAACAGCGACTAAGCGAGACCCAAGTAACGGTGTTGGTTAGGTAGGTACCTATATATATTTCCAAAGGAATCAAAATGTTGTATGGGTTTCCCTCCGGTTTACACATACAATCGATCACACAAGGGTACACCAGCTAAAGTCGACCCAGGCCAAACCTCGCTAAGTAAAGCGGGTCGTAGGTCCTTGTGCGAAGTCCGTCCGGATCTCTACCACCATCTTATTCGCTAATCCTGCCGCTAAGAAGCAGTGCTCACACTGTTGTGTTCCGATGTAGAGAGTAAGACAGCTGGTGTAATTACGGGCACAAGAGGCATTTAATCTTAGTTCGCTAGGTTGGCAACGCATCTGCAAACCCCCCGGGGTTGCGGGTGTCTACGGGCAGTGGTGATCATTTACCATCAGGTGACCCACTTGCTCGATTGCCTTCCTTATCGTATAAAAAGCACATCGCATAGAAAATGTATGAAACGCGAGGTTTTATAGCAACACGTGTGCGTCGCCTCAGAGAAAACGCATGAAGAAAAACTCGCCACATGCACTTCCCGATAAGTCACTGGCTCGTAAGCGGGACGCAATCGCGTTTACGTAATTAACCCGCTTCCATTGGCCATATCAAGACTCAAATAACTACAGTTTCTTATAGCGATGTCAACTTACTTAATACGTATGACACGTCGGTTCGGATACGTTTCGTAGTTTACACGAACGTGAAGCAATGTGCAAATAGAACGTTTGTGAGAGGCTGTTTCCCGTCAGATTTCATGAAATTTTAGAATCTGTAAAGCGCATTCAATTGATTAGTACCAATCATGGTCTTTCCGAAAGCGCTGGTAGACTAGAAACAATGACGTATAAAAGAGCATTCAACTGCCTATTTGCTGAATAAAAATTTGAATTTGCTTATAATGTTTGAATTGTGTGTAGATGATTGCCGTTGATGAAATTTTGAACACCTTTCATTGTGAAGGCGCATTGTATTAGGTATTACTGTTACATGAAAGTTAGGTTAACATTGGATTCTTTGAGTTGAAATTTGGTTGCATGGTGATTTGTTCTAAAGCTGCTTTATACATAGATCACGATAACCTTCATATAAGACCTTCATGTAGACAATTTGTCTTAGCGAATCATTTTTATTTGGATCTTGTAATTACTGACAACTCGCCGCTCCCGTAAATTATAGTGATTCTTTATCACAGTATTAATAGTCTGAGATTAACTTGAGAGATGTAATCTATTCTTGACTTATTGTCATCATCGTGAGAAACACCGGTGATGTATATTTGTGATTTAATTATAAACCTAATGACCTGACGATCTTGACCTTTCGTTTATTTTTGATCAATCATTGTTGAACTCATGTTTGTGCATTTATATATTAATATAATTCACTGAAGTAACGACCTTAAAAATAATGAGCATTATAAAATACAAAACACGTGACTTGATTCGTACTGAGCTAAGAGTTGAATTCAAAAAATGTTTGTTGAGTTAATATGTAGAGCTTTCAGAAATTAAAACATTAAAACATAATGAAAACGGGAAATTGACCGCGATTACCTTATAGGTTTGATGAGCTCCCGATATTTCGATGCAGTTGCATGCATCATGATCACGGGCAAACTGACGAAACGAGGGTAGATACTAATGTCTAATGTTGCGGGGAGCTCATCAAACCTATAAGGTAATCGCGGTCAATATCCCGTTTTCATTGTCTAATGCAAATCGAATCCGCGAATCATTTAAAACTGTTAGTGTAAATACGAAGTTTAATTACATACTTACTAGGTTCTTACTTCTTACCTACCATATGTAAACTTTTTTAAATGTTAATTAAATGTTAGTTCATTAATCCATTTTATGATGTCAGCAAAACGAGCTTACTTTTTATAGCATTTAAATAACACAGAGATAATAATAGGTTTTTTTAAATTCACTTTCAAAACCTAACGTTTTCTTTGCAGCGGCGTTCCAGTAGTAATTGCTTTTAACTATCCGTTTGTTTATTACTTTCGTTTATACTGATGCAGAAATAATTGCAGGACAAGAATAAAAATAAGATGCTACTGCGCAGAAATGTTTTAGCATTGTTCGGGATTTAAACAGAAAACTCATTTAAAAAGTAGGTACTTACTTACTTACTAACTCTGCATCTGTGTGTAGAATGTAGCAAAACAAATGGTATTATAAAATAATACATATATATGTATAGCTACGTCACTTAATAGTTAAATGTTGCTGTAGTAATCGTGGTTTAAAACTATTGTTATCAGTAAATCAAAACGAAGTGACAATAAGTAAAATCTAAAACCAAACTTCTACTCCATAACTAGCTATACTTAATTAATAACAACATAATTAAAACTAACCTAAATCTAAATATGACCCTCGTGGCATGGTGCCCAAAAAGCTGGCGACGTTCCCCTAGATGGGGCCCATAGCCCATAGGGCTAAGTATTCCGAAGTCTGAAATTTGAAGTACATATGCGACTGTCCCGCTCAGCCCCCATTACTACGAAATTCGAAAATCGAAGTTCGTATCGTATCATCCCGCTCAATTTCGTGTTAAATAATATTAGCTCGAGAGGGACGGCACGATACGAAATTCGAATTTTGCACTTCGTAGTCGGGGGGCAGGGGACGGTCGGATACGAACTTCAAATTTCAGACTTCGGAGTAACCCCTCAGCAATGCTGATTCGCTGGAAGAAAATAGCTGTCAGTCGCAGCGTCGACCAGGCGCTTTTTCACATCACTGAATAAAGACTGTGCACCAAGTCCCCATGAACCCACGGCCTCTATACCTATGAGTTATATGCTTATATGTCATAATGTACTAAGTCCCACATACCTACGGGGATTGCTAGTCACTTTGCTCTCAAGCCAAGCGCAAGTGCTAACTGGAGAGTCCAAGCGTACCTATCATGAAATTATTTCACAGGTTTGCGCAGTCTTACAATCATTATTCACCGAACAGCACAAAACTAAACTCAAAGGCGCAAAAATAGCTTTATTAAAAACGCTTTACGAAATTATTGGTTCATAAACGTTACGTGACTCGAGCAACACCGTACCAGCGTTTATGGAAAGCGATGAACATGTAGATAGCGGTTTGCAACTTCCAAGTATTTAATTAGAATATTAGATCGTAGTAGTACAAGCGGAAACTCGCTGAACCGAGATAAACTGGCGCCTTGAGTGTACCTGTGGAATTACTCGTGTACGATGAAAATAAATAAACACGGAACATGATTATAATTATTTGATTAATTAATTGAAAATAAGCTCTAAGGTAAATGTCCCGCCACGAAACTGCCGCTCCAATAGTTGCGTGTTTAATCTTAATTAATGGCACTAAAGCTCATAAGCGGGGTGTCAATTATTATTAAAATGAAGTTGACAAGCATTGGCATGCCAGATTTATCTTAGTATACATTAATAGACCTATTTTGTTTCTTTAAGCTCTGGAAAACTTGTCGTACACTAAAGTTAAAGTATTTAGATTCGGAACGTCGTCTTTGACATTCGTGCGCGTCGCCTCTCTTTCGTATTTCACCAAACATTTGTTAAATTCGATCAACTGAAGTGCTTGCATAAGCTTATTACTATCACGAACAATAAAATTAATATGCAAGTAATATCCCGTCAAGGGAAAAGATCGCCTTTGTACCTAGGACTTTATGGTGTCCTGTAGTTTGTTAATTTTCTGCTTTATACGATAACGTTTTTCTTTTTCCTCTTTTATTGCCGTGTAGTAAGGTACGGCATGATATGTTTTAAATTGCTTATCAACTTATCATTATGTGGTTACAACATATTGTGTAACTATTTAAATTATTACTTATTCTGTATTGAACTAAAACTTAAGAACAAATAAAAAATTGTTGTCAAGAACTCCTATGAACAAACCTATAAAAAATCTTTAAGAAATCCGTAAAAAAATCTTACGTCAATCAATTGTTTCTTGCAAAACACCTACTAAGGAAAATTACGAGCTCATTAATGACCTTGGAAATATAACTTGACACAGAATCTAGTTTCGTTGGCAACGCCTCTGCAATCCCAATCATCTCAATCCTTGGTCTATGGGCAGTGGTGATCACTTATCATCAGGTGACCCACTTGCTCGTTTGCCTTCCTCATCGTATAAAAAAAAACAACTGACAAAATAACATTACGTATCCTACAAGGAAAATCTGACAACGCCGCATACAAAATATTAAATAAGGAATTGCATTAAACGCAACGTGAAAAGCGCAACGAAAGTTCAGTTCCGCAGATATCTGTCTTCCCCGACGGATCAAGATAAATCGGCCAGCATTTGAAAGGTAAGCAATTTGTTGCTGACTTGTACCTACAGCATGAAAGCGAGCTCATTATTTGTTTACTAGTGGGTGGACGTTGAGATTATGTTGCGTGTAACTGCAAACAATGACTGACGACCAAATTACGCGTGAAAATTATGAAATCAGGCTATCAGATTAGTGAGGTTGTAAAGAGTAATTGTTTGTCTACGATGTTCTATTTGGCTTTATGTCTTGTATAATTTGATGGTTACATTTTTGGCACGGCTTATTTTTGGTAAAATACTGAATTATTTGGTGCCCTTGATTATTATGTTTCTGTGGGCGGTAGAGTCGTTAGGTACGAATAAGACCATGGATGGACTATGATAATGAAATTAATAAATTATTTCCAAGCCACATCACTAAGTACCTACTTGAAATGCTGCAGTCATTTTTAAAATAAAACCTAGTCCATATCGGTCCATCCGTTTAGGAGCTAAGATGCCACAGACCCACCGATAGGTACACGTGAAAGTTGACACCCTTCTTTTTGGTTAGGGGATCAAAAATACGTCTTCATTCATCGCAAAATGTATGACTTAACAACAGGTAGCAACCATTGTTGATGAGAAAGTATTAAAGAAATGCCAGTCAATTAGTATAATATTTTATTGCGAAGGCCGTTGCCTTTTTCCTTTCATTCGCTTATAGTTTTCATGAAGCCTTACTGCTAATTCTGGCTGTCCATCATATTTCTTGCCACATGTCCACTAACTACGGTATCTATAGGATCAGCCCGATCCTTTCTAGAATCGATTCCCACAACTTTCCCTGCCACGACCATGTATCGAGTTTTCAACATGGCGGCACGACCGAGCCATCGTGACGGGATCGATCGGTAATCGATTAGTTACACTCAGGACGTCTGTGCTGGTCTTGTGACGAATAAGTTGTAGTAAGGAAGAGACTTTGTGGGACAGTGCACATTTTCGTTTTATTATGTGCGGTTTACAGTTATTGTTAACTGTAAAGTGAGGATGAACATAAACTCCTACTTTTCGGTAACAGAGTCCAGTGGACATCATTTTAGCTCTACCTCTATGAAAGTTCACAATACTGTAACCAAAATACAATAGCTTTTATCGCTGATATGGTCATTACATCCCTTTCTAACTAAAATTAATACGCTAGTGTATCAAAGACAAATGCTTTACGTTCGCCGCCTTACACTCAACTATGCTGTAGTTTTTTTTTATGGATTTATAACGATATTTTATACTAAACCTGCAATTACACTAGTAAGAAAACTAATTTACGTTAAGCAATAATTATTATAATTATTATGTATTATTATATATATTATATATTATATATATATTATTATATATATTATATATTATATATATATTATTATATATATTATATATATTATTAAATATTATAATTATTTATTAATTATTATTACTAGTTTAAAATCTGGGTAAAATCTGTTCTGTAGATACTTACACGTGCTGTACTAACACACCACCTTTGCAAAGTTTTTTGATCCGACAACTAAAACTAGTTGGGCAGGAACTGGCAACACTAATGCTAACAAGAAGGAAAACTTGTTACCTTAACAGTTCAACGGTTATCGGCTAAAGCCAACGGCTGACAAACATATCCGCTCATTATTAAATCAATTAAAATCGTTACGAGATCTTAAATCTTTCCTTAAACATTTAAAACTTGACAGGCTTTTCGATTGCAAGCTTTTAGCTCAAACTTTACGACTTAGCTTTCAGTTTATGATCTTTTGTAATTTTTGTGCTAGTTAGCATTTCTATTAGTGGTAGTTTTTCGTTTGATAACGTCTTTAGATAACTTTAGATAAAGTCCCTCAGTCGTGGGAAACTTTCCCCGTTCGGTGTTTGAAACTTAATTGGAAATGCACTAGAAACATAAAGTTTATGACGTTCATAATAACTTTATCGGTCTATTTAGTCATTAAAATTATGTTCCACAAATTAAGATACTTTTATAACGTATTTAACAGTTAAGGATTTTAATATTTGTGCCGTCCTTAGTCCTAGATATCACTCTATCCTGAATATTTATCATGAATCATAATTATACCTACTGACGAGCAAAAATAAGGGATCACTTTTCATACAACTTCGTATGAAAAGTGACCTACTATTTTTGCTCGTCAATGTACTTTTTGCGTATTAAGTAGGCTGCCTTGTCTAGATGTCCGCCATTCTTTGAAGTTGGTATTGAAATGATTAGTAAGTACATAGCATTAAATAGCTAATAAATAGGTGATATTTTACCTAAACGGTGTATAATTTTAACCAACAATTACCTTGAGGCATTCTGGGCGCTGGTGAGGTAATGCATATAATTTATGTCATTTTCATAGTAATGAATGACTTATACTTATGCCATTTTAGATATACATATTATGAATAAATTGGAACATAATAATCGAGTCACTTTTATACCCTAGACCGCTTGCAAATCCATCACTTAGGCTAAACAGCTCTGCATTTATTTCTCAAATTTCATACTGAAACGTAAATATACAGAAAGAACAGGGTCGTGTTTTATAAAGCTACAAGTTGTAATTTACAAGCGGAAGTCTCTTTCTAACAAAAGGTAATGAATGAGACTTCCGCTTGTAAACTGTAACTTGTAGCTTTATAATACACGGTACAGAAAAAAAAAAACCTCACCGTGGCGTCGCGCTACCAACTGCGCCATCTGAGCAATCATTGGTAGCAGCAAAAAACTCCTATATATATTGTGTTTCAGTTTCCGTTTATTCCTTATTCTTAGAAATTTTTAGAAACGTGTAAATCTGCTAGCAGCGTAAATTCTAATACCGTGAAAGGGCTGATCGTGTATCAAACAATTAATTCCAGCAATCATTGTTCTGTGCGAACCTATCTCTTAGCTAAAGTTCATCTAAAGATTTAAAGATCCCAGGCCACTTTCCCCGAGAGAGGTATAGTATAAGCACAACAGTCCTGAATTTAGCAATGTGTTCCCTTTCTGACTTATCCCGGAAGATAGAGAAAGCATACTTCACCAACGGATAAGCTAAAGCTATATACTTACATTATACTACTTGCATACACCTCATCAGATGTAAGTGGGTCAGATTTACATGCAAGAGTAGGTCTTGATGACATTTGTATTTGCATTCAGAAAGCGCTAAAGCTATATTTCTAGCTATTTCCTAAAGCACTAAGCATTAAACGCACGTGAAAGAACGTTGGATTATTTTTACTTGTTTTGTATAAAGGTTATATTCTTCAAAAGGAAAAAACAGAACCCTTTTAGCATCACTGTGTTGTGTTTGTCTGTCTATCGGTCTGTCAATTACGAGTATAAATCAAAACCTATAGGGCACTTCTCATTGCCCTAGAATAATGCGGTTTGACACGAAGCAAGATCTCACAACACAAGTCAAGGGGAAAAACGTTAGGTAAGGAGCCCTCGACGCGCAAGGCCGACTCGGACTTGCCCGGGTTCTTATTTCAAACGCGTTTTACCTACGCCACCTACGCTACCGGTGTGTGGTAGGTACGCATTAGAAACACAATGTGTAAAATCTAATTGAGTAACTACGTAGAATCGTTTACAACAGAGGCCCAAGCACGAATATACGAATCCCGCGTAGTCTTTATCGTATCGCCAATTCGCCACCGAGAGACTGCATAATAAATTTTAGTACCAAATACGCTCACGGGCGGCTCTGTTACAAACCTCATACAAATTTTCTCAATAATGCTCCACTCGATTACGTTACGTAGCATACGAATACATACTCGTGCTTGAGCCTCTGTGGGTCAAGCACGACTTGTCGAATCCTGCGTAACATTACGGTTATCGTATCGAGATCGAGAAACCTCATACTAAATTTTAGTTCCAAATACTCGTACGCTCACGGGCGGGCGCTGTTCCAAACGTCATACAAACTCGACAACGTTTACTATTCGATTTTACGTGACGCAGGATTCGAAAAGTCGTGCTCGACCCTCTGAGTAAAACAGGATGCCTTACCATAATTATTGTGACAGTAAAGAGTTGTAATGACTAATAGTAACGACTTATTGTAAATCGTAAATGCCCCCAGGGAAAGCGGAGGGATAAAAACTGGAAGCTGTAAGTCGACTCTGTACTACTGAGAAGCGTGAAAGAATTCTTGAATGGTTTCGACCACACCAGCGCTTAAAATACGCTGACACACCGTAAACGCAGAGACGTGACTTTTTTTTATGCGATAAGAAAGGCAAAGAAGCAAGTGGGTCACCTGATGGTAAGTGATCAGCACTGCCCATAGACACCCACAACCCCAGGGGTTTGCAGATGCGTTGCCAACCTAGAGAGCTAAGATGAAATGCCTCTTGTGCCCGTAATTAGGTACACCGGCTGTCTTACTCTCCACACCGGAACACCACAGTGCAAGCACTGCTGCTTAGCGGTAGGATTAGCGAGTAAGATGAAGATGGTGGTAGCGATCCCACAAGGTCCCACTACCCGCAAACCCGCTACACATGCATTTTATAAGTACTTCAGTTTATTAATGAAACCAATTTAGTAAAAAAAAAGTTTTCATTTTCATTTCACATTAATATCCTTATTAACTTATGAACAATTAAAAGTAAAACAATTGAATAAATAAATAAATTGACAGCGCGGTTGCGTGACAGGTTGCGCAACAGATGCGCAGGACGCCTGCGCAGGCGCACCTGCTGTCCACTCCACTGGCGATCTAATCGAGTGGTTATTAGAAAACAATCTATTACGACATCCGGATTGTACTTGTGGGCTTTGATGGTGTCCACCTTCCGAATGAAGAGGTTTGGCTGACATTTGAATACGGAAAAATTCAATATCCTTGCCATTGCTAACTTTGGTGTAACGGCAGTGGCACTTGACACGGAATGTCATGGATCCGGGTTCGATTCCCGGAGTTAGCTATATTTTTCTGGATTTGTCTGTGGATTCATGTTTCGATGAGTACTAAAAAATTGTTTTAGGTACTCAGCCTGCAAAATGTCCAAGAAAAGAGCTTAACGTAGAAAAACTTGGTCATTCGTTTTCGGGTAGAGTTTGGAATGGTCTATCGAGGCAAGCTTCAGTGGCGTCAGTAACGCTGTGACAGAGATGCAGATTAGGTAAAAAAAAAAAACAATTTTATTCATATTAGTTCGCAAATATACTCCACATGAATATATTGCTCCAACAAATATGGGCAAAACAGCTCATGATTTGCTCTGCTGTCCACTTAAATGGGTTGCAATTTTCCACGGGACACAGCATAGTATTTCGCCACGGAGCGTCAGAAACTGGTTTCAGATTAGCGCGATTTAGAAACACAGATGTCTAACTCCGAGCTTTTAAAAACTGCTGGTTGCGAACCCGCTCTAAAGTCAGTGATACACATGCAAAAATAAAGCGACAGAAAGTTCAGCCAGTGACAGTACTTCACCTATTCCAAACCATATTAGACTCGAAGTCAGAAGCTTAAAATCAATCACAATAAAAAAAACCGGCCAAGTGCGAGTCGGACTCGCGCACGAGGGTTCCGTAGAAAGATTGTAACGCTTTTCCCCAGTGTTTTAAGAAGTCCAGTGTAAGCAGAGCCCTGCTCTTAAGCAAAATGTACGCAGTGTGGGGTCAACTTATATTGGTCTGCGAAATCTACAGACAGACATAAAAAATTAAGATTTTGAGACTTTTCGGAGTGGTTGTGCTATAAGAGCTACGAGGGGCGGCTGATAAGTAATCTCCTTGGTCAGAAATATATACAAAAATAATGCTGGCTGGTATGGATTTATATTCGTTTGTTATTCTATTTTCAAAATGTATTACATTCATTTGTTTATTGCATCACGTTTATTTGTCTCCTACAATTGTTTCAAACATGTCGGTAGAAAAAGTGAAAATGGATAAAATCGAGCAGCGTGCGGTGATTAAGTTTTTGACTAAAGAAGGGAATACGCCTTCGGAGATCAGACAGCGTATGTTACGTGTGTTTGGCAGTTTGTGTTCTTCCGAATTTGTTATAAAGTTTTGGTCTAAGCAGTTTAAGTTAGGTCGTGAGAGCCTGGAAGATGATCCTCGTAGAGGAAGACCAGTTTCGGCCGTCACTGATGAAAATGTAGCCAGGGTCAAAAAAAATATATTAGAGGACCGACGAGTGAAGCAGTGGGAGATAGCTAGAGATGTGGGACGTCAGTAAAGAGCAAGTCAATGAAATAATTCATGAGCATTTGAACATGTCCAAGGTTAGTGCACGTTGGGTCCCCAGTATGTTGACTGCATTTGACATGGAGAGGCGTGTCAAATGTTGCGAAGAGTTTTTGGACATGAGTCGAGGGAATGAGGAATAAATAATTTCTAGAATTGTAACATGTGATGTGACTTGGATTCGACAATGGGACCCGGAAAGTAAGCAAGAGTCGTTACAGTGGAAATTTAAGGATGAGAAGCCGCCTCGGAAATTCAAGGTCTGTCCATTGGCAGGTAAACTTATGGCTACAATCTTTTGGGACACAAAAGGGATTTTGCTCATAGATTATTTACCGAAGAAAACTACAATGAATGCTGATTATTACTCAAACTTACTATATCAACTAAGAGAGACAATAAAAGAAAAACGGCGAGGTAAACTAAGCAAAGGAATTCTGATTTTGCACGATAACGCACCAGTGCATACCGCCCGCACAACGAAGCTAGCAATTAAAGACAGTGGCTTCGAAACCATTGACCAACCCCATTATAGTCCAGATTTAGCCCCCTGTGACTATTTTCTGTTTAGACTTCTCAAGAAAGACCTCAGGGGACGAAGGTTTATGACCGATGAAGAAATGAAGGCTGCGGTTACTGACTTTTTTGACGACAAACCGAAAGTTTTTTTTTAATGTTTTAAATTCAATATTTGAAAAATTTAATAAGTGCATTTTACTAGCAGGGGACTATATAGAAAAATAAAAAAAAATTAGCCACGACAGTTTTTTGTTTCATTGTTAGGTAGATTAATTTTCAGCCGCCCCTTGTACCTTCATACCAAATTTCAAGTTTCTAGGATATCTGGAAGTACCCTTTAGGTTTTTGGAAATCGGCAATATGTACGGAAATAGATTTTTTAATTACTGTATCTTTTGATTGTGTTGACTTAGAAGGTTTTTTCATAGCTTCAAGGGACCGCAGGCTTGAGTATTTGATATTAATTTCAGCATGCTACCTCCACGCGTTCCAGAGAAAAAGGGTCGTGACAGACAGACAGACAGACAGACGGACAACAAAGTGATCCTATAAGGGTTCCGTTTTGTCCTTTTGAGGTACGGAACCCTAAAAATGCAGAAATGCAGGTGTATCACTATACTTAGTAAGTGTAACCTGTAGAAAGCTATAATACACTTTCTTTTCAATTGGGAGTTAAGATCATAGTCATAGATTACGATCTGATCTGATCCACACCTACCTACTGAAAATTCGAACGCAAATTTTCCACTTGTGCATCTCCGCCCTTACTCGCGTGACTTCACGAGTGTTTGGGTTTGATATAAATTGCATGGAGAATCGCATTGAAGTGCCATCAAGAGTGCTTGTTAATTGAGAGGTGAATGTGAGCCTGTCACGCGTGGACAGGGACTTTTGTTCAATCACAGACTCACCTTCGAAACTGTCTGTGGCATCAATTCCAGATGGTGGGCTCTCTACTAGACTTTAGCTATTGTTATCTAGACCAGTGTCTAAATGTCGTTAGGTATCGTTGCTAGCAGATGGCAGCATTCAAGGTGTTTAAATACTTGACAATCGGGTCATCTTGACATATACATTTTTGAGCACCTAGCAAGCCAGTATTTCACTAACGTTACAAATGGCCGTTTACAATGACAATTCGATCTACATTTCACTGCTAATATGAAGTGCGCTAAAACAAAAGCTATTCAAGTCAGCAATTGACACCGAATTGTCATTGTACTCGTAATCTGACATTTGTAAAGTTGGCGGAATAGGGGCCTGATAGGTCATTCTGATATGTCTGGGGGCACAGACGTCATTCTGTCGCTTTTCGCTAGTGCGTAAGTTGATTCGAACATTTAGAAATGACGCACACACAAGCAAGAAAATCAGCTGTAGTTTTATTTGCCGAGATAAAATTATATCGATCAGTAACGTTATAAAACACTCTCATTTCGATTTTACCAAATAAATAATCGAATTTACCATTGTGCGAAAACAATAAAAATATCAGTGCCGTAATATTATATAACTAATTTTTCAATCTGCGGAACAATAGCTAATAGTTCATTAGAACAATGGTAGTGATCTAGGAACCGACACTGCCTAGCAATTGTTCGCAAATGACCGCAAAGATATAAAAACGTAGTGCAGTAGGTTTTAATTACAGGCTTTAAAGTAACAAGGTGTTAACCTACCTAAAGCAAGTGAAGTGGACGGGTAAACGAGTGTGCTGAGATATGGATGATATGGGTATACTATATGATAGAACATAAACGGTACCTATCACATGAGTATAAAAAAATACCACGGCACTCACCCTACATTTTTGTGGGCTCATACGCTGACTGACCCTTACAGGGATGGATAGTGGATACAGGGAGTAATGGTGAGAGGCGTAAAGGAATACGTGACGTGACCAATTTCGTTACCATAGGTACAGTAGTAGAGTTTCCCGAAACTGTGCCACAATCTTTGACATGATTTGAAGGGCAGTGACCACGCCATCATCAGAGCACATTAGATCCCTACTTATTTTTCTCATTTAACTTAGAGTCCGTAAAATATAAAACTGTTACAATTTACATAAATACCGTCACTGCAGCTGGATCAAATGTTTTGAAGAGATCGTATGTACCTGAAAACCAAAATAATTATTATTAGCACTGCAACAAAATAAGAGCAAATCGAGTTAATTAAATTTACAGCTTTTTGGTATGAGAACAATCTTTTAAAACATAATGGAGCATGAGAACATGACGACTTTTGTCCGTAATTCCTTCTTAAAGTTTGTTACCACAATGAACTCGTGCAGCCATAAATATCCAATGTGTCGATTCCAGATCTGCTTGAGTTATTGCCCCAACTCGGGCGTTGGCTAGGTCTGGCTGCTTTTCGACTTTCTTCTCCATGTACGGCCCTGGTCAAAGACCTACCCTAACTACAATTGGCCATTTATTTCTGTCCACAATCACGTACTTATTGTCCCGTCTATCGAAGTAATAAGCGAAAGGTATAGTTATCCATTGAAAGTTATGGTATCCATAAGTGATTGAGGAAAGTCTTCACCCTAACTCGTGGTTTAGCACAGTGGTGCGATTTCGTCAGTTTCGTGTCGTCGCGGACAAAAACCAACAGATATACATGACATGTGTTAACTGGCATCGCATTACAAGATGTAAAATAAGCAGGTACTCTTGCGATTACAAAACTGTATCGGTTTTGACATGCAAATTAATTGGAGGAAGGCCTGTGGTTTGGTGTTCGACTTTGTGAAAATGTACCATTATGTGGGAGGTGATTCAACACGCACCATACGTCTAAGATCCACACGATTAGAGAAATTATACGGTGTTTACATAGACGATGTGTAAAACAACGCCGTTTAGTTACGTGCTCTTGATGATATACTTGAACATTGCATGACACTTGTGATTTAAGATACGTATCAGGATAAGAGTAATTTACTGACTTTTTAAGTAACATCACAAATAGGAGAGATACTTCTTAGAATTTATTCCCAAGTAAATCTGAAATCAAATTGAAGGGGTCTAATGACAAATCCATTTTACTGGCAGGTCGGCACATTTCCGCAAACAACACTATCGTAAAATGTCTATCTGAATTGCATTCACATTGCGCATTAAGCGTCTCCAGAAGGGCTTTCGAGCTGGATTTATGATCCAATATCGATGCTGTGACATGCAAGAGAGCGAGTGAAACTGTTTATGTTATTTAGCAAATAACAATGTTCAGCTTTCGCTTTGAGTTGAATCCAATGCGCAAATAAGTCTGCATCAACCCATAGTTGGCGGGTAATGACATGCCATCACTTCACATGACGTATGAGGCTCGCACGCATCGCTACCATCACTCCACAATTGAATGGACATAAATAAAGAGCTATAACACTTATAATATAACCGTTTCACGCGGCGCTTATATTTTAACCAAACCGTAGTAATTGTGTTAACTGCGAGCGCAAGCAAGAAAGTGAAATTTTTAAAAATGTAAATTGGTGAAATTGTATCTAAATTTTCTGCTATTAATGCCACACGTGAATTAAACTCGCTTTCAATTACTATAAAGATTTGGTTTACGTCAAAATGCCATAATAGTGTGTTATTTGGTTGATTACCATATTTGCTAGTTGGTTACTTAAAATTCTTCAAATACTCAACTCTATTTTTTTTATTGAAGTTGGCAATGAAAAACTGATTTCTTGGCCAACTATTAAAATATTCTAAAACATTACCTACTACAAATAAATTTCACTTAACATTGCTTCCATTCCTAGTTCCTGTTAGTTTGTACACCGGAAATTCAGTTCTAAATTCAAGCTCTAGGCACATTTCGGCCCATTTTAGAACCTCAGTCACGTGTCAAACACGACCGTGTGGCAAAAAACACCCTCAAACTAATACCTCCTTTATTACAAAGACAAAAAGTCTAAATAAACTACGGAACAGAGGTATGCCAAAATGTGTGTAGGAGTCTACAACGGTCAATCATGTGAAGTCGCGAATTCTTCGCAGAACCTACGGTTCACGAATTTTAATCAAGATATCTGTTATTCACACCGAATACATTCCAGTTTCACATCACAAAGTAAACCACGCTTCCTCAACTTTAACAGATCATTGCTTATTTTGTAACAAGCGATATATCTCAATTTCTCCGGTGCCTTATTTAGATTTCAGTTCCTATTCAGTCCCATTACATAAAGTACCTATTAAGTACTTATCTTGATTTATTCGTTTCATAGTTTTCGCATTTATCAGGTCCTTATGCGGAACTGCTCTCTACTGGGCCGGCTGCGTTCCTTCCGGAACAATGTAGCAGCTGCATGTTGATACTGTTACTCGCTCAATGGTTAGCCTTAGATAGAACCGTTCTGACTTTCTATGTATTTGCATGTAAATCTTTGTATCTACGCCAATTTGTATGCCCTTTGAGATTTAGGTCTTTGTAGTAACCGAATAATGAAGACTCTTTTAAGTAAGTCACGCCGTGTGCAGCATAAAACATGTGCCGTTACTGGTATCACCCACGTATTGAGTTACGCTAGATTTAAGATATTATGTGGGTTCATTATTCTTACTGTAGATTATTTACATATTAGACGTTATTTTTATGGACAATTCTATTTTAGGTACTTGTTGTCGAAAAACCAGCACTTTGAATGGTATATTTAAGACGATTTTGGTTTTTTTCCGAAGCTCAACTAAACAGTGATAAAATATAAAACACATCAATATTTTTGGACTGGAATAAAAATAATATCACCAAGCGAGCTTTGGAGACAGGACATAACAATAAATATTGCACTGACTTTATTTGTTGCAAGCTGATTTCATATGTGATGTAATCTTATTGATTGACATTGAAATTTTAATAAAGAAGGACAATACATAGTTATTCATAATAGGTCGAGGTCAGTTAGTTCCACAATTTAAATTAGATTTTAATTTGCTTCTGTTAAAACTAAGATAAGCCATAACATGTCCGATCCGATTATGCAATGCATCCCTAATGTTGATTTCACGCAAATATTTGTAAGAGATGTATAACCAGATGATGAGATATCATTTGTGAGCAACGGAGTTGCAATACCCGAAATCCTAACATGAAATAGTAGCTAATAGGTACCTAACAGTTTTTAATGATTTGCGGTTAATAATTTACATATTTAAAAAACACGTTTAGGCATATTTAAAACGGGGTTTATTAGGTTTGGATGAGCTCTCGATATTTCGACGCATGTAACTGCGTATCATGATCACGGCTATGGACGGGGTGGGATACAGGATGGGATGTTAATGTTGCGTAGACCGGGACTCGGTCTACCCGCATTCTTGCGCGGCTACTGCGCGCACTGCCACTACAATCGGTCATCTTGATGCAACCCGTGATCATGATGCATGTAAGCGTCGGAATATCGGGAGCTCATCCAAACCTAAAACTTAACATAATCGCGGTCAATATCCCGCTTTCAATTAACGAAATAGCAAAGTGTATCACCAGCATTACATAACAAGATCAACGTGAGAACTGCCGAACGGAACTCCCAATACTCGGCACCTGTTCCCGAACAATGGCGGTGTTCATAATCTCGCGTTCACTTTCTGCGCCCACGCAGCTCGTTAACATTTTGGAAAATCGAACGCGAATCGTGACCGGACGAGATCGTTCTCTTTCAAACGTCACGAGTTAGCACCTCGTTATCGGGATAGAGATTTGAATCTTCTGTTTACGGAATCGTAATGTTGTAACGCTTCTGCTGTTGAATCGGTATCGGTATCGGAACCTTCCAACCGCCCAGTTGCTTTCATGATGGCGCTCACTGCAGCTCTTTCCAAGAGTCAGTCAAAACAGGACATCGAGGGTGTGGCAAAGCAAGTGGCCCAGGGAGTGCTTTATTCGAGTTTGTCTTGTCATTGTGACATTTTATCTCCCTCATGTTTGGCGGTGAGAGGGAGTCCGCTTGCACCAAATAAATAGATATGTACCTACACAACATAAGTCATCACGGACATAAAGTTTACAGTTAGGGACTTCCATATGTGTCACCAAGTGACTAAATAAGAAAGGCGCGTCAAGCAAAATTTCGTGCGCGTGCCAAAAGTACCTACTGCTACCAGTAAATTGCCACTAGATTCAGATGAAAAAAGTGCTTGCTAATACTAGTTAGTTCTCTACAAATGTGTGTTCAACCTCAATACCGATCAAGCTCGCAAAAGTTTGTTTGACTTAATCTGAATCTACGAATACAAAATGAAGCAACCTTAATATATTGCACAGAATTGAATTGCAAAACTGCGATGTATCAAAAAGATTTGTTTACAAAACTGTGCTTAACGTAACATTTATTTGATAAACACTCACCTTTAATAGAAAAATATTATAAAGTCCAAGCTCGCAAGTCGTGAGGCGCTGTTTTGCAACAAAACGGTCTCATAATATAAGCGCACCTTGCTTGCTCTTGATCTGTAATATCTTTAAAGGCCTTTAAAGGCCGCTTGTACACCAAATTTTGATAAAATAGATGTCGACATGGTCATGTTATTGATGCCGCATTCTCACTTAACATTATAGAGCCAATGGTTGTATTGCGGGATCAATTACTTAATTGAAATCTATTTTGCGTGTAAAATGTTTTGTACAGGATCCTTCTTCTTACGTAAGTCAATCCTATTTCGTGATTTTTTTCTTCTCAGTTAGGCTCTTAGCCTTACAGAGTTTTCCAAGTGTCAGCAAAAACCTAGGGTTGCCGCAATAGGGAGTGCCTATCAGGACAAGTGCCTAACAAGGATAAGCTTCTCAAAAATTGCCGACGACTGTTTTATTTTTACAAGACGCGAGCAGTCTTCTCTCTTATTCTTATTAATATTTCTCGAACAGCCAAGACTCCGCGGAATCATCCACCGCCATCCAATCAAAGTTGGAATTAGTTTCACACACTTTATTCGTTGCTATTTTTTGTCTTTCCGAGTACGGTTTATGTTACCAGTTTTTACCTAATGTCACGACTTGTCAGAGCGCAACAAGCGCCACTTGTGATCGTAATATTGTGTTACTTGTGTCATGCGATATTACATTGTGCCACTTGCCGCGTCCGCGGGCCCAAACTCGATACTTTCACAGATGATGGCCTTTGAAACTATAGCCCATGACCATTTGCGTCATTGAAGCTATGTAGCCGACTTCAATACACGAACTGCGAACTAAAAATGTTGTTAAAAACTTAATGATATACCATCATTAGTCCACCAAGATGATCCTTGTGAGACTTGCAATAGTTGCAATGATAGCTCTTATGATGTAAATATAAGAACATTTACTTTTTACAAGCTTTTATTTAAAAGCACTTAATTTCCTGCATTATTTTGAAGATTTCTTGCTTTATTGACACCTGACAATAAAATGGTAAACATTCTTCATTCTCCGAGAATTTCAATTTCACTATCTTCTTCACTTTTCACAACAAACACCTCCGAGAGTTGATCCGACAAAACGTGCGCTTTCGTTCACAATACGAGTAGAAATGCATAATCATAAAAGATGGCAAGTTTTCGTAAATAACTAGGTAGTTTTGTTATTTACAAAAAATATGAATGACTCTAAATAATCCATTGTTTTCGCTGAACTCACAATTGATAGTTTTGAGTACTTAATGAAGTTACACGGGTTATAGAAAAGACAATGCTCTTTAACCCGTATAAAGGATAACGTAAGCGTAACACTGTTCAGATCTAGTTCTCCTTTTAACCAGAAAAGTGATCTTGAGTGGTTGTGTTGAAAAATGGGATTCCGATAAGAATTTTGTCTAAAACGTAATGGGTTTCTCAATGACCCTACCTACATAGACTAGTTTTGTATTATATCAAGGGATAAGCAATTAAAATGAAGATGGAATCAAGTAAGTGTGGTGTAGATATAAAGTGTATCAATAGTTTTAATGTATTTTCTGCTATTAAAGTTTGAATTGAAATGAAACTCGGTTTTGTATTTATCTCGTCTTTCGTTACGTTGAATTGTTAAAATAAATTCAGAATGAGTATATTGCGCATGCAAACTTTCATTAATAATACGTAACAGTTTATTTCAGTATCTAGTTTCAAATTTCGAAGTAATAACTCGAAGATATGTTATTCAAAACTAAGTCAATCAAGAAAGCAGCATATGTTTTAATTTAACAGCTGTTTAATTGTTTAACCAATACGTTTAGTTGGAACAGAGTTTCTAAATTTCCGTTTCAATTATTTGCAGTTGTGATAACAATGCTACTTTCATTGTTCGTCAAATATGGCACCGGGTTAGACTGCCCTCAGATGTATTTGTCTGCTGGAGACGTGTGCGGCACTGACGGCGTGACTTATCCATCTCTTTGCGAGTTGGAAATAGCAAGAATCTTCGACAGTGACCTAGACTTTCATTACTTCGGGTCATGCACAACCTTCTGCGATAACCAGTGGAAACCAGTCTGCGGCAGCAACTTGAAGACATACCAAAATCTTTGTAAGCTAGAGTTCGAGGCGCGTAGGAATGAGGACGTGGACTTCTTGCACTGGGGAGAGTGTGTGCACACGGACACTGTGAGTGAGTCAGACTTGGAAGCGTACAAAGTGAAGAGAGAAATTAATTTGAAAATAAGCTAAAAGAAAAACACTTAATTTATTTTGAGGGAGAATGTATGAAGACCGCAAAAAGTAGATATTCAGTTACTAGACGTTATTACTCTATAAATTTCACTATGTACCTACTACCTACACAAATATATTTCTTCTTGTAAAAACAAAAATTCAAGCACCTCACTGAAATCTAAATCTTTACGAAATCTTGGTAGTGTTGTAAGCGTTCGACTACTGTAACAGATATTGTTCGCTGACGCTGTTCATACATAAGCTGTACCCTTGTATATCTTGAATGAATAATTAACTGGAGACGGCGTGTCTCGTATGGTAAACGTCACGTCACGTCGTGTCGTATGCTTGTCACACTGATGCCCAATAGTGGACACCCGTCTGTTACCTCCTGTTGCTATGATATAAGGTTGAAGGTGCCAACTAGGTACTTATTAGGTTTGTCCAGCGATGGGGCGTTTACTTTATAAGAATGTTGCAATGTAGCCAAAACTCCGATGCACCTAAATTAAGACATAATTTTCCTACTCGTAACTATTTCGCTACCGGCTTATTACTTCTACCTAATGAATTTTGTAAATAATTTTATATCTAGAGTAGACTAAATAAGTAAATTGCAAATTGGTAATAAGTTGTCATTTAAAAACTAAATAAAAGAAAATAAAATCATTTATTTCAGACCATAGATCCATATAATGTTAGTACACTTATAATGTTCCTCTATCCTAAAAGTCACAAAATATTTAATTACGTTAAAATAGATTTTATATTATGTTAGTTAACCTAAGATTTGATAGCACAAATTTATGTAGAGTTTTCGAATAAATAAATTAGCAACAATATAGTATTTTAAAATTTTATGAGCGAGCGTAGAGACAGTTTCCTCCCCTTATGGGCGGCTTTGGAGTACCTACCTAAGTAAATTTTCGTATAATATAACAATTTAGTATAATTTAAAAGGCATTACAAAACATTTACTTTAAAATGAAACATGGCCCAACACACACGGGCGTTTTGAATTTATGTAAAAAATACTGAAATTTAAGTCTGTAGTGGACGTACATAAAGTGAGTATAAAGTTACACAAAAACAAAACAATAGACTGTCAGTCGAAAAACAATGGAAATGAACACCTGTGAGTGACAAATAAACTGTTTTTTGTAACTTTTATTCCGCCCCCAACTTGTTTTCAGGTTACAAATTCGCACGTCAAGTCCTTACTTTCCTTTAAGAATTGTATTGGTTTAGTAAGTATCTCACATCTAACGTTGATAGATTCCCAGTTTGGGCAAAGGCCTCCATACCATTGTGTGACTTCTTCCGAACGGACTCTACATAATGTATTCTCCACACGGATCCAGTACCCCGAGCACGTGTTTTCACTAGAGGCCCGAGTACGAATAATAACGTAAAGTTAGTATCGAAATCGAGACACTTCATACTAAATTTTAGTTCCAAATACGTTGATCGATGGGCACTGTTTCAAACGTCATACATTTTTTATCGATGGCTATACGATAACGTTAAGTACTTACTCGATTTTGGTAACAACTCGTTTTCGGGGTACAGGGCGGATTATCTTAATATACCTAATAAGACGATTTTTTTTGGTGGTATGGAATCCCTAAAACCTGAATTTGTTTTTTATGTTGATTAATTTACTATTACGAAAATGCAAAGGCTCCTAGGCTTAGGAATGGCTCCCCATATTGAAAAGACCTAAACGCCATCATCCCTGACGAGACCACCGCATCGCATGGAATACTGGACATTTGTTAGGTACTTAAAATTTATACTTAGTCTCTGCGGTACAGCAATAAACGCATTCTGCGCAGACGAAGTCGAGTGTAACAGCTACTTTATAATAACAATATAAAGAGCCCGATGACCATATAATGGAATACACCGGTTGTCGTGTTCAATTAAAAATAACAGCTACTTAATTTTTATGGTTATAATTAAACTGTACTTAAAATACTGTCCAATTATAAGAACATAATGGCAAGAAGTACAAAATTAACTTTTCTAGAGGTTAGACGGATTCACTATGGCTTTAAGGATATTTCTGTTAACAAAAGGTGAGTTAAATATTTAGAATTAAGGTTTACGAATGTTTTAAGGTTTAATCTTTAACGCATTCATTTTTCGGCTCGGCTATTTTATTACCATTATCTTTATGAAACATGAAATTACTGGAAACAGATAAAAACTTAAAAGACTGTGTTCCTGGCGTCAAATAAACATTGTATAAGTAAGAGTACTACACTAAGACAGACGCTCACTTGTACGGCACGTCATTAGTAAATTATTAATGACACTGAAAATAGCAAAATGTATTTAACATTAATATTATAACTCATACCAATATTTAGAGCCTTTCTTGTTTCCAGCTTCCTTGCTAACGCTAATAATACCAGCAGCATACCCCTACAGAGACTGTAATGATTCTATTGACCACCCACTCTGTGCTTCCAACGGAGTCACTTATTTGAACTTGTGTGAATTTTATCGCGCTAAGAGAATCGACACTTACATAGAACCCGAGCACAAGGGGCCATGCTTGTGCTCGGTGGAAGAAAAATTCGACTGGGACCCGATCTGTGCTACAAATACGGACTCATACGCGAATTATTGCGAATATCTACAAGCTAAGACCTATGTACTTGATCTTCAAATACGCCATCGTGATCTATGCGGTGAATTCGTGAAAAGAGATGCGCTGTCCTTCAGGGAGCTGCAAAAGCTTTATAAATGGAAGAAATTCATGCCGAGAGAATTGTACAATAAATTTATGCAACGCCCTGTCTACATGGATAATGGCATGCTGATGGAATAGGGAGTAATCAATTTGTATCAATTCGCCAAATGATGAAATAGATATTTTTTAATTTAAACACAATTTGCTCACCCGCGACCACACGTGAAAAATATATGCGACAAACTGTATGTTTCCATGCAACACCTCCACTGATGCTACATACGAATCAACACATGTCACACAGACCCAATTATCGCTACCACCACCACCGCAATATACTCTGACGCGTGCTGTTTCGGCACTCTCTATTTTTTCACGTGTAGTTGCCGCTGAGCAAATGAATTGTTTTTAGCTCATGAATAACGCCTGATTCAATCAAGTACATTTTTTAAAGTTTCAATGTGTACTTTTAACCCACGTTATTTGATTTTCAAAGGTTTGTCGTTGCCTATAAGACCCTGTAGGTTTTTACACGACTGCCGCCTGGAAGGAAGCTTGTGAGAACTAGTGCATCTCTGACCAAGTGATCACGTGTGCCTTCTGCCTATGCCTTGATCCTTGTTCAATCTACAACAATTAAGTACAAATATTGTATGCAGGTATTCTTTCTACATACCTACTACAGATTTCGTAAACGCCGCTGAAGACTATGGTGATTCCGAAACGCAACCCACACCACCTTCATTCAACACTCAGCATAGTGTTGGCGATCTTTGACTCAATCTGGGTCGCCTTGACTTGGCTCAATCACATAGATTTACATAACGCAAAGGACACGACTAAAACCGTTTGACTTCAAGACCGTTGAAATTTAAATACAATGCAAGAGTCAGAGCAAGAGTCAGCGGTAAGATATACCTGTCTCTTTAATGATAGCCATCGAGGCGACTAAATATTCGAGATTGAACCAACGTGACATTTGAATAACCAGTGTACATAGATGTTGAGTAAGAGATTAAGATCAGACATTGTGGAACACTGTTCGCAGACCATCTCCTATAGTAGTTTATGCAACTGCTACATAATGAGGGTCCTTAAAATACGAGTGTATTTTATGAAACGAAGCGAAACTAAGTTTCATAATATGATCACACGAGTGTTTTAAGGCCTAATTATGTGGAGTTGCATACATTACTTTATCTACACACATATTATAGGTACCTACTCTAAGATGGGTTCAGAAGCCGAATGCATTATCATACCCATACCTGTCACGAATTCGAATTTTTTTTTTTTAATCATAGACAAACATACCGAGCTGACGTTTTTATTGTAAACTATCACATTATTATTTATACATGTCGGACTGAACTCGACTTATATACGTGAGTGATCCGTTTTATTTCACTATGATTGTAAATTACGTCGGTTTTCAAATTCGAAATATCGAATTCGATATCGAAAAGTCATTACGATATCGAATTCGATGTCGTAATGACTATTACTTTACTGCTGGTGGTGGTCGGGTGGCGCTGTCGGCGAGAAGGCGTCTGCGTGCTGCAATGCTGGTCATTTTCTACGGTTTCTGAACCCATTACGGAGGACTTATGATATGTGTGTAGATAAAATATTTATTAGCGTTGCATCGACAGGGCGTTTAGAACTGACTTTTACGAGGCGAAAGAAATGCCGAAGTTTCATAAAATGATTCGACCTACGTTCGTCTGAAAAAGTTGACACGGAAATTTTGGTTTTACTTACCTAGTAGTAAAATTGTGAATTTTTTTTGTTTTCTTCTACACTTCTGCTCGTACACCTCTAGCCATAATAATCATGAATATCGTAAAACGTAACGATGTCATGTACACCTACATACATCGGGATTCGACGACGTTAAGCTGCGATTTCCTGCTATTAAAATTACAGCGTTGGCAGAATCATGGTACTTAATGGTTGAATGAAGTTACTTGACTTGGAAAACATATTTTATAAGTTTCAGTGCACTGTCTTCTTTTCCAATTGCCAATTGAGAAGAGGCGACCCAAGCTTTCTTATACCGTTATACAACTTCTACGGGCAAAAAATGGAATTTAAAAGTTATCTTTTTAGTTAAAAATAAATAAATTAATCCTAACTAATATTAAAGTAACTCTGTCTCTGTCTGTCTGTTTGTTACCTCTTCACGGGAAAACCGCTGCACCAATCTAGATGAAATTTGGTAATAAGATAGTTTGAATATTGAGGAATAACATAGGCTACTTTTTATTCAGGAAAATTATATAGTTCCCGCGGGATAGCGATGACCGAAATCTACGCGGACGAAGTCGCGGGCAACAGCTAGTTAAAAATAAATTCTCTCCGAAAGCAAAATTACTTAAAATCTGATCAGGGAGTTAAGTTGCATAATTGTCCTTTCTACTAAAGTATGAAATTAGAGTCCAATAAAAATTTAAAGTGAGAAAAAACACTAAGGAAATATTTAGATCAAACGCATGATAGCGTTGACAACCATGTCGGGTGGCTTTCTTTGAGACCACGGAACTAATCTGAAGTCAATTTAGCTCAAAGCACACAGCACCTCGGTTAGAAAGTGTTTACAAAAACAATCGGAAAGCCTGCGCAAGCCTATAATGCTATAGAGCTAACTTTGATAAAACCTCCTAAATGAGGGTCTAAAATTACTAATTAGCGAAGAAATCCCGATCGATCATAATGTCTTTGAAATAAAAAATCATTGTAGAATTGTTAAGAATCATCCGAAAACCTAGAGAGTTATTTTGAGAGACATTCCCAGTTTCATGTTGATAGGACAAACAGGCAGATAGACAGACAGCCTGACCGAGTCACACCGTAAAGGTTCCTTTTTACCATTTTAGTTCGAAATCCTAAAAAAAAGATGATAAGCAGGCTAAGAATCAATGTTTAACTGATCCTTTGCACTGTGAATTCATTCCAAGTAGGTACATTCTAGTCACTGAAACTTAGTTCTACCACGACAATTATACAATAATTCTTGAAATCAATCCAAGAATTTACCTCATTTCATAATATTTTTTTCCACTGATTAATTAGTGTAATAATCATCAAGCGGTTATTGGAGTAATTACAACCAACTAGATCATTGTAATTTAATGAATGAGAAATTCAATGAAGGAAGGCCTAGGTCCAATGGTAATACAATATCATAAACGTAAATTATAGTTCTACTTTATTCACTATAAGAACGCAACGCAACGTTAAACTTACAGTAATACCTACATTATGTTGTCCACGCGTGTCTAATACAATTTGGCCAAGTTTGGACAACGAAACAATATTGTTTATAAATGCAAAAGTAATTGCACAAGCCGAAAATAAAATCTGAAGCGTAATTGCTCAAACATTGTATTAAAATAACACCAATAAGTAAATTCCATCTGTTGTTAGCTTCCAGTTGATCGCCGTGATGAATATTAAATTATTGTATTGTATTAATATTGCGTGAAACATAAAAAAAATTACAATATAGCGTAAACGTTTCAACGATTCATTCACTGGTTTCCTTGTCAGTAACAAACCTTAGCCTACCAACGGAACCGGTGCGAGATTAAACATAACATTTAATTCTTCCTGCTATTATTAGAGAAAAATTTTCGTCCAATTAATTTAATAAGATGATCTGCCTTTGGTGTAGGAATTTAATCGCAATTTGTTTGATACCACGATCTGAGAAGGTGGACAGAACTTATTAAACTAACGATGAGAACAAAAGAGAAGCGTCATCTTTGAAAATCATCTTCATCATTGATGCGATGTCTAACGGTATGCGCCATCACTCCATTAACTTCCATCTTTCTTCATTCAATTTCGGATGTAGCTTCTAATTTCACATCCGTTTTCTTTTCCTATTTCCTAATGCTTTTTGTTCGTTATAAGTTAACAAACGTATTGTGTCCCTTCGCATACCATTTCTTTGAAAGCACATGAGTTGACATTTGCTTTAAAGAGCATTTTCCACGTATAATTTGAAATTCATGCTCTCTAAACGAACACAAAAGATATACTTACACAAAAAAACTAAAGTTCTTCTGAATTTGTTTTAAATATTAGATCGGCTTTTAAGTCAGCGTTTTCAAAAGCCAGTAGGTCACATATTTGTTTGGTACCTTGGCTAGTATTGTCGGTTTGCCATAATTTGTTTCCGTCCTAAAGACACACATTATGCTTCAACGCTGGCCCACATTGAACTTGACAGGTGCCGAGGCTTTGCAGACAAAAGGTAAGTTCAAGTTAATGTGATGGACATTCTTTCTCTGACCATGATACGTCAAGCTACGCATATTTAAGAGAGCAAAAAACGAACCTTACGCTGTTTACAAGAAAGATCAAATCGCTGTCAAAGTAAAAGGTACTTATTACCAAGAGCTCAGCAATGCTGGTCAATATGAAGATAAGATTATAGGCGCGACGGGATCATTTTGTTTTAATGTTGGCTGACTTGCAGTTAGTTCTCTCGGTTAGTAGGTAACTGTTTTCTGTTCGATTTATGTAAAACGTAGATTAAAGATAAAACGACATTGTTAAGTTGCAGTTACATTGGCTTTTTAATTGCTTAGAATTGCGCAGATTTCACACGGTTTTAGAATTAGAACGTTACAAAAGAAATTAATTGGAAAAATCAATCAGTGTAATTCTATCCGATATCTTATTTAGCATTGTGTTTTAATTACAGCATTTAGGCGGTAATCATGGTGTAATGCGATCAGTATTACATAGTCGTGAGAAACGTGGACAATATGTTAATTAAATAATTATCAAACCACCTTTGTGTAAGTATGTGTGAATGTACTGGCGTTGTGTTTGTATTCTTATGTATCGCGATGAACCAAAAATTTCGTGAAATGTAGCACAGATCGTAACTGCGGTATGTGACAATGAAAAATTAAAGATCTCTGATAACTGGGATACTTCGGATGAACAATACTTGGTCTCTTTAGTGTTATTGTCTGAGATAATTAATCTGAATTGTGAGATACATCTAGATAAAAAAGTAGAGTAAGTGTTGATTACAGTTTTGACACCAACTTTGGGTTTTTTGTGCAATAAAGTATTATGTTTAAGCAATGGCCCTTCACACGGAGTTTGATATGGACGGCTGAATGACAGCGTAAAGCGGGTTTTTTCCACGTTAATAGAAAATTCAAAATCATGAAAATCAATCAAGTACTTCATAAAATCTGACAGTGAAACCCATCGAAGCTGCTTTGCTCGTGCAACTAACCTAACGTTGAACCTAACCTAACCTAAACAAGGCTAATAAGATGTAGCTACCTACCTGTATCTTCCAAGAATCACTTTTGCTCAATAACGACTGAACTTTGAACGAGGAAGGAATTAGGTAGAGGTGGTTACGTTACGTGTACGTGTATTAATACTACTTATTACTAGTTTCATACTTAGATATTACCTATAAACTGTATACTCAATAATACGAAGAGCCGAGGAGTGTTAAATTTATCTAAGTACTTACAAATCAAGTAGGTAACATGGTTTGTAAATTTAAGACCCAACGACAAAGTGGAGTGGTTATAGATTAAAGTATTAGTGGTAATTTCTTTCTTGCGTATGAAGTTTTTCCATAGTTAAATTAACAATTAACACATTTAAGCATACCTACCTAGTTTGAAACCTTTGACTAGCGACAGAAGTACGAGTACTTATTATCTATACATAATATAACGTGGAACTATTAACCACTAGACTAAAGATGCGATTACATATATGCATGTGATGTGATTGCTACCCTGATTTCCCAATAGATTTAGAAGTCGGACTTAAGAACAAAAACAAATAAACGAAGTCAAGTTGCGGTATTGAAAGTAAATTGACATGACAGCGATCAAATACTTATTGGATGAGTAAAACAATACTACTCACAATTGTAAAGTTTAGTTATTCGATCGCTGGCACTATAAATAAATTAACATGTTAATTTGTTATGATCACGACTGTACGAAATAAATATGCGTTTAACACGATTAAGTCCTAGGTATATTACAATTTTACTTATTTCAAAAAATTATGAAAGCTTAACACTATTTTCTTATAGGATATAGGAAAGTTTGTTAGGATAGATGTAAGTATGTTAGTTATTCTTTCACGCAAAAGATACAGAATGGATTTTGATGAAACTTAACAGTAACATAAGCTAAAACTGATTACACTAAAACTTAAAACTAATTAAACTAAATTACAATAATGGTTAGTAAAAACACACTTATAACTATGTTACAATTATAAATAAAACCCCAAAGCGACACACAAAAGAACGTAAAACACTAAAAAACTAAGAACCACCACCCCGCACCGCACCCGGCTCAAACATGCCCATCACGCCAGCAGCATTGCCCCGCTGTATGGCTAGCGCGATCTGCTGAACCAGGTAGGACCCGGAGCGGGGGTCGCAGCCCCTATCCCGCACAGTAATATAGTATACATCAGCATCACAATAACAAATAGGCTACTTTTTTCCGGAAAATTGCATAGTTCTCGAGGGATAGAGATAACCGAATCCTAAGTAGAAGTCGCGGGCATCAGCTAGCAAAGTCCATAAAATTTATAGGTATAGAATTAAAAGCAATATCAGTTCCCAATCTTAGCAATATTCACTAGGAATGCGGTTGATATGGCGAGTTGACGCTGGGCACGCGGGCGCAACCTGTTCGCGCTGACATCCTGTCTTCCACGCTATCGGGTGTGGCGCCAACTATATAGGTATCTTTCATTTGTAGACAGAAATGTAAACGCTGCTAAGGGTTTCGAGATTGACTAGTGTACTGTACGACTATTCTGAGTTTGCTCATGACAAATGAGACTTGATCATTTTATTACATTATCATGATACTCGGGGCATAATCACGTAAAAACATGTAAAAATATTTTATCAAATTTGACACTGATGTCAACGTCAATTATGTTCTGTCCCATCTTGTCATTGGGCAAACTCAGGAAAGCGCGTTGTAAGCATTATATAGGTATCTCAAATTAAGTTTTATGTTTAATACTTCAATTCATAATGGTAGTGGCAAAATCTCACGTAGAGTTATCGGTCAGAACTCAAAAAATTACATGTTTTTGTTATTTTCCTGCATGAAGATGCTATTTAATATAAGTAAAGAATATCTAAGAACCTATATATATCTTAGAAATCTGCCAGTTTATTAATTAGCAGCACGGGTAGTAATAATATTAGATAGGTAGATATAAAAATAAAATACTAATACGTGGGTGCGCCATTTCCGATTTAAGTATATTTCTAGTAATTAAACCCTTACCAATGTCAAAAACAAGATAAATTATTCTGTAGGTTAAATATATACTTACTGATTTGATTCAAGATTTCATGGCGATTATTAGATAAGACGAATTATTAAATTGCATGCGATAGCTCAAACTGCAAAAGATAAGCAAAATTTCATCAGGCCAAAAATGATTACATCAAATTAATCACATGCTTCATATTCATATCGCTTAAATTTTCTCTTAACATTAAACTTATCTTTTTATCAATTACTAGCTGTTGCCCGCGACTTCGTCCGCTTAGATTTCGATTATCGCTATCCCGCGGGAACTATATGTAATTTTCCGGAATAAAAAGTAGCCTATGTTATTCCTCAATATTCAATCTATCTTCCTACCAAATTTCATCTAGATTGGTGCAGCGGTTTTTCCGTGAAGAGGTAACAAACAGACAGACAGAGAGACAGAGTTACTTTCGCATTTATAATATTATTAGTAAAGATTAAACACCACTTTTTGTCGTCTGTAGGTACTTGTATTGTCATCCAACTTTAATATCCACACGCAATTTCAAGTCGAGACGATCCTATCCGGGCCATCAGAATTAAGTTTGTCAAAGATTGTCACATTTCAGCTCAATCAGATACCTACCACCAACAAGTGGTCGAAAACTGGTTTTGCAAATTTTAAAGCAGATAATATAGTTACAAATGTTACAATTCAGAGAACGTTAAATAAAAAAAGGTTGTATTCAAAAGTAGAGACAATTTTATGCACTAAAATGTACTGAATTCATCGATTACATTAAAATCGGAGCTTACTTATGTACGTAACTTCGATAAAAAAAAGCCACAGTACATGCGGTTAAACAGCAATACAATCGAAGCGTAATGGGGTCCATTCCATAGTAGTGGCTGCAAAGCAAGTGGGCATTGACATCGGTTTCACAGCGGTCCGCGGAGCAGCTCCGGTCGAGATCACACGTGTAGACCTAGCACGACTACTGGTAAACCGGTTTGTAGATAATGAAAAACCGGTTAGAAAATTCGGTTAAAATACGGATTTGAGAGTCGTCACTCGAAAGTTAGTGCTGGAAAATGGACAGTTTTTCTTTGGCGATGGCAAACCACTTAGACTCTCCTGAATGATCCACTCTACATGTTGCGCTATTTAGGTACCTACGCTAGTAAATTTTTAATATACTTTATCTATGTTTTCCATCTAACTACTACTTTCCATCTAAAATATAACCAGTGTACTAATATGAAAGAGACAAATTCACATAAGCCAACTCTTGATCTATTTTCAAGTCTAGAATGGGCATTTTCTAGACAAGTGGCTATAATTATCTTAGATCACATTTCAAAAATTAGGAGGTTGTCAATTCGACTCCGTTTGTTACGCGATTACTCCGCCAATTACGTATTGATTTTGATGATTCTTTTGTTGTTTGAAAGGGTCTTCAGAAGTGGTCCCATGTAGTTAAGTTGTATCAAAACAGGTTGAGTAGGTACCTAGTTTTTTTCTTTAAACATAAAATTGTGAAATAAAAAATCTCTTGACAAAAAGTAAAAAAAAAACAAATGCAAAGTAATTCCGATCGCACCGTACCGACTTTATATTTGTGCTAGGCTTTTTAACTGATGTCTTTAGTTTATGTGTTTGTTTTCTCGAAATCGGTTTTACTTTTCTCTCAAGTGATCTACAACACAGATCCTTATCTCACCACTAGTGTGCAACAAGACAGACGAACCACTAAAACCGCGTCAAGGTTCCCAGTGCCCGTAGTGTAATCAAAAAGCACAAAATCGTCTGGATCGCGTTTGCGTTAAAGTGTCAAATAGTATGAGAAATGTTAAACGCGTACGCGATCGAGATTTATTTCTTGGCTTGATCGGCGATTACACTAAGCGCTCAGAACGCCTAGCGTAATCGCCGACCAAGCCAAGAAATACATCTCGATCGCGTACGCGTTTAACAATTCTCATACTATTTGACACTTTAACCCAGACGCGATCGAGACGTATTTTGTGCTTTTTGATTACACTAAGGGCACTGAACCGTGTTAACCCCGCACTGCATCTCACTAGTGTTACTCAGGTTACGCAAAACTTTATGGGAGTCGCTTAGGAGCTTGCCCGCTTCAAACAATAGCACTAACAATGGACGTCACTTTTTGTGGATATCATTACAGTTAGAGGGTTGTCTTGTTGAGCCGGATACGTGTAACGTGAGATTATAAGGGCAGGCTAGATTAACAAAGCGAATCTTCAGTCTATTGTGAACAGTGAAGTTCAAAAACACGACAAAGGTGACACGGTCTGTGTACGCTAATGGTTATACGCTTTTAATAGGCAAAAAGCCGTTATAGACTAGTGGTTTGATCTACGGCGTCTCAAGCAGTTCGAACCCCTGCTAGCACCTCTGTGTTTTTCGGTCAAAAATTCAATTTAAAATAAAAAAATTATTTAGCATATGCAGTTGAATGCTCTTTTACAAGTCATTATTTTGAGTCTACCAGCGCTTTAGGTAAAGGAAAACATCGTGAAGAAACCTGCACACTGATGCGAAACAATTCAATGGTGTGTATGAAGTTCTCAATCCGCACTGGGCCCGCGTGGGAACTATAGTCCTCTCATTCTGCCCAGCAGTGGGACGTAGAAAAAACTAAAACCGCCTTAAAATAAAACCTTAGAAAAAAAACGTAAAATAAAATGCATTTATTTCGGACAACAGAAACTAAAGCCTAAAGTTTTATGGCCTAGCACTAAGTAGCAGTAATATGAAGTCGGTGCTTCATTCATGGAATATTCCGCTCGCACCGCGCCGACTTCATATTTCTACTACTTAGTGCTAGGCCATAAAACTTTAGGCTTTAGTCTCTGTTGTCCGAAATAAATGCATTTTATTTTACGTTTTTTTTTTCAAGGTTTTTTTTTGAAGGCAGTTTTACTTTTTTGTTAAAAGATTTTTATTTCACAAGTTTACGTTGATTTAACATTTTCAGAATTATCCTCCAACTCCTAACCGTTAAGGAGTTGTACCTTCCATCATCAGCTCATCAACATGAGATGATGACTACCAGACTAAATACTTGAATAGCCTTAGAAAGTATATGAAACACATCATAAGTGCCTATAAAATTTGAGGGTTGCCCTCATTTCCCTGGGATCCCATCATCAGATCACGACTTGGTGACAATGGGACCACCCCAAAAGTATACCCTTTCGAATAATGATTTAACATTTTAAGAATTATCCTCCAACTCCTAACCGTTCAGGAGTTGTACCTTCCATCATCAGCTCATCAACATGAGATGATGACTACCAGACGCAAATACTTGAATAGCTTTAGAAAATATATGAAACACATAATACGTGCCTATAAAATTTGAGGGTTGCCCTCGATTTCCCTGGGATCCCATCATCAGATCATGATTTGGTGACAATGGGACCACCTCAGGAGTATACCCTTTCGAATAAAAAAAGAATTCTGAAAATCGGTCTACAATTGGCGGAGTAATCGATGTACATACATAAAAAAAAACATACAGTGGAACGTAGAACCTCCTCTTTTTTTGAAGTCGGTTAAAAAACATAACCCTCCTTCGGCAGTCGGATAAAAAGGCGGGTGATGATAATGAATAGACAACCCACTGTTTATCGCTATACCGCGGATATGCAATTTTCCGTTATACCTACACTAACACACAAATTAAATTTCAGTATAATTGTATGGTTTGAATTTGATGTGCAACTTTTAAAAGGCTGAAAATTACGTCCGCACTGGGTCTACGTGGGAACTATAGCCCAAGCCCTCCCATTCTGAGAGGAGGTCTAGGCCAGGCAGCGGGTAATAGGACGTAAAATAGGCTTGTGATGGTGATGATGAAAAATTACGTCAAGCTAAGGTACCTCATGAAATCATGACTCATGTCATAAACAAGAACATAAGTTACCTGTTTTATTTTAAAGAACTCTAACGTAGGATCCACAAAATGTACCTATTGCATGCCAATGTCGTAATACTACAAACAGCTGTTTCTACAATGATCTATTGAACAAATATAGTTTTAGCGATCAAGCGAGGTTAAAAGCGTCGAATCCCAAGAAGCAATGCCAACTGTTAAAATAATACCAAGGTACGAGTAGGTACAAGTGAGAGTAATACATTATTTAGCAGCTACTTTATAAGTATTCATTTACCAGGTTAAAATTGAAACTCGCGTTCCTAAAACTAAATTAAATGTATATAGTTGGCGCATTCTGGACAAGATAAACTGATGAGTTTCTAAATAAGCTGTGTACATTTTTAGTACGTTTTTATTATTTTTACATTCATACACTTCGTAGTGTCTGACAATAAAATTCAAACAATTACTTTACGTACCTAGAGATTGAAAACCGAAAAATACTGCGTCAATGAAAAGTAACCTACATCATTTGGTTGCTACATGCGTAACAGCCAATTGGGTACTTACTAAGTATAGAAAGTAATGATAATAATGATCTTATCTAATATGTGAGAAAGGACAGTGTCAATTTACGGAATATTCACGGAATGTGTGTTAAAACATCTTAAGCAACACAATGAATAGGTAATAATGAAAATTTACACAGTTATAGCAATAACGTAGTGATAAACTTATACACTTCACAATTTTTACAATAGGGCAGTTGACAAGACTTAATATATGCAAATAGCTTACTTAACCGTAATAGCATTTTTGCAGGTGACGTGAAATAATCATGAAATAAGTACACAATTATATTTATTTATATGTTTCGGCAAGTAACTTGTATTTTTTACATATAAATATAACTGACCAGCAATTGTCTCTGTCTCACCAGATGCAAAGTGCAGATGAGGTGTACCTCACTGGTTCAGTAACAGCCTAATCACTCCTTGAAGAGACCTAGATTAAATCCTTATATCCTTTCGGGAATCCAAACGTTGGGAGCGAATTCCACTCCTTGGCAGTTCGTATTAGAAGAGATGAAGCAACAAATACGTATTACACTGAAAATCCGTTGACTACCTAAACTAAATAGGTAATATTTCAAAACAAGCCACCACCAGACCTGCACTATTTTTCAAGACGGTAATGATATTAGTCATAATGTAAATGTTTCATCAAAACCTCAATATGTACTTATTTAAGCTACGCAGATGGATTCCATAGATAGGACTATTTATTTATATAGGAATATTTTATTTTTATTTTTCGAATTTTTATCTGTAGATAGGTACCTAAGATAAGTTACTCCTAAGTGCTTTTTATGCTTAATTCAATATGAAATTAATACACAAAAAACAATGAATTTCCGTGTGACTCTTACAAGATGCTCCCTCCGTAGAAGTATTGATGTATTCAATAACAGCCTCACATGGAAAGTCGTTAGGAAAACATAAATGCAGGCAAAAACAATCGTTAGCGTGCTCAGGAATAATCTTATTCAAATTACTTGGCACGTGTTGCGATGCTTGGCAATTTTTACAGTCTTCCACATTATTATTGCCTAGCTATACGAGTATCGCTGGTTGCAAAATTAGGTATGAAGTAAGATGTGTTAGGGGCTGGGAAGTCGTAGTATTTAAGGAGAGTCGTGGTTAGGTTGAATTTGAGGCGAGGAAATTATGTCACACTTTACACACTAACCGGCACAAATAATCGCCCACCCCATTTTCCCTGAGCATTGTGAAAACTGTTATTTAATCAATGAATGCCTTTACAATAAATGTGACTCATAGTATATTTATACTACTGGCTTCAAATATACACGGGTAAAATAGCCTATGGTGTTACAACCACCTACTCTTATATGTTTTCAGGCGCTAAATAAATTAGAAATACCACAAATTACCATATTTTATCGGAAAAAACGTAATGAATTATTTAAGTACTTAGTTCAGTTGTAAGTTAGCTAATAGGTAGGTATGTAAATTATTGACACTTTATTAATTACTAACATGCACGTTTCATAATGCTTATCATATAAATATCAACAGTTTCAACAATTTCTATAATCCTGGAATTTTCAAATTAAAGGCGTCTTTGGCCTAATTCTAAGTAACAGTGACTGAAAAATATCACTGTTCATTGTTTTTCAAAATGACAAAGTGTTGAAAGATATTGAAGTTTACACATGTTAAGGTCCTTTATTTTTGTAGAGCAGGGTAGAGCAAGACGCTTATGAGTTACTTTCTGGACGTTAAAAGAACCGATTTTCTTTGTAGCGGATCGTTTCTCAAAACTTTAAGCATGGAACATTTTGGCATAATATTTAGAACCGCGAATTGGTCGACTGCCTGGGATCTAGACCAACTTTGAGGCACTGTCTATCAGGTAGGTCTAGTTTTGCTGTCAGGTAGGTAACTACCTAATTTATCGAACAGCTCTACCCACGCTGCTGACTAATATGTGCCCACGTACCTATCTAGTAGGCCTAGCAGGCAGGTAAGTAGGACGAAAAAAAAGGCTTTTGATGATGATGAATTATGTACCATGTCAATATGTACAGTCGAGGAAATTAATTCCTGACCCACCATAGAACATTTTCGTAGTAAACGTCATGACGATTTTCCTTGTCATGCAATGTGACGTCTCTATGACGTTTGCTGTGAAAAGGTTCCATGGTGGGTCAGGAATTAATTTCCTCGACTGTACCAGTATTCCTAATTGATAATGTTATCCAGGAAATTTGTAGGTAGGTACGTACCAAATAGACTTAATTTTCTCAAAATTCATAGAGCTGCTATACCAAAGTCAATAATTTATAAGCAAAATGTTTTAATTTAAATACATCACACAATTTGTAACTAGTTTATGACCTGATAGCGGTTTTTTCACCAGGTCACACCTCGTTAATATTCAGGTGACACTGTGGTCCCTTTCGTAGTCTTTGATTTATTGGACAGTTATTTCAATTCACCAGGCCCCCGTTTAATAAACGTGACAGGTGACAAGTGACAACGACAATTCGATCTACACTCCGAAGTTAATATGATGTGTAATACAAAAACTTTTCAATCAGTAACCTACACCAAACTGTCGTTGTCACTTGTCACCTGTCACGTTTATTAAACGGGGGCCAGGCCTTGCAGGCGTGATCACGATACATTATAAAAAACCGCAAAGCGCCACTTTATTTGACAAATAACTAACTTTACCTGTCGTAGAGTTACATGTACCTACGTGCTTGTTATTACTTGCCGTTAGCTTTTTACTCTATTATTTGTGTTGATGTTTATTTTCAATAATCGTCGTTGCTGTATCGTGACTTCAATGCGTTTGTGAATTACGTTAAGTAGGTTTACTGTGGAGCTAAAAACGCTTTCTGCATCGACGTACTATGAAGTAAAGTTAGTTTGTAAGTTCAATCACAACAGAAAAACAGAAAATACCTACACTTCGATGCATTTATGATGCTATAATATTGATTTGCTTCGTTTTTGTGAATTAGTTTTTACCAGTTATTACCATTTTTAACATGAAACTACCGAGAGACTCAACCATCACCACCATCATCATGAGTTATTACCATGTCTACATATTGCGACATGAAAGCGTAGGTACCTATATCTTTGATTAATTCAAAAACCGTTTAAAGCCGTTTAACGTTTATAAAATCGAGATTCACGGAATGAATCACGCCTCGCCTTGTACCGGTTTTTGGTCACCATTATCTTCAAAATATGAATTTGTACGCCGACCCATCAGGGCCATGAAATAACACCTGCATCAAGATTATCCAAGAGGGGTCAATGACAGAATGCAACAATTAAACGCAGTCGTGAGATCGTCTCGTGTGAATACACCTTTAAATTGAGTAATAGGAACTATTTAATAACCCGAATTAGATCCCAATTTGTGTTAAAGTTTTGTGAGAAAAAATTGAAATTACCTACTGGATCGTGCTGATCAATTACGCATAATAGATACATGAAAATAATAAAATGACGTTCTAGGTTTCGATTGGCTACTCGTACCTATAGTGAGTTATTGGGACTACCATTAAGCATAGAGGTGGTCTTCTAGAATTATATTATGTAGTTATTGCTTGACAGGAGGCGTTACATTATTTGTATCGGTATTTTTTTCATTCCCGCGGTTGCATGTTTTACCACTCAATAAACATCATGTGGGCACAATACCGTTAATCCGTAAATCGCTGCTGGTTACCAAATGTAACTTTGATAGTAACTTAAATAACGTCAAAGGACTTATTAATTTGCGTTGACTTTCCATAAGTCACGTTATCGGGTAAGATTTTGTAGATGATATTTAAGCAAAAAGCATAAGTAATATTTTATCTCAAAAAAATTATGCCGCGTCGTTTGACTATCACATCCGTATTAAAAACTCACGACTAGGAGCATAAAATTCGTTGAACGCAGAACGATAGCATGTCGAGAAAATATTTATTTCAAAATGGATGTAGGTACCTAATTACTATCATGTTTATTTACACAATAAAAGCAATTTACAATGACATTAAATCTAAACTAAAACTGAAAACTAAATTAACTCTAAATAAGGCCCCCGTGGCATGGTGCTCAAAAGGCTGGCAGCGTTGCCTCGCTGAATAGCAATGCTGATTATCATGTTTAGTTTGATATGTAAAAAATTATAGGTAAGTGCGAAAAATTATTATGATTCTAATGTACGTAGGTACTTAATCATTTGTGGCCTCAGTCAGCTCGTTTCAAAATACCCATTCTGTCTTGATTATGAAGTCTACCTAATTACTATGTGACCCTGTGGCATTCAACTTTGGCAGTTGTTCTTCTATTTGTGAATTTTCTTAACCACTAAACTTTGTTAGTGTTACTTGGTTCTGGTAGCTTGGTGAACGAGCTTCCACGTAAAAAAAACTAAGGCTTTAATTTAAATTCTAATTCTCCAGACGCCATTTATCTAAAAAAAAAATCAACCTAAATATTTGCGATCAAATATGGAATTTTATTCACTCATTGACTTTCGGCCAATTTGATTGTATTTAGGGTATTTGGGTCGAAATCTGTCGAAATAAGTTACTCCAGTAGAATGAGAATTCTCAAGTAATACGCAGTAGCTAGCCTGGAATATAAACGACTTTATGGCGACAGGTATGGTTTTTCAATTATAACCCGACATGTTTCAGACTAATCCGTAGTTCCTCCTCTAGGTGCACACGCTTCGGCGGTAGCTAAACTAAAACACTACAACGAAGAACTATGGATTAGTCCGAAACACATACCTACGTGAGTGATCCGTTTATTTCACTATGAATCTCACTTTAGTTTCATGTTAAAAGTACGTAGGTAACTTAAAAAAAATTGTTTAACTTAGCTTGCAATCGCTTCAGCAATTAAGTAGTGATCGAATTTTAAGTGTTTTATTTTAATTGCAGATTGATATATTTATGCATCAAAAAACTTTATAAAAACGCTTAATAAACAAATCTAAACGTTTCAGCTTTCATTTTTACTAATTGCCTCTTATTTAAAGAACTAGTTACCCCCAAATAATTTAGTTTTACGCGTCTAACGATGTGTCGATTTGATGGTAGTTACGTTTATTAGTTGGAGAAATTCACCACACCGAAGCTATTATAATTAAATTCATAAATTTATGAAGTGCAAGTTGTTTAAACCTGTTACGTTATAATTGGAGCCAGAAAATGATACGTTTCGACTTTTAAAGATTATTGTTTTAGTTAGATAAGACCAAGGATGCTTCTTTTAAAAGTACCTACCTAAAACATGACCCTAGCGTACTTGGTTACCTGCTGTGAACCTACATACAGCATTCGTTTTCATTTTGTATTTTTAACTCCTGACGATAAAGAGGGGTGTTACAAGTTTGACCTGTGTATCTGTGTATGGCATAATAGCTCGCCAACGGATAGACGGGATTTCAATGTGTTTTTTTTAAATCGAAGGCTAGTTTAATCGAGATGATTCTTAGCTAAGTTTCATTAAAATCGGTTCACCCGTTTTTAAAATATTGAACTTTGAAATGACAATGTCGGGGGTTTTTCAACTTATCAAACTTTAAAGATGCCCTTATGAGGCGTATTTCTGTTGTCCGTTGCCGGAAAGCGTATCCGAGGCGCGAACGTTTACAGCAAACATTGGATAATAGTTCTTCAACGCTAAAGCTGCGTCTCCACCGGCTGCGTCTCCACCGGCTGCGTAATGTAACGCAATATTTGACGTTTAAATTGAAACATGCTACGCTCAATATGAAAATTGAATATTACATAGCAGAAAAACAGTTTTTTTTTTACTTTACTTTATACCTCGTTACGTGAATCATTTCTTAATTGAAATCTTTCGCGGTTTTTGTACATATTTAAATACGAAAACAAAGCTTAACGTGCATAAAAAAAGGTTTATTTATTATGAAATAAAAACGGATCACTCACGTATATAAGCCGAGTTTAGCCTGACATGTTTCGGACTAATTCGTAGTCCTTCCTCTGGGAGTCTAGGGACTACGAATTAGTCCGAAACATGTCGGGCTAAACTCGACTTATTATACGTGAGTGATCCGTTTTTATTTAATTATGTTTGAATCTCACGGTAGTTTCATGTTAAAAAAGTTTTATTTCGTTTATTTACCTCAAAGTTTCATTCGTTTCAATATATGCAGAGCTCGGACAGGTCATAGCAAAATAATTGCAACACGGTATTAGAATAAGATTAATAGAGTCGCCTTATGTACAGTATTATTTAATTATAATTTTCATTTACATTTATAACAGAGTTCGGGGTAGTTCTCAATCTACTTACTAATCGTTTTTATTTTCACCACATTTAAACCATTTAGAAATAACCATAAGTAAAGCTCTGTAGCGATAAGGCCGCCCATTGCTACCTTGTATTTTCTTTGTGCCTTATTTCTTGTTTTGACTGTTATGTGGTGTTCAATAAAGAGTTATTGTATTGTATTGTATTGTAAATAATGTTACTAGTTTCAATTGTCACCACCAAACTGTTTCAAGTATGCCACTTTGTCAAAACCATGATAGATATGCAACTAAATAAGGTGTAATGTTAAATTACGATAATATCCTCTTTACATAACATAATCTTAATTATCGACTCTATTGAGCATTGTTCTATTTCCATAACTGTTTTTGCTATGACCTGTCAGAGCTGTGAATATATGTTAGGTTTTTGCGCACAGTAAAGCCGCGTTTCAGTAATTTAAATTTAAAGAAAGAAAAAGGTTATTTGGTGTGTACATTGAAATCGGCGGCAAAAACGTTTTCGTCTCCTTCTTTAACAACGTCGTGATTAATTTTTTATTTCAATACCTATACAGACAAGCAAGCAGTAGATAACTAATGTGTTATGTCTATGTTACACTATTGTATGTTATCTTATGCAGAGAAGATTAGGTTTAATTAACTTAAAGTGAGATTCTCAGCCTCAGCCCTTCTTTTCGGCACGCGAGGTACCTACATACCCTATCCCGATATATTTATATAATTATGTGGCATAGTAGACCGAGCGCCGCAATGTACCTAACGCAACTTGCATAACCTAACCAACTTAGAAAAGTTGAAAAACTCCCGACATTGTCATTTCAAAGTTCGATATTTCAAAAACGGGTGAACCGATTTTAATGAAACTTGCTAAGAACCATCTCGATTAAAATAGATTTCGACTGAAAAAAAAAGCATCGAAAACGGTCCACCCGTTTGGGAGCTATGATGCCACGGACAGATACATAGATACACAGACACACAGATACACATGTGAAACTTATAACACCCCTCTTTTTTGTCGGGGGTTAAAAACTATTTCTACATGAATCTGGATAAGATTGTAGTCATTGTATTAATCCTAAAACTTAAGTTAGTTTCGAATATATTGATGAACAAACGTAGGTCTGTACAATATTTAGATTTTTGATTAAAGTATATGGTGAATTTATGTATTTTAATGTGCATCTATGTAGGTACTCGGTTCGAACTTGATTATGATAACTATTGTGTCACAAAGGTGTAACGGACATTGATTTGATAAGAAAATAAGTCTACATAATGGCCATATATCGCGCGACATAGATAGGTATATACCTATCACGATCATGATTACAGAGTTAGTCATAAACTGTAACTTAGACGATTTTACCTTTTTTTATACTTACATGCAGGTATATTTACTTTGTATTTAGGTAGGTACCCGAAAAAGGCAAGAAACCCAAAAACAATTCCTAAATATTTTTAACCTTAATTTGAGGGTAGATTTTTAAATATCAGTCACAGATTTTCAATAACTTCATGATTTTTTTTCAATATTATTTTTATTATGACTTCAACTGTAAAACAAAAGCTCCTACTTAGAGAAGGGAAGGTTAGTAACAGTTAAGTTTGATTTCTAATTATTAATAAACAAGAGTGTTACCTGACGTAGTCCAACATTCTGGACACTCCTGGCAGAGAGACTCCCAGTCAAAGGACAGATCATTGAAGCTGGCCATGACTGCAACCACTAAACCACCAGTCCACTGACAAACATAATATTCAGCTCAGCTTGCACCGACACTAACACCAAACATGCAGTTCACAACCTGTCCTCTGAGGTCAACAGGTATTTAGAATAGAAAAATAAATAAAAACAAAAAACAACACTGGCTGTCAATGAAGTTCATTCAAACAGAACAGGCTGGGAACACTGGATACAAGAAACCATAAAGTTTTAAAAAATTAAATGAAATTCGCGGCAATCTCGTGTGGGCGTTCGATTTTCGAATGTACGCGCACGCGCATTAGCGGCCAGCAGAGCACTGCGCGGCAACCTCGCGGACGGCCCGGGATGTCGCTCGGAACCTGTTTCCTCGAGGTACGCGCTCACTCCACGGGTTCTTTCGATTTCAATGAACCGTTAAAACTTTTTTTCTTGTGTGTAGTCTTATCTAGATATCACGACATCACGTAATAATGTTGCATTCGGCAACACAATGGACAACCGTTGTGATTGTTAAGAATTGGAGCGGATTCGCGAACGAATTGTGCGAGGATTTGAGATAACATCGTTAATCGAAACTGTTTAGGCATTCCAAGAGAGAAACATAATCTTCATGGTTACCTTTTCATAAAGCAGCTAAGTATCTTACTTCATACATTATCCTAGTTTCAATAAAAAGTAAGTTATTTTAAAGACTTAAGTAAAATTGTTTTGGGTGACAGCCGACATTGTTGCAAATGCACTGTTTCCTTTTACAAATCGAACAACGTGTTTATCTCAGGTTAAGAAAGATTTTAAAGGTCAATTATGAAATACTTGTAACATTGACAAAGCATATCGCGCGTAGGTAGACAAAATTCCATTAACAAAAGTAGCAACGACAACCAAAACACGTGCCTTATAAAATCAGTAAAGATTTCAATATAGGTATTGTATTGGAGTATAAGTTGGTAGGTACTTTTAGTTCAGAATGCTATTATTAGGAATTTTCAACGCGTTTTGTAATTTGAAGCACGTAGAATGGCCGTTAGCACGGTCCTTTTGCTTATGCAAGCCCACGCATATTTTCAAGTGCAAACCGCGGCCCATGCTACACTATACTCACTATTATTGTTATTTAACGACATGTCATATATTTAACTGATTCATGAATATTCTGCTCATAGATCTACGTTATGGTCATAATAACAAGTAACGCACTGAACTTGGGAAGAGTATTCTAATCATAAAAATTAACACTTGTATACGATCGTGAACAAATATAACTGGTATGTAGTACATCTGAAACATAATGAGAACTTAAATTTTAAATGGTTAAACGTGACCATGAAATAAATGCACCGTTTGGACTATTAAGTTTTTGAATGAAATGGGCAAAAGGCAGTAAATCTTACGCATTTATGCGTAAAGAATAAGGAAAACTATCAGTTGGTATTTCAGAGATTATTTAGACGAATAAGCGCAATGTTTTAAAAGGTTGCCCGTGGAATTCTTAATGTGACTTGTAACTGTACCCACGGTCGACTTTAAATTAAGTGTCATAAGTATCTGCCATAAACATTAAACACACCTAACCATAAAAATAATTATAGGTACTTATTTAGGTATCTACAGTACATATTATTTATTACTAGCTTTTGCCCGCGACTTCGTACGCGTAGACAATAACGTAAGTACCTAATACAAATACTGGTTTTTAACGGAGGATGGTGATGTTGCTGTTTTTTTGTCTGTGAACCCAATGGAACTACCTACCTACTTAATTAAATGTTGAAAACTACTATACACCATTAACATTCTACATACAGTTCTTGTCTGACATAACTACCTACTTTTGCAAAAATTCCCCGGGGATAGAAATAAGTAATTTATACATTTAGACCCATTAAAAAATCTTTGACTAATAGAAAGCTACACTGTTTCTGATTGACATTAGGCTACTTCATCCCGAAAAAGTGTATAAAGTTCCCGCGGGACAGACCTACATATTTTAAAAATTCTTAAATGTCAATCAGAGACTGTAGCTTCCTATTAGTGATTTTTTTTAAATCAGTCCCGAATTTGGATTCACTTATTTCTATCCCGAGGGAATTTTGCATTTTAACTCTTTAGATCGATTTAATAAAAAAACTTTCACTAATAGAAAGATACCAGTTCTTGACTGATATTGGCTACCTATTTTTCCTCGGGAAAATGCAAAACTGATAAAAATAAGTGAATTTTTCGACCGATCAAAAAAATCTTTTCGCTAATTGAAAGTTACCTACACTGTTTATTCTGATTGACATAGGCTACTTCTATCTCGAAGTTGAATTCACTTATTTCTATTCCGCGGGAATTTTGCATTTTCCCGGAGAAAAACTAGCCTATGTCAATCAGGGATAGTGTAATTTTCTATTGGTGAAAGTTTCAGACCCCTCTACAAAAAAAGAAAGAAACGAAGTTTAGGTAATTCCCTATCCCGTGGGAATTTCGAAAAATCCCGTCTTAGTACACCTCCAAGATCCTTATGAAATATATCTGTTAAACTTTCAAGTCTCTATATCCGCTAGTCAGTTATTATGAAAATAATACTATTAGGTCTTTATCCCGTGGAAATTTCGGAAAATCATGAAGACTGTTTTAGCTGTTATTGTTACCTGCTTGCATGCCAAACTTGAAATATCTGATAATTATAGTTACGGAGATAGAGTTACTTTGATTCGAAAATACAAATCTCATTTATTCTCTATCCCGTGGGAATTTCGAAAAATCCTTCCTTAGTACACCATAGACCTCTATGATACTCTAGGTACATGTATGCCAAATTTCAAGTCTCTAGCACCAGCAGTAAATTTCCTTTATTGGGGATCATAATTCCTAATGCCATATATTGTGTTTAATATTGTATTAAATGTACGTACCAGTTTTCTTTCTAGTGAGACTATAACCATCTTCCAAATCTGAAAGAATGAATGTTCTCTATATTCCATACTCTCTTGAAAAACTTGAAATACGATTTGCATACTACAACTCTCAAATAGTCCGGTTCATTTTCTATACTCAAATGGTATACATTCGTAAAATCACAAGAGAAGAAATCTTCAATCAAAGTAACTAATCAAACAATCAAAGTACGAGTCTAGCATTGCTATTCTAGCCGTGGCAAATATAGATTTTTGCTCAAACATTAAGAGGAAATAAGGAATTTCTAATTATTAATTAACTCTTAGAATACAGCGAGCCAAAACTGACATTGTTGTTACTATAATTGTGGCAGTGTCTTAAATATTATTTATTGCAAAATATTACAATATCTGAGTCATTATTAATATATTTTACTTAATTGAATACTCAATAACTAACTAAATTCATTAATTTCCTTACCCCTATTTTATAATAGTTTCACAAGGACTAAAAATGTTCTATTGAAATTTATACTAAGTTTGCTTTAGTTAATAGTTAGTTCTCTTATTTTCATCATGGTGGACTCCAATACAACAAATGATCACGATTTTGTTACTAAAAGCTATTAAATTAATATCATTTACATAGCTATAATAGCTATAAATAAATCGCAACTTAGTGCGTTATTGTTATTTACATAGTCCCGCCGGTTTTTTTTATTAAAAAGTGTATATTTTCTTTTTAATACTACCAAGCTATTTAAGACATTGATAAAAATGTTAAATTTCGAATTGAACGCCTGCATACAGCCACCGATTTGGCTGAATGAGACATGTCACTGAATGTGTCCATGGTCTATAATGAAAAAAAAAACAATGGTGTGACAGCCATGACAGCTGAATCAGCTGTGATGTCTATGGTCAGTTTCAATCATGAAAAAATATGTACTTAAGTAAATTTAAACAATAATTAAGGTAAAAAACATGAAATAAAACGGGATAAAAAGTATTATATGTATTATTCCAGGTTGTAAACTATTACCATGTCAAATTTAATTCCAATCTGTCCAGTGGTTTTTGCGTGATGCCTCCACAAACAAACATACAAACAGACAAACAGATAAACAGACAAACAGACAAAAAATTCAAAAAAATCAGTTTTGTGTTCTATTAATTATTCCACGCGACCCAATTTTTTTTTTGCAAATATCTTCAATGTACAGACGCGCCGGGTCTACGACTTTATTATATGTATAGATGAATGATATGTAGACAAGCAAATAAGATACGTTCTACAGAAGGGTTTCTAGGTTCTAGAGAGGTTCTAGATAATAATGAACCGAAAATATTTCAGCAAATGATTGAGCATAGTCAGGTGGTAAATAAAAAAAAACATTGGCATACGTTAATTATTGCCAATTCTAATGAAGTTTTTTTTTTTCCGAAAAAACTTCACCTATTATTTATCTGGCACCCTGTAGAACTTATATTTGCTCGTCAATATAAGTACTTTTTTATATCACTGCCTGAAACCGAGCCCAATATCATTTGTGGTATGTACTAACCTAACCTAACTCATAAGTAATTAGGCCCATTGCAAATGCAGAAATAGTAATGTACCTATCGATTTTAATCCACCAAACAATAATACCACAATCTTCATTCGCCTACATAAGAGCCATGGGACATATTTTTGAGTATGTTGTATGAACCCATATTTTAGTAGTTGCGTACTTTTTTTCTATTTTGTTTGTTATATGGTATTCAATAAAATAAAGAATTATTGTATTGTTCCTATAATTATTTTTACTTCTTTATCTGGAACAACGTACTACTTATACCTCTACAGTTAGTATTACAATTTCTACGCAAATCGTACACCCGTTATTTCTGCAGAATGTAGATGAAATAAAGTTATTGTTTTCTTTACAGTTTCTCGTCAGTCGTAATTTCTTCACGACAAACCTACGTTATGATGAAACAGAATCCACTTAATTGGACCATTCCGGCTTGAGTAAGAGCAATCCGTCATTAGAGTCGAAAGCAAGTAATGCACAATTTAATTATTAAAGAAAGTTTCATCCGGCAATGGAGCTCATGTAATTTTAGCACAATTGCAGGTTAAAACGCCGCCAACGTCTACACGCAATAATTTGATTAATGAATTTCGGATAAAGTTCAAATTACCTACTCTCGATTTCAAAGGTCTCGACTTTTGATCTCTTTCGACCCTTGATACATTTGTGAAGTTCCTAAGACCTCTGAAGAGCCAAACGTAACCTATTGTGCGTACGGTGATCACATCGTTTGGGTTAGAAATGAGATATATCAGTTGTTACGTGGTCGATCTCGCCATGGTAACAATGGGATTGGAAACGATTCTTCCTTCTAAGAACGGTTTCGGGTTAGATTCGCGGAAAACAACGCCAAATGCGAAGGAGTTTCATTGATAGGCGGAATAACCTTACCTATGTAATATTTAAATATATTTGATATTGAAAATCCGATTTTTAGCTACGCCGGTCTGAACGAATGAATCATTATACTTAATCCTCGTAACACCCAAAATCTTACAGGTCCCTGCGTCACAAAGTTGGAGACGGACCAAACACAGTTTTACACCAAGTGCACAAACACTTTCATACTAATGCATATGCATTTTCGAAAACACCGTCTCGTACCGCAAATCGTGAGAAATAAAGAAATAAGCGAAGCGTAATACGGTCGACGTCCTTGAACTGAAGTTACGCGGTTATTATGAAACAAACGCCCCGGACTTGTCGTTGGCGAAATAACTCTACGCATTTCACGTGCCGGTACCGCACGGCATCGGCATCAAATGTTGATAGTGTTGACACTGGAAGGGGTACTGGCTATCAATAAAGAGAAAATCACGAGAGAGGAACTAAAATTTTACATAAATACCCAATTGTTGCCATTTTCAAACTGTCTTCCTTTATAGCCAAAACCTGTCCTCTGGACCCCTGGATCTTACAATGAATCTTAAAAAAAAAATTATGAACCTAAGTATCTATATTAATATAATTTTTCACCTCACCAGCTTGGAAAGGCTTTCTATATCGTTGAAAATCTTCGCGCAAAAGCACTTTTCCGTGGAAACAGTTCTTGAAATCCGAACGTGAAGATCGTCGTCATTCAAGTGAATCCCGGCTTGAGAAATTTTTGATTTGCCCCCCTTGGGCCAAAATCTGGTTACACCCTTGAGCCAAAATGAGTTTGAAACCAAGTATGTCCCAAAAGATGTAATGTTTTCATTATGTACTTAATGCTTTTTACACTTCATAATGGGGCCAAGCCAACCCAAACTTCATCTTTATTAAAATCCTGGTGAACGTTGAGAACATTTAAATAAATACATTTGTAACCGATTTGTAAGTATGTTATTTACAGCCTTGATAAATATCTTGTGAAATCAGGTTCTATCGAGACAGCTATAAGACATTTATTAAGACCTTTAATTGCCCGAACACTTACTAGAATATGACCTGGTAATTAAAGCTAGATTACGCCAGGCTACAAATTTAACCAATAAATCTATATACATAAAACAAAGTCGTGTTAGTTAAAACACTTTTAACTCAAGAACGGCTGAACCGATTTTTATGATCTGATTGATTTGTCGGATTGGTCTCCGACCAAATATCGGAAAAATTCACGGATTGAAAATAATACAGAGTTTTCAAATAAATTAGTTTTGGGACTCCGCCATCTTCCGCAATTGACAACTCACATCACACATACATTGTCTGTTAGGTGGTAGGTACGAAGTTCACCGGGCCAGCTATTAGTAATTTATAAAAACAACTACGAATAGCTGCATTTAACAATCATGTGTCAACTTTGATAATGTAATAGTTTAACATTACATAAGCGCTATTAGTTTAAACGATCAAACAAGCCCTTGCAGATAACGCTACCGTCCGTGACGAATAGAAAAACACTCGGAATGTGTATACTCGTATCCATAGTGTGTGCAAATGTGTTTAGTAACAACACAGGCGGCCAGTGCATCTCGATTTGCGTAATTTAACATCGAAATACAAGGAAATACCAGAACTGGGACGGTAGACAACCTTTCTTTGGATTTTATTCACAATATTTATAATTGGCTGGTAAAACAACATGAATAGCAGTGATTAAGGTCTTCGGTGAATGTATCGATAAACTTCGAGTAAAGACATACATATAAAGTACGTAAGACACGAGTAAGCGTAACTGGGGAATATATTTTTAAAAGGTTTTACTCGTAAATCACGTAATCATTTCTAAAGATGCCAACTCAAACTTTACCCAATGGTAGTCCTTGCCTTAGCATCATAAAAAAAAAATCAGAACTAATCTATACTGCTATACTAATATGATAAATGCGGAAGTAACTCTGTCTCTCTGTCTGTCTGTTTGTTACCTCTTAACGGAAAATCCGCTGCACCAATCTAGATGAAATTTGGCAAGAAGATAGTTTGAATATTGAGGGATAATATAGGTTATTTTTTATTCGGGAAAATTGTATACTTCCCGAGGCATAGCGATAACCGAAATCTAAGCAGACAAAGTCGCGGGAAACAGTAAGTCAAGTCTATACATAGCAGTGCGAAATTAGTTCTAATTGGGCAGGTATTTTTTTATATTTTTTTTAACTGTATTTTAATTGAAATGTTAAAAGTTGAGACATATCTAGAACTTTCTCACATACACAATAATACTTTGATTTTGACTTTTCTTCGCAATTGGTTTTAAATGTATTCCTAAAACAAAAGGTTTCCGGTAAGGTAAATTTTAATTCAGGTTTACATTAGTGATACCGTTACCTAATTAAAAGCAAAACCATTTTGCCAGCTTCCTTCCATAAACACGAGGTTTACGATATATGCTATTTACGAGAGCCGCAACAAAAGGTTGCAAGCAACAAATCCCAATCAAAATTTATAGCCAGTGCAATATCCGAGGCGACGTTGGATATACGCTATTAGTTGCCTATTACAGTGCAACGGTAAACGTTCCCACACTTTTAGTTATAGCTCGGTCCAAAATGGTCATTGGTCTCAAATACAACTATGTTTAATTCCAGACAGTAATAGACTTTGAAACGAGCATGCTAAGCTATTAGTTATTAATAGGGGTCGGATATTTGCGGGCCGTGTTTCACCGCTTGTAGGGAGAGAGCATCGCTCTTATCAATATTATCGGACTATTTATGTATATGCGGTTAATTTATATTTAATGATTATTAAGTATTTACTACAACAATAAACAGTAAACAAGCCGGTATAATTATACAGAATGCGTTTTGTTGAACCGTCAAGAATTCAGCCAGGGGTACGTAGTGTGCGTCTGCCCATGCAGAGCCCATGCTCTTAAACATAATACTTATCTGCAATGAAATAAAGTAGGTTTGTTTTATTGCGTAACGCAATACGCTTTATGCAGTTTGGTTCACCTTATACAGTGATCGATGGTGGCCTAAATGTTCCAATGCCGTTGTATTTTTAGAAGGAACATTCCTTGCGAAGGTGCGGCTATTTACTATGCGTAGTACGGGTATTGTTAGATCCTAGTTATTTTTGTTAAATTGCGCAGAGATATAATCATATACTTACTACCACAGACCGGTCTTTCTCAATCAACAGTTTACATTAAACCAAGTGCATACCGGTCAAATACTTACATGTATGTGGATACGTTCTTGATTCCTTTCACACTTACCGTTACTTCTTTTATAGTTATAGCAGAAAATAAAATAGCAAAATGTACTTACACATTGTTTTATTTACGAGCGTCAATACATATCGCAAGAGTGCATAAAAGTCCATTTTCGTCCCGTAAAACGTCGGTAACTCGGAGTAAATTTACATAAATCACGTTGTCCTCTTTCCTACAGATAAGAACCCGGAGGTATTTGAGAAGTATTTGGCGTTAGCTTCGTTGACGCGCGTCTCTGCCGCTTGTGGATTCACGATTTCCAAACCCTGCAACAAAAAATAATATTTACGGCCTGTCGAAATAAACGGATCAAAATGACTTATAAAAAGTCGATTTGTGGACGATTTTTTTTCCAACCAATCCGTGGGATTTTATCAAAGAGTGCGCGTACCTACTATAAACAAACGAGAACCGAAACATGTCTAGCACAATTTTATTTCATTCTGTCAGAGTCTCAAAATAGTTATATTTTATGTTAGAGAGAGAAACATTTATTCACATACATTCGACACATACAGAGAAATGAAACAGTACATTTGAAAGAATAGAATACAACAGAACATAAAGCTATATTATTTCACAATACAATATTGTTGCACCGAACGATGTGAAATGGGCCCCACTCAGCATAATGTTGCGGCAAGCCGCAACGCTGTTTTTCTGCATATAATATATGTTTCCTTTTGGATGCATGGAACTGGATGCATGAGAAGACTAATACTTTTATCTACACACATATCATAAGTCCTCTATAATGAGTTCAGAAACCGTAGAAAATGACCAGCATTGCAGTACGCCGTCGCCTTCTCGCCGACAGCGCGAGCCCCAGCACCACCCACCATCACCAGCAGTAAAGTAATAGTCAATACGACATAGAATTCGATATCGTAATGACTTTTCGATATCGAATTCAAATTTGAAAACCAACGTAATTTACAATCATAGTGAAATAAAACGGATCACTCACGTATATAAGTCGAGTTCAGTCCGACATGTATAAATAATAATTGACTGTTTTTTTTTCAATAAAAAAAAACAGTTTACAAAACGTCAGCTCGGTATGTTTGTCTATGATTAAAAAAAAAACAGTCAAATTCGTGACAGGTATGGGTATGATATATGCCTTCGGCTTCTGAACCCATCTTAGAGTACTTATAATATGTGTGTAGATAAAGTAATGTATGCAACTCCAAATAATTAGGTCTTAAAACACTCGTGTGATCCTATTATGAAACTCAGCTTCGTCTCGTTTCATAAAAACACACTCGTGTTTTAAGGACTCTCATTATGTAGCAGTTGCATAAACTTCTATTATTTGATGAGTAAAACGTTCAGGTTTGTAGGTTAAGGAGATACGTTTATGCGAAGTGAATTTGCGCGCTTGGCCGAAGGGTCAGGCGCTGGTTCTCGAAGTTTTCAGGTCATATTAGAAACCATCAGCTTACGTTTAAACGGGAAAGGCTAAATGGGAATATTACAAGGTTGAGGTTAAGCATGAGCCTTTTAGTGCTTCTTTATACCTAAGGGTCGCTATTTCCTCCGTCGAATCTTAAATCAAATACTAGCCAGGAAAAAAAAATTAATGCTTGCTTGCCAAGAATGAGATCCTTTGCCCAAAAGAAAGTCAAAGATTTTCGAGCATGTCTGAGAACGTTTTATTTTCTTGCCTTGAGCGCTTGCGTGACGTGCATTCGCAGATACAGTGCAGAAGTTCGGTTACTATTTATAACAAGCATGATTGCAGACCGTGCGGCAGAAACAACATCGTCACATACAAGTAAACAAGTAAGCCGAATCCATACAATGCTTACTCGGTTGACAGACGATTATCTCGAGCATTTTTTGCTCATTATGATGCATTAAGTAATTAAAACGCTACTTATCAAGCACGCGACAACCTACAAGGTGAGTGTGCTCAAGAGAGTTAACCTTTTGCACCTTTTTGCGCAGAAAATAATTTGTGAAATCGACGAAGAAAGCGTGACACTAGCGCCAAACGTCTTCCTCTGTATGAACGCTCGAGATGATTGAGACAATTTGCTCTCATTATCACCGGACCATATAAAACGATCTATCTGAAAACCAGATAAACGGATTCGTTTAATTCTTTCATGGTCTAACTAAGGAAGGAAAGTAGAGCGGCGCTTCATCTCGAGCGATAACACTAGCGCCGGGGGGCGAAATCTGCTTCACTGCGGATCGCTTTTTTTAACCGACTTCAAAAAAGGAGGAGGTTCAACGTTCCACTGTATGTATTTTTTTTTATGTATGTACATCGATTACTCCGTCAATTGTAGACCGATTTTCAAAATTATTTTTTTATTCGAAAGGGTATACTCCTGAGGTGGTCCCATTGTCACCAAGTCATGATCTGATGATGGGATCTCAGGGAAATCGAGGGCAACCCTCAAATTTTATAGGCACGTATCATGTGTTTCATATATTTTCAAAGTCTATTCAAGTATTTGCGTCTGGTAGTCATCATCTCATGATGATGAGCTGATGATGGAAGGTACAACTCCTTAACGGTTAGGAGTTGGAGGATAATTCTGAAAATGTTAAATCAACGTAAAGTTGTGAAATAAAAATCTTTTAACAAAAAAGTAAAACCGCCTTCAAAAAAAAACATTAAAAAAAAACGTAAAATAATCCTCTAAAATAATGATAAAGAAATAAAATAAAATAAAATGCGTTTATTTCGGACAAAGCACCGACTTCATATTTCTGTAGCTTAGTGCTAGGCCATAAAACTTTAGGCTTTAGTTTCTGTTGTCCGAAATAAACGCATTTTATTTTATTTTATTTATTTATCATTAATTTAGAGGATTATTTTACGTTTTTTTTCTAAGGTTTTTTTGAAGGCGGTTTTACTTTTTTTTCGGGCTTGAATCATAAGTTAAGCCCGAGTTGAAGTAATGCTGGGTTGGTATGGTATATGGTATACACAGACGCCGGCGGCCGGAGCATAATCTCGCTGATTGCCATCGGTTAACGGTCGCCGCTGGATGTGGCTGCACCGCGATTGCTGGGCGGAGGGCCCGGTAATAGCCCCCCATTTGCAGCCCAGGGGGCCTAGCACGCGATGTTTTGTTACAGACATGAAGAATATATCCCTTTCTAACCAGCGGACGCATGCATAAGGAACGGACGCTGTATGCCCGCGACAAACCAGCGTGCTAAGCCCACAGGTCGTGTACACTAAAGGTACCGGGTGTGGTTACTGATTGAAGCAAAATTGTTATGTGTTTTAAGGCGGCTGTTACATTAGCGGTTAGGTTGGGAAATGTCGTAAAGTTATTGGCGTTAATACGGGAAATAGACAATTAGAAATATTGAGTACTTCTCTTTATACTTTCTCGAAATATACTCAAGCACTATTTGTATTTTTACTGTTCATTGTAAAAGCTTAATTGATTAAATAACAATTTTCACAATAAAGAGGGAAAATAGGGTAGGCTAATATTTATGCCGGTGAGTGCACATAAAATATTTATTCAGAATACTTAGAATATCTTGCTTGGAAAAGTAAACTTCAAATTGCAACGATTGGTGAATTCTAACCAGTATTTTTCAGTCAGCAAGTTATACAGTTTAGTAAACGTTTAGCGATAAAAATATACAAAAACAAATGTGATACTCCGTTTTTGGATATCCATGAATAAATTCGTAAAGGTATACGCGTTTCGACTGTGAAAACACTGTTTTAAAAACTCAATTAATTTACTTTACTTAAAAAAGAAACTGGATAGGCCAGGCCAATATGAAAAAGCAATACACAGAACCTGATTATTTATGGTAGGTACTTATGGTTACCCATAATGGGTTGTGGTTTTTTTCTGAATCCCGTCGAACGAGAGGCAACGGACGAGTAAAGCGCAGCTACGCGTTTTTTTTGCCGAGACTGCAAGCACCCAGAGAAGGTAAACCTAGCAGCATAATTCACAATGTTCTTTCATCATCAAATCCTGCCATAAAGTTATTTTATTGCCATTAAGCTGTCGCTATCATTCGTAAGCTCATTAGCAATTCCTAAGGCACTTGCACATAACCTATGTCTAGTAAAAGGGCGTTGCCGCGTCGATGGCATAAATACCATCCGAACGTAAATGGTGAAAGTCCTAACCAGATCGCCTGAAATACCGATGGGTAATTTTCTCAATGTTCTGCCCACATGCAAAACTTGTGCACGGCAAACGGTATTATGCCTTTAATAAATGCCAGTGGGCTAAAAATAAATGGGCATGGGTCTTGGGCCATGGACAAGCCGTACGTTAGGTTTCTACTTTCCCCTAGTACTTTCAATTCACGACTGTTTCCGATCCTGTTAATTGAGCTGGCTGAAATGTGCTCTGGTGCAATTAAACGGCGTTTGTGTAAACAAACTGTCATTGTTACTAAACTAAGTCTTCTTTGGTTGACTTTCACATTTGTTGTTACTCTAGCCAATTTTTTAATTTTAAGTTTAATTTAGTAAAGAACATGTACCCCGAATCCTGGTCGCCACGTGACAGGTTTTGCCTAGGTGGGACCAAGGGCAACCATTTTGTAAGTCGATACTTTAAAAAAAAGTCCCCATTTGCGTACGATTATGGTTCTAATAACGCGACGTGGGTCTGGTGGGTGTGGGTGGGCTTGTGTCGGGTCGGAAGCCAGCCGATGTCTTGGCTAGACACAACCGTCAAGTGCCTGGGAAATGTAAGGAAGAACAAAGCAATGAAAACGTATTGAAACTGGATGGTATTGTTTGCATTGTCTAATGCAAATTGGCAAAACTTTATGTTACTACTTATTATGTTTGGTCTCAAAGTCTCAATGCCATAGTTGTGAGACTGGAAGTAAATACAAATAGACAAAGAAAAACACTGAACAATTTGTAATGTCACTGTATTTCCAGTCGGCGGCACCATCACAAGCCTGACAAATGACAGTCGTATCTCATAGCGTATATCATTCTACGCCCTCAATAGTGGCCACTTCTCAAAGCCGACGTTTACTAGGACTATATTCAAGGCCCCAGTCTAAGTACTCTCAGTGCTAAATTGTCTAGGCCCCGATAGATCATAGCGGCTCGCTCAAGGGTGCGATCTCCGTGAGATAGCGCTAATGTCTTTACTCCAGCATAATGCACTTTCATACGACGCGCCGTCGCAAATGCCAAGAATGCGATGGCATATTTGATGCATAAGTTAATTACGTACAATGTAAGCCTTTATGGTCACACGTATGTGTTAATGATGTAACTTAAACAGCGTGCTTCTTTTGTTTTGTTTAAATAGCATGGTCCTTCGTACCGGATCCCGCCTACTTTATTTCAAACGGCACTTAGGCAGAGAATTGCTGTTTTCGTACGCCAAGCGGCTTAGTGACTATTGTCCGGTCGAAATTACGCGTAAGTAGCGAAAAAAAAATTGCAAATTATCGTATATAATGAGAAGATGGCACAGAGTTCATGTAATGTCTATGCAGAGTCGCATAAGTGAATACGTGAGATAATGCAGCCACGATTACGGCATTACGACGACAATTTAAATTGTTAACTCGGTACATCGGCACGGTTTTTTTCTAGAGGATAGGTTAACCCGCATTTATGTAATTACAAACATGCTGCTTTGAATTTTAGATTGTCTTGTAGAGACGTGGTGAAGCGATAGAGTTTCGTTACTTGTCACACAGTTTTAGTTAAAGCCTTAGTATAATCTGGAGCAATTATTCTGTAATTCAAACGTATGATGTATGATTACGACAGTTACGATATTATTTACGTAAACATCTCATTATGAGTAACTGAAGCGCTTAATGAAGACATTTTTCATGTCAAGGTTTCTCCCATTGGAAGCAACAATCAGTCACTTTTATTATCCCAATGTGATCGCAATAATTAAGATCGGATTCAAACAATATCATACAATACACATTGATGAAAACATGGATGATAACATCGTTAATCAAGAGGATCATACAATTCGATTTTAGGGTTCCGTGGGCGCGTTATAGTAAGTTTACGTCGCTCCTAGTTTTTACTGAGTTTTTCCAAACATATAATACATTATACAATGTTATTGTATATGTATAATATAATGTGACGATGGAGTAAAAGTTTTCCACATCGTAACTTCAACCGTGAAAGTGCGTAGAGCAACAAATAATCTTACCAAATTCTACTTATTGCAACTAACTACAAAGTGGCTGACGCTAATTGTTAATCAAGAGAAAAACTGTTAACCTGTCTCTAAGCAATTCCTCTTAGTCTTGAAGTTTACGCGTGGAATGTGAATAATAATATAGTCATGCTTGCCAGTTATAAATTCCAGTTCAATATCCTACTAATATTATAAACGCGAAAGTTTGTGAGGACGGATGTTCAGATGTTACTCTTTCGCGCAAAAAACTACTGAAAACTACTGAAGTTACACAGTAATATAGCTTATCCTACTACTAAATACTACTACTTTTTACCCCAAAAAAATTGCATATCCCGCGGGATAGTGAAAACCGAATTATTTGCAGACGACAACCCAATAATAAGAAAAATGTGTACGGAACCAACCCAATAAGGACGTAAAAAAACCGGCCAAGTGCGAGTCGGACTCGCGCACAGAGGGTTCCGTACAAAGATTTTTCCCCCTTTTCCCCAGTGTTTTAAGTTGTGCAGTGTTAGTAGAGCCCTGTTCCTAAGCAAAATGTACGAGTTTCTACAACTGGAAGTACCCTTTAGGTTTTTACAGCACAAATTCCCGTATGGAAACAACCTTTTTAATGACTGTATCTTTTGATTGCGTTGACTTAGATGTTTGATTTTTTCACAGCTTCAAGGGACTGCAAGCTTGAGTATTTGATATTAATTTCAGCATGTGACCTCCACGCGAGAAAAAAGGTCTTGACAGACTGACAGACAGACAACAAAGTGATCCTATAAAGGATCCGTTTTCCTTTTCAGGTGCGGAACCCTAAAAATTACAAAGCCACTAACTAGGACAGCTGTACCTCTATTTTCTTCATCATCATCATCATGTCAGCCGAAAGACGTCCACTGCTGGACATAGGCCTCCTTAACTCCGACCGGTCATCTTAACACGAATGAACTATACCTACTAATTAATACCAACCTGCAACGGTGTGAAGGCCACCGAGGACGCCGTACCCGACACTTGTCGCCGGATGCTGGTGGCGCCGCCATATTGCTGGTTCTGGCGATGAAGGTTTTTCTGTAGCGTCTTGCTGATACGGACTTTGGTCTTCTCGTCTATTTGGGGCAGACGGACGCGGCCTGTGCTTGACTTGCCGATCGTGCCTCGCGTGTAGCCTAGGTCTTCTTGGTAGGCGTCGTCTTCGATCTAAACAAAGGTGACATATTTATTTAATGTTTTTGAGACAGTGGTAAAGATAGTGTCTTAATAAAAGTATAAAGTTTAACAATAAATGCAAATAGAGGCTAGAAAAATCGGTTCCTTTTGTCTGGTGTAAATGTAATGTTTGTTTGTCACAATTTTTCTGCAACTGAAACTGAAAATTTCGAATAAACAAAACCCATAAAATACTCAGGCAAGTTGACAATAGATTTAGGTCGAATGTATAGCTTCATAAATAAATATACCTACGGTATTTTCTATAAAAACAGACTGAACAAAACCTCAGAGCTTAGCGGCCACACCTTCCTATTTCAATTAAAATAACCGAATCAAGAAAATAAAAGAATTGCAGCTGCTTCATTTTTCTTCTGTACATTGTCATTAAAGATTTTGTCTAGTAAAGATTGCGGGACCGTGGTGGATGCGAAAAGCACAAGACCGGTCTGAGTGGAGACCTTGGGGGAGGCCTATGTCCAGCAGTGGACGTCTTTCGGCTGACATGATGATGATGATGATGACATTGTCATTGTGCATTCCTACTTGTTGCTCAATTGACCTAAAATCACATCTCTACATAACAACAATCGTCAATAACTAATTGATAAATGCGCCGACACGTTTAAATCATTTTCCCAACAATTATATGCTATAAACTGTTACGCTACGACAGCGGCTACAAAACTATAAAAACTATGCACGCTCTATCAAGTATCACATAAAGAATAAGCAATGCGTATAAGGCTCGATTCTTCTTACATGCATTACATAACATAAGAATATTAAAGGCTATCTCGTAAATCAAAGGTATGTATGTTAATTTGTTTCGTCGTAGAGATGATACCGATTGCATTGCCTAAAGTCTTGGTTAACTAATATGTTGACAGAGAGGGTGTGAGGTTTATCGCCAAAGTAAACTATTATTCATGTTCTTGTTATTTTATGTACAGCCTAATACAGCAAACTAAAAGGCTAGGCAAGTGTTTTATATGTAACTAAATATCTTTTAAATTATTCTTTTAAAGTTCACGATTAAAAAATATATAACAAATTTAAGAAGTACCTAGTTGACGGACAAATATAAGGGAAATACTCAGATATCTCTTTTTAATTTCACTAGAAATGTATAGGGGAAGGCCGACCTTCGCCTATCGGGTAAAGAGAGTCAGATGTTCGTAGCATGGAAAAGTGAATACTTAGGTTAGGGAACCGACCCTACCAGGTTGAGTCAAAGGTTCCCACTTCCGATGGCCCGCTGACTCTCATTACCTGCTCTTGCCCTATCATTTGGCACAAGGTCGGTTGAATGTGTGCGTGTTTTTGGCTTTTTGTGTGATGTGACTTGTGTACCTCGTCCCCCTCGAAGAGCGGCAGAAAGAAAATTGTGCACAGATAAGCTAAAAGCTGATTCCGTCTGTCACGTCTAATTATTCCACGGTGGTTCGCAGATTTTCGCTCGGTGCGTTCGTATCGTAATCATATCATAACATTCATAACGCGCCAACAATGCATTCATTTTGAATGGAGATCGAACCATCATTAGCGAGGTTTCATATAATAATTGTAACGAAGAACGCGGCGCAATTAGTACTTGCTCGTAAAGCTTAGCTGAAGATTTATTATTTTTCTTACACACAGTCGCCAAGAACAGCTAACGAAAGTTAAAAAATAAATACTATGGCGTTTAGGTAAAAAGTCGCCATTGGGGGTTAGCTTGCGCTCCGGATTCCCGTTTATCGCTCAGACCATAATACATAAAAAAGGAAGACAAGTCACTGACTTCGCGCAATGAGCGACAACCGATATAACATAGCGTTTTTTAGTCGCCGAACCTACCGAACCGATATATATTGAATCTCATCATCATCATCATCATCATCATTTCCCCTAGGATCTCCGCGACGATCGGTCTTGTGCTACCCGCAGCCAAAGGCTTCCCGCGATCTTTACCGATCGTCCATCCAACCTTGCAAAAAGAATCTAATTTAATTTAATTTGAACCTAGATCGTGTGAGTGCCTGGAAGATAAAAGACCTTTCCTTTTAAGAAGGGATTTAACAGACATTTTTTAACAAGACAAGGGACTCGCGGCGTATCCATAATACCATATCAGTTTTTTTTAACAAGCTTGTACAAAAGGACCTAACTTTCTTCCCCGTTCCAACCCGGCGGTGTCTGCTGCTGTCACTGCTGAGCATATTTAGGTCTCCCCCATTTTCCATATCGAAATTTCATACACCTTCAACGCCAACAGTTCTGGACCTAACTAATGTTGTCTATTTCACCTCTCAGTACGTAAAGCGCACGCGCAAACACACAACGGCACCGGCACGGACGTCCGCGCAGGTCGTGTTCCGGTCTATTTGAGCCTCGCTAAAAACACCACCCACATACGGAGCGATTTGAAATTCAACGTGCGCGGACCATCGAGCGTGACGTCACATTTAGGAGGATTCTGCGAACGCAACGGTGAGATTATAATTGGACTATGTATCTGTCGGATAATTAGCGTGATTAGCTTTCGTTGTGGACGATTTCAATAATAATCTAATTTTGACATTATAACTGGTAATCTGATATAAATAATGTTCAATTGAAAAGTGTGGTAACTATAGTTTCTTTCTGAAAGTTTTTTCCGATTTCAGCCCAATCAAAAGGAAAAAGTTTTTCTTAGTCAATGCACATTTTTTGTGGCTTCAGATATACCTATAGGTATGTATGAAAGAACGTGCGCTATATGGTTATAACATTTATTATTAATAATTTGATTCCGCTCTATCGCCCTTGACAAAAGACAATCTCTTGATCATAATTCATAACTCATAACATATACCTATGTAGTTTGAATAGTTTTCCAACTTCTTAATTTTTAATCCTCTTGACAAATACCATGTTTACCGTCCGTCGGTCGCTACGTGAATCTTTTTACAAACTTTTATCTACGTAACTTGCAATGTTCGTATGTAAGTTGTACATACTGTACCTATCTGCGTTTAAAAGTTTGCAAAACTATTTTATCCCAGTTTGATTAGTTCCATTGTATAATAAAGATTTTTTTCATAGAACAAAATGTTTGGATTGATTTGAAATTTAGTACATACTTATATAGGTATCTTACAGAGATCCGCTTTACAGTACAATAATATAGTTAGTTCCGTAAGCAAAAAAGCTCCACTTCAATTTTTTTTTTGAGCAACAACCATAGTTATATTCTTGGATATCATAATTTCCATTTCAACCATCCCAACATTCCCCTCAAAATCTACTTGTCATAAGAAACCATCCAACACTTCGCTTCTAGGAATATGATAACGAGCTTGGTCTAGCTCTCGCCATAATTGCGTTCAGTTTTCAATTAGCTTTCGCGAACTATCATGGAATTTTCATTAAGACCCGTTTAGAATTATAATTGATCTGAAACTTTAATCGTCATTACGAGATGTAGAATTTATTGTTTATTAGCGCCATGTTGATACGGGATAGAATCAGAAATGATGATATCCGCAGTAGAACTAAGGTTACTGACATAGCCCGAAGAAAGGCGAAGTGGCAGTGGGCGAGGCACATTGCTCGCAGGACTGATGGCCGATGGGGCCAGAAGGTTCTCGAATGGCGTCCGCGGACCGGGAGACGAGCTGTCGGTAGGCCTACAACAAGATGGAGCGCCTCCTGGTAAAGATCGCGGGATCGCGGTGGGTGCGGAAAGCACAAGACCGGTCTGAGTGGAGAGCCTTGGGGGAGGTCTATGTAAGTATGAAATTCAACATACATTCGGCTGACATGATGATGATGATAGGGGTACTTACACATCTCTATTGACAATTACGCGTTTATTTATTAATTTTTGAAATGTTGAGGTTGTGTTCCTTATAATGGCTGCGAAGTATCACGTTTCAGGCGTGGTTAGACGAGAGTTCCATATTGGAATTTCCCAAAAAAATTGCCTGCAAAGTAATCGTCTTTTGTATCTATGGGCATTTTCGCGAGAAGAGTCACAGTTACAAAGTGGAGTCAAAAGGATTATTTTTTCATCAGCTATTAACATGACTTTAATTAATTACTTAAGACCCTATATTTGCGTAATATCATAATATATATACTACACAACAACATATAAATGTGATAAAAAACATAATTGTTGACTACTCTGCAGATCAGGACTCCACATTGTAACTTTTTCAAAGTGAAATGATTGGTTACACAGTGTTTGTATTTTATTCGTGTTTATGTATTCCGTTTAAGAACAGTTTTATGGTAAACATACAACTGAAGAATATCCCAATATAACGTCTTTTGTATTTATTTCAAAATAAATAATCTCCACTTTGTTACTTTTTAGTCCTTTCCGTTAGGTATTTTTAACGACTTTCATGTAGGGTAATTGTTTGTACGGTTATTTTAATTTATTTATTTATACGAAAGGTCATTAAATGTTAATCAGTTTTATTATGCATCATTATTCTAAACAATAAATGAAGAAAATATAATTTTCACAAAATCAAAATAGGACAGTTACAAAACTGAACACTGCGGTTACAAAATGGAAAACGTAAAGGCAAATTCACAAATACGAATTAAAACCAAATTAAAAAAAAAACCCTACATAAAAAAACCTATAAAAGTAAAACATAATTTTTCTGGGCCTGGTCCTTTAGTGCCGTATTTTTTTAGACGACTGCCCAAAGAAAAATAGTATTGTGTATTTGTAGGCCCTCCGTACGGCACCCGACTTCGAAAAAGTTAACATAGTTCCTAATGAAAGGTAAATAACTGTAATTTACATGTACAGCACAACATCACAGCAATATTATTAAAAATCATGCTAAATTTAATTACTTTTATTCAACCTCAAAATCACCTGGTGCAGTCGCCTTTACACTTCCACTTTGTAACTATGACGTTCCACATATATGTAACCCAACAAAGTGGAAGTAACGCATCCATGGTTCACGATCTAAAACTTTGAATATTTTATGCCAATTAAGGTATTTCCCTGCGCTAAATAATGCAATCGATAAACAACCTGTTGAATATTGAAAAATAAATGAAATCTAAGAGTAAAACAAACGTGCCTTCCTAAATCACCAGTTACAAAGTGGACATTTGTTTTTGCGCGGTTACCTCTTCAAGTTTTGACCTCGACTAACAGAATTTTAAAAAAGCTGATCCTTAAAGTTTTAATGGCGTCTAATGCTAGTGTTGCCAGAGTGTAACGCTTTATACTTACTTTGGGAGATTTATGTTTACTTTGTGAAAAATAATGGTTACAAAGTGGATTTCCACTTCTGCTTGAAATCATGGGACGCGATGAAATTGATTATTTTATTATATCAGAGTAGTATTATTAAATGCAGTACGTTTTAAATTTATACTTCATAAAGAAACAGATCACTATATTACAACATAAAGACGGCAAAGTTGTTGAACCAAACTTAAAACAGTTTTTAAAGTTCGTCGATTAGGGTAGGACATGTTGAAAAGTAGGGGTAGCCGCACCGAAAAATATAAGTTTATGCAAAAAATCCTAAGAAACTCTACCTTCAATCTATTATTTTATAATACTACATGAAAAATGGAACAAAACTGCACCTATATAATTATAAAATTTTTACCTGTTTTTTAAAATTTACTTTGTGAATGTGTGGGACATGCCAAATTTTGAGTGTATCTCTTCTCGCGAAAATGCCCCTATGTCAATCTGTGACACAGCATCATGGTGTTCAGCTACTAAAAAAATATATTTAAAGTTGGAAATAGAACGAAATATTCCTTTTTATTATAATTTCGGTTCGGATCCCTAAAAACAGGCTATAGTTAAAGTGAGAAAAGCTTCCCCCTGTCAAAATGTTTATGACATTGTCATAAGATTGATTTTTGCCTGGCCCGTGTGAAAGGTTTTTCTACAATATCTATACCTTAGAGCAGGAAAGGAATGGAGATGTTAACGCGCGATTTCCCCTCTGCCAAAACTCTAACATTAAGTCTGTCCAAAATGACTAAGGTCCGTTGATTGTGTGCGTGCTTTTGGTATTTGTGTGACAGTTTTGTTTTAGCGTAAGTTTGTAGGAACGTAAAAAAAAATTACAGGAGTGCAGACGTGTGCTGTACTTGTGTGTTCCTCGTCCCCCTCAAAAAGTGGCAGAAAAAAGGTAGTGAATAGATAAGCCAAAGGCGCCTTCCGTCTGGCTGCTTTATGGTCTATACCTAGTTAGTCAGTTTAGTTAGTTATACTCACGTCGGCAAAGTTGAGCCGGTTTGCGTTCTTTCTGAACTCCGTCATGGCGTAGCGCTCTTTCATCTTGCGCACACGCTTTCCGCCGCGCTTCTTGCGGCTCTGCTCGATCGGCTTCGGCAGTGGCTTGACGAACTTCACGGGAGGAGGTTCCTTTCAGACACGAAACAAATACAATTAAAATATTTTTTTATAATTTTTTAAACATAAGCCTGATCCACTTATTACAAGAACATTGTGATGCCGCTGCTAATCGGACACATGATTGCTATTTTGTGGATTTGGATTATTCTTCAAAATCTAAATCTCTAAATTTCATTCAGTAGGTAAGTAGGCAGTTACAAGCTCTTATACCAGTATTTTTTTTTTATCTGCCAGCGCTTCCGTAAAGACCATGATTGCCAAGAAGAATGCGCCGCAAGAAACTCGGCAGAAAGTCACTTCAACTACCATTAGGTATAATTAATAATTAATAATCAGTAACTAGAATAAAACTGTCAAGCACTGCAAGTCAGTTTTAAACTGCATTAATGCACATTTTTGGGTACTAGATAAACAAAAAAGTCTGATGGTAAGTATCTAGTTTACTCGGACAGGGTCCCTCTAGGCTGGTTCTTAACTCTATGAAGATCATGCCTGGTTGGTCAAATCAGCAACCTTTTTGAAATGTCAAAACAATCTGTTAGTAGGTATGAAGTTTGAAATTAGGCACTCAAACATGACGTCATAATTTTCAGTGATCAAACTGCCTACTTTTTATTAGATTTGGTTAAATTAAAAATCATCTTAATTGCAGTATAATAGGTGAGACACCGAATTTTTACGAGTATTTTTTTGGAAGCATGATTAAGAGAAAACCTAAATTTTATTTTAACATCAGCCATCATCCCAATTGACTGCTGTCCTACCTGTAATTTATCCAGCTTCTTTTCAATGCCCTCTCGTAATTGTCTCCCGATGTGGCCGTCCGTGCTCTCGTGGCACGCGTCAACTCGCGCCGCGAGAATCAGTTTCGTGGACACCAGCTTAGCTGCTTTGTACCGTAGTTCCTAAATCAATTAATTACAGGTTACACAGACAGAAAAGATTAGCATATGTCCACATTGCTGGTTTTCACAGTACAAAAACACATTTACACCCAAATCTATACGAAAAGATATACCTATATTAAACATTATTATTATCATTTTATTTTTTTTATTAAGATTTTTACTCGGCTTTTCCGGGTTTTTAAGCGTAACGTAAGTGCTCAAGTGAAGCGTTTTAAAAACTTGCGGGACGATTGTGGTAGAGATTTCTCTATAACGATAACGCCGCCTATTAGTAGTTTTCTGTGTAACTTTTCTGTTTTCTTTGTCATATGGTGTTCAATGAAAAGTTCTTTGTATTAAGACTTAATAATTAAGTATATGATTATAGGCCTTGGAAAGGCTATTCAAGAAGGTATAACTTTAATACTCACGGGCGTAGTATCCTGAACAATTTGCGAGAAATAAATAAATCCCGTATGAGGCAGTGAGGCGGCCTGTGAGAATCCTGACAGAGTTTTCTTTTGCTGCCCGAAAGGCAATACATTGCAAGCCGGCATCTTGGACAACTTGGACAGCCCACCAGCTACTCCGAGGATTTTAGCTGCAGTTGATGCTCCTGGGTTAAATACGTATTATTAAGACATGTCTATAATATCTGTTTCGGTCTTGGTTTAAGCAAGTTTCAGCTCCAAATTGGAGGTAAGGTTTAGTTTAGGTTCCAGCAGAAACTATGCCAAAACTACGCACTTTATTCTCAGTACAAGAAGTTTTGGTTTCGGGCGAATACTATCTAGGTAGGTACATACAATATTATACAAGACACATTATCCAATAGCCATGCATAAATTAGCTCATTTAAAATTTTAATACTTACCATCTTATACTTATAACAAAGCGCACAGAACAAAGAGAATAGACCATGTTTGTTGCCGAAATATGGATGTAAACTTAACATGAGACCTGTTAAAATTACTAAGAGTGTTTGAAAATCGCGAAGTTTATTCTAAACATATTGTGTAATACTACTTACCTAGAATCGCAGTGATGTTGGGCGCGATGAATGTCATTCTACTTTCTACATACTCATAGATGCTGGACTTAAAATTGTTCAAATCACTCGCCATGTCACATGCTTCATATATCTCTTCTAGTTCACTTTCTGTCAATATTTTTCTGAAAAGAATAAACAGTATTTAGATTTTGATTCATCTTGCTAAGATTTTGTTGTGTTGGTCACATAGGTACATAATTGTAAAAAAAAAGTTATACTACAGCAAGTTTCTAATCCATACAATACCATACCATAAAGGCTTTTGATTAAAAAAAAAGAAAAAAATTGCATGCCGCTACAGTGGTGAATTGTGTTGTTCTACTTTGTCAATGTTTAACAGCTAATGTACCATGATTCTTGCAAATAAATAAACTTTAACTTTAACTTTTAACTTTTAAAATTAATTTGAGTTCAGACAGTTAGTGAGTCTGATGGGTAACTGTAAGATAAAGGTGTTCTGATGTGTGGTGGCTTTTTTTATATACTTATTGGTCAGGGGGTGGGACCCTAGGACAATGATCTTTTAGTATTCTCTTACAACAAACAGATTATAGCCTTATTGTACAACATTTCAAAGTCCAATCCCTGCTACTGTCAATTTTAATCGTCACCAACCAAATACTTGCCAATAAAAATAAAGTATACATTTTCATGTAAGACAAATAGATTTACCCTTGAGTTGTAGAAGCCGTCACAGACACAACCATAATAGTGGCCTGAGTCAAGAAGCTCTGCAGCGTCTCATTGTTCTTTGCCTTGTCTAGATCGTTCCCAAGCTCTTTCACAGTCCGGATATACTCCAACGGGGTAACAATCAGGGACTCCAGTTCAGGAAACCGTTTTTGATACTTGTCACGGACAAATCTGTGGATAATAGCTGGAAAATGAAATAGTTCATTTATAAATTGGACACTTTTATGCATCAACAAAAATGATAGGCGTTTTTAATATCCAGGTACATTAATAAAAAAAAATACTAAAACCCCCATAATAATATTATATTTTCAAAGTATTTAGAATGTAACCACATTTTCATAATTGACTGTACTATTATTTATCAGTAAAATAAATTAAAAGAGCTTGGAACTGCAGATTCACCATAATTGAATGTTTTGTTAATCTTATTGTTCAATGCATAAATGAGTCCACAAAAAGTTGCAAGTTGCTTGTTGAATAAGAATAAAGCTTTGTTAATGTGAACCTACCAATTTCTCCATCTATTTCTGCAGCAACGTTATTCGCTTCCACAATAAGTTGGTATTCTGGATCAGATTCCATTAATCCAGTTACTTCAATCTTCTTACGGTCATTGCCTACATTTCTTTCAATCTCTGTCAATACCTGTTTTACAAATTAAACAATAATTGAATATGTAAATAAAACTTCACAATCTGTTAAGAAAGCAGCATGGTTTTTGAGTGGAGGTAGGCACTCATTCTTTTCTGAATACAAAAAGACTTAATATTAACCAAAACAGTATGTACTGATACACTGATAAATCATGAAGAAATCAAAAAGAAATCATAAATTTTATACAATGAAAGTACCTTATACCTATTCTTAATTTGTAAGACTTAATACATTACATTGTAGTTTGTAATTCAATTAGCAATATAAAGATTGCATGAACTCAATGAAGTATGTTTTATAGTTTTGCTAACATAACAACTTAGTAATAGTAGAGCAATTTATAGTCTTCCTAAAAGTTTCAAGTATGCATGCAATGCATTACACCATTATACCATAAACATTTAATGCAATATGAGATGAAAAGTGCTGTTGATCCCTTCACAAAAAAACCATTAAGTAGTTACTAAAATAGGGTTCCCATCTGATGAGTTGTGACTCGGCACCGGGGCATAATTTTTTTTTTTTAAATAATACTAGAAGATCTAGAAGACTTTTTAAACTTTACTTAATTGTATCTATTAAATCATGGGATTAAAAACTCATAAGCAAGTCACATGGTAATATGAAAATTACCACAGCTGAAAAACGTCTGGGAAACATTGTAAGTACTAAAACAATACCAACCCTTTGAAGACGGTCGGAATGCCTCAATTTTGCTAACTCTCTGATAGTGACGCTTTTAATGTCCTCTTCCATAGGAATAACAGACCGAGGTATAGCAAATTCATGGGCCAGGTCAGCCGATGTCTTGTTCTCAATAACTTGCTCGAGTTCTCCATCGTCATTCTCTTCCAAATCCGCCAACAATTCGTCAGCTAAAGACATGATGAGTGAGTTCCTAAACGAGAACCTAAAAGTTAACTTTCACAGGCGAAAATTTAGCAAATTACAGCCAGTTTCAAGTAGCGGTAATAATTATTTTTGATGTAACAATGAAATTCGGTCTTAATTTCTTCGGTAAAACATTTTTTCATGTCGATGAAGATTTAAATAAACACAACGCCACAGCACAGAGTACCTTTTTATTGCTTTTTATAACGGAGATAGAGATGTCACTTCAACGTTTCGCACACAGCGACAACTGGTGCTTTGTGACAGCAAAATATGCGATGACGTCATTGACGTCTAGTTTCCTAAATGTAAAAATAATTTACTTGGATTCTGCTCGTTGATGCGTTGGTGTACACACGTGCCCCGGTTGTCACAGCATTTTACTTCGTGAACTGTTTAATACCTTGGTAGTTTTTACTAATATTGGTGACGGTTTTTAATAAAACTAACTACTAGGTGGAGAATTAACGGGTAAGTTTTTGGGTTTTTAAGCATGGGCGACAAGGATCCTCCCGATAAGGGAGGTTCGCTGTCGGATGTTATAAAAGCAAATGATTGTTCATTTGTACCTCTGACTCAGGATTCGCAAATGGATTTTGAATCACAAAGTGAAAGCTTAGACAGAAAGCGAAATTTACCTGATGATAATAACGATGTGACTATTCCCCCAAAAAAAAGTCAATCTCCCGGTGACTCAATTCAAAATATGTATGTCACACCCGGATATGGCACTGATGATCCGCCTTTGAAGTACTCAGACGCAGACAAGGGACCCTTTGTAGTTCACGTTAGTAGAACTGAGCCGGACCCGTCCGCCGGATTAACGTTGCGTGTCTTGAAGTTAGCTCAGCTTCTTCATAAAAATCATACCCAAGGCATTTTGGAAGGTTCAATCAAATCCATAGGGCGTAATAAAATCTCCATTAGCTTCAAATCGCCAAATGAGGCAAATAGTTTCAACAGTTGTGTGTTCCTAGAGAAAAACAAATTAACTGCTTCTATCCCGAGATTCCAAGTGTCTAGGATGGGTGTAGTGAAAAACATCCCTACTGATTGGTCATTAGAGGATTTGGTTTCTGGCATTGAATTTCCTACAGTCTTTGGCAGTACAGTTGGAGAGATAATAAAAGCACGTAGATTATTCAGAAAGCTTCGTAGGGAAGGACAAGCTCCGGAATGGATTCCATCAAACACGGTAGTGCTTACATTTCACTCCCAATCTCTTCCAAAAAAGATATACATATACAATACATCCATCCCAGTCTCTACATATGAACTTCCAACCATACAATGCAGGAAATGTTGTAAATTCGGTCACATAGCAGCGAGATGTAGATCTAAACCATGTTGTTATAATTGCTCCCAACAACATACTGGTGCATCATGCACAGTGCCACTAAACAAAATAAGTTGTGTGTTCTGCTCCGGACCCCACAAAGCCACAGATCCTAAGTGTCCGGAACATAGCCGGCAAAAAGCTATCAAGTTGCTCATGTCAGAAGAAAACATTGGGTATCTTGAAGCTGCCCAACGTTTCCGCCCTGTTAGGACAAGTTATGCAGAGGTATCCCAAAAACTTTTTGAACCCCCGCCATCTTCCTCATTCCCTCAACCCCACCTCATTGAACCTCAATGGTCCAGAGCTCCCATCCCGAACTATATTGAAGATGCCTCTTCCTCAACACAGAGGTCGTACAAAAGAACCGTTTACACTGAACGTAGGCAAGCCCGTCAAACCCGTTCTGGGAAAATGTATGATAGGCAAACGCATCAGGAGATTGTTAGGGACCCCCCTCCATTCTTGCCCAATGGATGTGCACTGATTAAAAATCCCCCAAATCCCCCAACCCCAAACGACAATCTGTTGGAGCTCCTTACTGGACTCCTAGTTAATATGGTTCGCAAATTTGGCGACGTCTTACCGAACAATGTCTTAGCCCAACTACAAACAATTCTCCCACTTATTAATAACTCTAATAATGGACCAGAAGGTCCTTCAGTGGAATATACAGAGTGTTAGAAATAAGAAACCGGATCTAATTCATTTATTAAATAAATTCAAACCTATTGGTTGTGCCATCGCTGAGACATGGTTAAAGCCGGGGTCCGCTTTTAGGATTCCAGGTTATGCATGTCTCCGGGATGACAGAAGTGATGGGTATGCAGGCTGCGCTCTTCTTGTTAATAGATCTTTCATATATAATCTTATTCCCATCCCTAATCATAGTCCCGGTATTAATATTATTGCTGTAAAAATATTAAATCTTTCATTTATTTCAGTTTACATTCCTCACCCAAGTTTAGTTTTACTATCAGAATTTAATTCTATTCTTTCTAATGTGCCAGGTCCCTATATTATTCTAGGAGACTTTAACTGCAAACACACCTTATGGGGCTCTCCCACTTGTGATTTGAATTCATCTGCTTTGCTTGATATTCTTGATGATTTTAGTTTATGTGTTTTAAATGATGGCTCTCCTACAAGAAGAACCTCTCCTCTTCAAAATTCTAGTGCACTGGACCTGACTCTTGTCTCTTCAAACTTGGTACCCTCTTTTAACTGGAAGGTACTCAGTCACTCGTTTGGCAGTGATCATTACCCCATCCTTTCCACTATCCTAAATTCCTCCCCTTCTCCTACAGTTTCCTCTCCCCTTCTAAAATACAGAACCGCCCAGGCGGACTGGGGTAAATTTTCTAGCACTATGGATGATGAGATCTGCAGTTTGGATGAGCCTGGGGGTGAGAACTTCCTAGAATTATATTCAAAGTTTGTTGATCTAATTATTAAATCGGCTGATTCTGCCATCCCTCTCAAAAATACTGCTCGCAATAAAATTCCCTCGCCTCCTTGGTGGGATTCAGAGTGTACCAAAATCATTCATGAGCGAAATCTTGCCGAATCTACATATACTAATAATCTCACGATGGATAGCTATATTTAATTCAAGAAGACCCTAGCAAAGTTGAAAAGAATGCCGTCAAAAAAAAAACTCAGGGATGGGCTAACTTTTGTGAATCACTGTCTCCCAGATCTCCTCCGTCTCTAGTTTGGAGTAGAGTGAAAGCTTTTCGTCGGGGTACGAGTTCTGATAGTAATGCAACATCTAATAATACAGATTCATGGTTGCCAGAGTTTCTGGATAGATTGTCACCTCCTTTCGTACCGGCCGAGGATTTATTTCCCGTTCCAACTCCTCACTCTCTTCCTTTTTTGGACAGTATGGATGAGCCTTTTTCCTTCTGCGAGCTTTTGTGTGCATTGGATAACCTCAAAGATTCTTCCCCGGGGATTGACGGTATCCCTTATTCTTTTTTAATTAACATATCACGTGCGGCTAAAGTTTACTTTTTAAAATTGGTAAACCAGATCTTTATTAATGGAATGGTACCGGACGCTTGGAAATCCCAGATAGTTATACCGATTCTTAAGCCTGGTAAAGATCCGAATGATCCATCTTCTTATCGCCCTATAGCGCTTTCTTCGGTCCTAGCAAAAATTATGGAACATCTGATCAAAAATCGGCTTGAATGGATATTAGAGACCCGAAATATTCTTGCTAATTCTCAGTTTGGTTTTCGAAGAGGGATGGGAACCTTGGATAGTCTCAGCATATTAACGACTGATATTCGTATAGCCTTCAGCAAGAATGAAAGTCTAGTGGGTGTATTTCTAGACATATGTTCTGCATATGATAACGTCAATCTCTCCATACTCAGGCAGAAAATGCTCCAGCTGAGTATTCCGTTGAGGCTGACAAACATCATATGTAATCTATACATGGCTCGTTATATCTTTGTTCATGTGAATGGTACTATTCTCCCCTCTCGTCCCGTATGGAAGGGTCTTCCCCAAGGCTCAGTCCTAAGCCCGTTACTGTACAGCCTTTATACGTCTGACTTAGAGTAGTCGGTTAGCTGTTTTTGCAATATTTTGCAGTATGCTGACGATATAGTGTTGTATAGTCACTCCCCTTCTATTGAAGACTGTTCGACGAGACTTAATTCGGCTCTTTCATATCTAAATGAATGGTTAGATCGACACGGTTTGGCGTTATCAGTCCCTAAGTGTAATGCTGTGGTTTTTTCTCGTAAAAGAAGTGTGCCTTCAGTAACTATCTCAGTAGAACATCAGCGTATTAATATTTTGGACAAGGTTAAATTTCTTGGTATTTTCCTTGACTCGAAATTAACTGGGATACATCACTTGGTAGGTACATCACTCTTCGCCGGATTTTGTCCTGTCCTACGGTCAGTTTAATGCTGCTGCTTTCTCAAATCATGACCTGGTTTTTGCCTGTTTTAAATTTCGCCCGCCTAAACGTAAACACAAAGTCATTCATCGCCGTAATCTTTGTAGCAGTAATTTGCGGGCTCTGTTATCGGACTTTGGCAGCGCGGACTGGCAGGCTATTGAAATGTGTGCCGATGTCAATCTTAAACTTGAGGCTTTCAACAACATGGTGCTTGCAATTTTTGATGAGCATGCACCTTTAAGACCAGTGCGAGTGAAACATTTTCCTGCGCCATGGCTCACTCCCGAAATTAAGGCCATAATGGCAAAAAGAAACCAGGTGCGTGTGGTTTTGCGCAGCGATCCTAGTGAGGGGAATTATCAGAAATACGTTGGTCTGCGTAACCAGTGTAATAAGAAGTGCAGGGCTGTTAGACGTCGCTATATCCATGAGTCTATAGAAAACTGTCCTCCCACAAAATTATGGAACTTCTTTAAGTCCTTGGGGTTAGGCAAATCAAAACAAAAACCTTCTGGCTTTATTGATCTTAGTGCCCTTAACTCCCACTTTAGTGCTTCGCCGGTCATATTGGATCCATCTATTAAGCGACGAACGCTGGATAAGCTCGCCAATACCCCTAAACTGGACTTCTCTTCTTTTGATCTCGGCACTATCACTCCCAAAGAAACGCTGGAGCTGCTGAGGTCTATTGGGACGAAGGCCGTTGGTGAAGATGGCCTGAGTCTGGATATGCTTATGCCCGTGGCAGAGTTCATTGCTCCCGTTATCTCCCATATAATTAATTATTCCTTTTCCTCAGGTTGTTTTCCTACTCTATGGAAATTTGCGCACGTTATTCCTCTCCCTAAATCTTCTAACCCTTCCACTTTCTCCGAATATCGGCCTATTTCAATTCTCCCGATTCTTTCTAAAGTCATAGAACATTTTGTATGTCGGCGCTTGTCGCACCATCTTAATCTCCATAATCTTTTTAACCCTTTCCAATCCGGCTTCCGGCCCGGTCATAGCACCGTCACTGCGCTTGTCAAGGTCACTGATGACATTCGTCTCAATATCGAGGATAAGACGCTTACAGTTCTTGTACTTCTTGACTTCAGTAGCGCTTTCAACACTGTGGATTTTGATATTCTTCTAGGCATTCTCAAAACTTTAAATGTTTCCGATCCCGCTTTGGCCTGGTTTCAGTTCTACCTCATGGGCAGGCGCCAGCGCGTGAGATTAGATGACGCTTCTTCAGAGTGGAACAGTCTCACCGCCGGTGTCCCCCAAGGGGCAGTGCTCTCTCCTCTCCTATTCTCTATTTTTATAAATGGCATAACGGCAGCTCTGCGCTCTTCCCACCACCTGTACGCAGACGATCTGCAAATATACGGAGCAGCAGGTATTGATGATTTCCCTGACTTGATTGATCGCATTAACGTTGACCTCGAGGCCTTCCGTGTTTGGGCGGCTGATTTTGGGTTAATGGTGAACGCCAAGAAGTCGCAGGCGATTGTTGTTGGAAGCCCACACTTTATCTCCAAGCTGTCTGACCTGGTGGTGCCTGAATTATTTTTTGACGGAACTTCTATTCCTTTCTCACCAACTGTCAAAAATTTAGGTATCATTATGGATCAGACACTCTCCTGGTCGGCTCATGTCTCGGAGATCAGCCGCAGGCTTTTTGCCTCTGTTCACTCTCTCAGACGCATGCAAAGTTTCCTTCCCCTTCGTACCAAGATTACTCTCACACAATCTCTCCTTCTCCCCCTTCTTGATTACGGCGACATAGCTTATCTCGACCTCTCTGAGCAGCTTCTAGACAAACTCGAGCGACTCCAGAATGTGTGCATACGCTTCATATTCGGCCTCCGGAAATATAACCACGTGTCCTGTTTCCGCGCTCAGCTGAAGTGGCTGCCCATTCGCCTTCGCCGTAATGTGCACATCCTGTCGTTGCTTTTTAATGTCCTTTTTAAACCACAGTCCCCTTACTACCTCTCGGAAAGATTTAGCTACTTGGCCACTGGTTCCGGGAACCGTTTACGGTCGAGTAACAATCTCTCTCTCTCTTTTCCTGTCACCCATTCCAAATCCTACTCCAAATCCTTCTCCGTGCAGGCTGTTAAACTGTGGAATCGGTTACCTTGTGACATCAGGCAGTCGCAAACTGTTGCCACCCTGCAGAATCGCTTGAGGAAGTACTGGCTTGACGGTTCCTCTTAATTGGATATTGTGTGTTCTCTAGTTCGTGTATATATGTATTTTATGTAGTGTATACTTCTTGATACGTATTTATTTATCGTTATGTTATTGGCATGTACTAGAGTGTATCTGTATTTCTATGTATGTGTATTTTAAATGCTTTAGTTAGGCAAATAGGTTAATTTCAGGTTCCGGATCCTCTTACTTTTATTTGTATGTCTACTCTTTTTTCTGATGTCCTGTCAATCGCCCGAAGGTTAACTGGTAGAGATCCCTTTAAGGGATAAGTTCGCCTTTGTACATTTGCTTTTGTTCTGTTATCTGTATTTTTTTGTTTTATGTGCAATAAAGAGATATACATACATACATACATACTTGGGTTACATAGCTAATAAATGTGAAAAGAGTTTAAATATAATGCGGTCTCTTTCTGGTGTGAGATGGGGAAGCCACCCATATAGTCAAAGGATATTATATAATGCTATAGTTCAGAGTCACTTCGACTATGGCAGCTTTATATTAGAGCCTTGCAGCAAGCTAGCGCTGGCAAAACTTGACAGGATGCAGGCTAGGGGTCTTCGAATTATAGCTGGTGCCATGAAATCCTCCCCGATAAATGCACTACAGGTGGAATGCCTTGATCCACCACTTTTTCTACGCAGACAATATTTGGCCGATAGATTCTTTTTAAATGTAACCCAATTCCCTTCCCATCCTGTTAACCGAAAAATTAAAGTTTTGTCCAACCTTTCGACTTCCTCCAATTACTGGGCCCATAAAGATTTGCCTCCTCTTGTTAATTCATTTAATAAAGTTAAATCTGTTCCCATCTTTCGCTTTAGTAATAACCCTATCTTTTGTTTTGAATATGAAACTCTAATTTTTCAACCTTCTATAGTTTTTGACTTGGGAATACATAAAAAATCTCCTCTTGCTAATGCTGAGTTTAATGAAATTATGGATAGAAATTGGTCCGGGTGGATCAGGATATTTACCGATGCCTCTAAATGTTCTGGGGACACAAATGTCGGGTCAGCGGTCTGGGTTCCCCATTGCCGAACTATCTTAAGTTTTAAGTGTCCAGCTCAGTATTCTGTGTTTACCGGAGAGGCTGTTGCTTTATATGAAGCAATATCCTACATAAAATCTCATCAACTTGATAAGACAATTATCTTATCGGATTCCTTAAGCTGTTTACAGGATCTAGTGAAACTGCCTTTTCATTCTAAAGATAACTTCTATCTAACGTTAAAAATTAAGGAGAAACTAAGAGATTGTCAACAGAATAATCTTCAGGTGGTTCTTGCATGGATTCCCAGCCACAGCGGCATTATGGGTAACGAAGTAGTTGATCAATGTGCAAGGGATGCTATTCAGTTGGGAACCAATTCTTATGACAGGAGTTTCAGCCGGGATTTAAGATCCGAGGTTCGACCTCAATTATTTGTGAACTGGAATAATTTGTGGCACAGATCACAACAGACCAAGGGAAGACACTATGGTAGATTGCAGCCAGACCTTCCTTCAAGACCATGGTTTTTTAAAAATAGACACTTTAGTAAGGTCAACACTTCGACAATAATAAGACTGCGCCTGGGTCACTTCTGCTCTCCGGTATTTTTGGCTAAACTTAGAATTAGAGACAGCTCAATATGCGAATGTGGATTGGGCGAAGGCACTTTGGAACATATATTCTTGGAATGTCCCAAAATATGTGTTCCTATGTATGATCTGTTACCCCGAAACATTAGTCGTCCTATTAATATTAACTTCCTTTTAACCCTGGTTTTCTCCCCGTTATGTAGCACATTGGATTCATTTTTGTCCAAAAACAACATAAAATTATGAAGCAACTTCAAAGTCTCCTCAGTAGTCCCTAATATTACTTGTTCTCCCCTTCATACCTACTCCTGTTTCCTCCTGTATTATATACCTACCCGAATAGTTTTGGTTCTTAGTTGGTTTTTATGTTTGTCGTTCTGTGGTGGTTGGTGTAGTTGTTTTTTTTTTCTTTTTGTTTCAGATTGGTTGTGGCTGGTATTTTACCGAACACGGGCAACTTTACCGTACAAGACCAGAGGTCGTTTGGCAGTGTCTTATCCAACCTCGACATTGGCGGAATCATCGCACTGATCGATGGGGCCATTATTATCCCAAAAATTGAATTGATTGAATAATTTACTTTGAGCAATTGCTATTACACCATGTTCTATTATATACATTAGAACATGGTGTAATAGAAATTTCCCAATTTCCCGTTTTAATGAATTAGATAATTATTCAGTGCTTTATTTTTTACACATTTTCTTTTTATCAGGCATTCCAACTCCAACTTAGACACCCGGTCAATGTGAAAAACCACAGATTAGAGAGATAATCGCGGCCATTATTCATTCGTTCCGTTACAATTATACCTTCACTATACGTTGTTTTTAGTAAATAAAAAAATCTAAATAAATATCGAAACCTCCTGAATTACTAAAAATCTAAGTTTTCGCCCCATTTTATTAGGGTTTACTTGCAGATATGATATGTTAACTCAACCAGTGTTCATAGAATATTCCATATAATATTTTAGCGTAAGAAAAACTGATGCGTGTAATGATATTTTAAATAAGACATTACTATAATTAAAAAAAGCCGATGTTACCAGTGCTCACAAAATAATTAATTAGCATAAACGCATTTTTAAACAAGGAAAGATAAATGAAAGCATTTATTAAGCGAAAATAAAATATTTATTCCAAAATTTAAAACTCCAATATAAACTATATTGATATTAGCACCACCTATCGACGTTTGACAACAACTTCATGTCTATAACCCAACCAAATAGAATATTACTTAAGTATATACTATACAATGTAACTTGAGTGACTACTGAAATTAGCTAGACAACGAAGTGTACATTTTGTTCTAAGTTATACCACCGTGCGCCACAGCCGCAAGGAGGCCGCAAGCTACAAGAAACTGTCAACTGTCACTGTCATTCCATCATTTCCATCACGTCAACTGCAATTTTGTTTTGTAGTTTATCGTAGTGATTATGTTCTCTTTGGCAGAACCAGCAAGATAGATAGACTAGCAGGAGAGAGTTGCCAACTCCTAAAAAGTTTACCCCTGCGCTCAAGTCAAGTATCTACGTCTAAAAATACCCAAAAATGATCTCTATTAAAACCACTGATTACTCGTTAACATATTTTTATTTTTTATTCATTATAATATTACAACCAAGGTATTCATAGATGGCAAATTTTTATGTTTTGCTATTAAACAGATAATAAACCTTTGCTGATGCCATTATAGGTATTCTTTTTATTTAGTGATGTCGAAACGTGAGCGATCATTGGTTTGTGGTGCAATGCCAATTGATATTTCCATGGTGTCAATTACCCAACTCCTACAATCCACTAATAGTGGTACAATATTTTATGCTAGCCACACAGAAGCCGTATAGAAAGAGATAGACCCGCTTGGTGACGTCCCTTTCACACTTTTTTTTTAATTCCAAGTTTAGGCATGACCACGTTAATATTAGAGAGATATCGTTCCAGCTCTAGTAGAAATTCCTTGTTCATTTCAGAGTGACGCTTAGTTCATTGCTTATCTACCTTCTGCTTCGAGTTGGCTGGCGAATACACTGGCCTATCGAAAAGTCAAGAAATTTTATGAGAGTGCCACTTTCTTCGTAAGTGTAAAATTTTCTATTAAATTTTTTGATACAATGTTAGTTCCTGTTTTGTCCGTATTCTTAACTTTGTCGTTGTATATCAAATTGGCATTTCATGCTTTTTACGCCTGGCAATACTATTCAGCCATTTTTGATGTCTGTGGGAAGGGCATGCCGAAAGCCTGAAATTTGCATTTTCGGTGATTTGTGGACGTTGTAGTGAATTTTGGAACAAATAAATCGTCTAAATGGCGCTAAATCCACAGTACGATGCAATCGGAAAAGGTTTTGTACAACAATATTATGCGCTGTTCGACGACCCGGCATCCCGACCAAATCTGGCAAATTTGTACAACGTGAGTGGTTTTCATTGTGAACCAAAAGAAAATTTCACCTCTATACTTTGCCAATTCTATCATAAAATAGATGTTTGCCAATTATTTGTCCATGAGATGTTCTGATGTCACCAAGCTTGTTTATAAATGAATCATCCACGCAGTCTTTCGTCTTATAATGCAATGACCTGTCACTGCAATAAAAAGTACAGACAACTTGTAAAGATGGAATTGAAACTTGAATACTGAGCCGTTATTATAATACTTCTAGTGCTACATTATGTTTTGTTATTGATATTATTTTTCTCCTTTCTGAATAATAAAAAAATACTGGTAGATGAGAAAACGAATTAGGCTATTATAGTTGGAATCATGCCAACCAGGAACTGATGAAAAATGTGGATTTAAAGATCTGTTATGTTGTAATCCCTTCATGTTGAACCAATAATTATTTATTGTTAAAATCATTCAGGCCAAATAAATTTTACATCCTGACACTTTAATTTTACCTTAAAACCAATTATTCTTTGTTTTTGCTTTAGCCAGGATTGCTGCCACATACCTTCAAGAATGACTGCTGTCAGCAAAACTATACCATCATCCACTGGCAATTATTTATTTAAGCTGGGTCCACTCCATGTTTGAAGGTGCAACAAACCAGGCTTTACAATGAGGACACAATTGTGTGATTAGGGGCCAAGATTGTGATGGTGTAAAATAATTATTGGTATTTTTCATTGTTGCAGGTAGAAACATCTTTTATGACATTTGAAGGAGTCCAACTACAAGGTGCTGTTAAAATTATGGAAAAATTAAATGTAAGTGCTACCACTTGACCCAGTAATTTTACAACATAACTTCATTTTGTGTCGGGATGAACTATGAATAAGTATGTTTATATGAATCACACTCAAACAATGAAGAAGTAGTTTTTATAAATTGACTTTGTCCTTTTCAAAAACAAATTGTTTAAAGTGATAACTTGACTTTAATATGATTTATTCCTTTATTTTTCCAGGGCCTGGGATTCCAGAAAATTGGAAGGTTTATCACATCCATAGACTCACAACCCATGTTTGATGGTGGAGTTCTAATCAATGTCCTCGGCAGGTTGCAAGTATGTCATACCCAGTAATTTTCATATTCCCCCTTGGTGACCTTCAAGAATTCAGCAGTTTTTATTTGGAAAATCATAACAAAAAATTATCTCCCAACATCCATTGCCTCTGATGGATGAGTTGACAATATCTATGATTTTTTTTATTGTTTTCACATAAAAGCTTTACAGGGGTGCTCACTTAGATGTACCCAACCCCTGGCTCACTTTTGATGGTTCATTAAAATGCACCTTGTATTTGGTAAAACCAGAACCCTTATAGTTTTGTCATGTCAGTTGGTTGGGCTTGATCCCCTCTATATGTCACAAGTATTTTACTCAAAAACTACAAGATGTATATTGATGATTTTGATGAAATTTGGAGCATAGGTAGATGTCTTGTAGAAGCCGCTACTTAGTTTGATAGTTAAATAAAAGTAAACAGGTATTTCTAAGTACCCTCTGTTCAAACAGGACAAACAGATGTGGCAGATGACATAGTTTAGTTTGTGGTAATGTAGTGTTTTGCAGACATCCCATGTAATTATTATTATTCTTTTTCCAGTGTGACGACGACCCACCACACTCCTACATGCAGACATTCGTACTAAAGACTTTGGGAGACTCTTTCTTCGTCCAGCATGATATTTTCCGCCTCTGCATCCATGACGTCGCCTAATCACTGAAGATATACCAAATCGTGAATCAAATTACGTAAAGGACAATTTTCAAGTACAAGTACTGGTTAAACTAAAGGTAATTAAGTTTATGAATTTAAATTAAAGCCAGCTACACTACTCATGTTAATTCAGTTTAGGTTAACCAGTACTTGGGAACTAAGGATCCAATTAACTCATTGCAATGTCCCAGACGCTACTTGATTCCCGCATACCACAGTTTAAATAATGTCGATCAACATTTTCAACATTCGATCACCATACTGTTTACAAGTGCATCTTGTTTTGGTTATCTAGGTATAAGTAACTAGTAAATGAATTGCCCAATTGTAAATTCCGAAAATTAACAAAATCTAATATTCTTCTAATTGGCAATGTTTTCAGATTAGATGTAATTTTTTAAAGCTTCAAAGGGGCGTACTTTTCAGTTACGTGTATACATTTTATAATAAATACATTATAATTTTGTATTCTTTTGTTTTGTTCTCAGATTAGTTTTCTCATACATTATTTTGCACACATTGTTTAGGTAAAGAAAACGAAAGTTGGATGCTAAGACAATCATGTATTAAGTAATAAATAGTCAAAAATTAACAAAAGAACCATTGAAAACAGGTACATTTTTCACCAATCTCAGAATTTAAGACTTGCTCCTCCCTTTAAATCCTTAGACTACGAACACTTAACAAGTTACTTGCATGCACTCACTACTAACGAAATACACACAGCCCAACCGTGGGCCCACTTGCCTAAGTGAATGACTAGGTTGCAAAAGTGATGCGCTCAACACAGGCCCGCCGCCACGACCGGCCGAGTCTTCCCAAACCTTTATGTAGACAATCCCTGATAATACTGAGATATTAAATAACAATTTGCAAAACCAACAATTTGTTTTGTACCAGAAAATTGGAGCTTCCTTATTCAACATTGTCTTTCAAGGTAGCTTAGAAAGTATTTATTATCTATTATTGCTTCTCAAGCTTAAGATGATAAAAATACTTAAATAAAAAGATAGATAACAATGACAAGAAACTGGTTTTTCATGTACGAAGATCATTTATAAAAATTGGAAAGCCTTCTGAAATATTTATCCAAAAATTCTAAAAGGAACACCACACGTTAGGGATAGCTATCATTAGCTACGAAGACTACGAAGCAGAGATCAAATTAGACATGGCAAGACCGGTTAGGTCACTTTTGTACATTAGCCTCTTCTTGTAGCACTGTTTCGATAAATTCTGAGAAGACTTTGAAAAATAATTAGAAATAAAAGTGGCTTAATGTTTTGTTGATGTTACAAGAACCTTCCACAATCATAACGCGAATTTAAATGCAATATACTCACTATAAAGGATTGAATTTTACGAAACAGTACCACAATACCTATTCCTTACTCGAAAATATCAATAGCGATACTGTTAAAACATTTTGGCTGACAAATTGTAAATTTTCAAGCTTTAAAATGCCATTCAAAGTTGGTAGCCGGTCCAATGTCTGCTTAATAAAATAAGTAGATAATTTTAATCACAACCTCCAATATAAATAATCAGATGGAACAATAAACAAAAGAAAATAAAATTCTTAGCCTAATAACGAGTAATTTGGTTAATTTTAGGTTCTATGGGCGTATCTCAGGAAAATCCATCTTTAATTGTTCTCAATAGTAAATAAACATTTCACTTTATGTCACCAAAATTCAGTTTATGGCTTGAACAAAACTAGCAATTGTTCGATATCCAGTTTCATTTGGCTTTATTAAAAAGGAGTCATAGAAGTATTTTTTTAGGTAGGATCTGTGTTTACTGTTATCATTAGTAAGAGATGGATATTCCTTACAAAAATCATGTTACAAAAACAATGTAAAATGTGGTTCGGTAGACTGGGAACAAAGACTTAGGACCGGCGTCTCGCTATGACGTCACAGGTTTAGGAGCCGCCTTTCTTGCGCCCGCGTGAGCCGGGTAAGGTTACGCCTCGGAGTGAGCGCATGGCCATGGCGCGGTTGAAGTGCCGCTGCGTTTTGTGTTCTTCCACATCACTGCCGCTGTCCACTGACGACAGGATTACGAGGAGCACTCCCATTACCTGGAAGAGAGGTTTATAGTCATGGGAATGCATGGCTTATTAAAATATTGGTCTACCAGCCTTTTATTACCAATGTGACACACGTACAAGTCGCAAGGGATAATAAAGGAGGAGAGGAGGTATACCTACCTATAGGTAATTTATATAGTTATAGGTAAAATGTATAAAGAACTTACCAAACACACAATGATAAGGAGTGTGTACACATGCACAGATGCTTCTGGTATGTTTTCAATGTCTTTCAACGCCGTCAACGCCGGCTCGAAGTCCGGTCTCAAATCCAAGGCGTGTCTCAGGTGAACCGCTGCTTCCTAAAAAACAGAAAACGAATGTTTTCAGTACAACCTATGCTTATCCTATTAAACAATAGGTAGGTACCGAGACTGACGGAATGACATACATTTTCTATGTAGCCGATTTGACAGCTGTCACTCCAATATAAATTTGGTCTTTAAGGTTAGAATTTGTATGGAAGTGACAGATGCCAAATCGGCCACATAGAAAATCAATCAGTAAGTGTATGCAATGCAAGTACCTATCATACTGATACTTAGGGGTGCAGGTGCACTAAGAAGCGATCGTTAGAAATAGCAGTAGGGTATTTATACTACGTAAAAAATATAATAAGCTATCAAAGCGAAAAATATTTTCAACCGTAGCAAGCTGTCACGTCATATATTAACAGAGGGAATGCCTGTTTTATATAATAATATTGTCCTTAGAGTTTGCATACCAATGAAAAAAATTTTTTTTTGATACGTGATACTACGGTTTTTAAATATTGTAAATGAACTCTTTATCAGGGTACCATTTAACCCCCTTTCCGTTTTACGGGTATTTTTTTAACACCCTTTAAAGTGGTCAGTGCTCAAAAATATTGGAACACACGAACGCGTTTGACAATTGATACCTAAATTTATAGATTTTTGTGCGTCACTTTGCGGAGTTCCATATGAAACTACAGGTAAAACCTTAAGTTAACCTCAACTAAATATTATTTTCACCGTTCGCTGCAACAAGTGCATGACAAATTTATTCTAGACTAATATTGTTATTGTGAATTCCAATTCTTTCCATTTCCAGTTATTTGTGAATTTCCATCCATAAAGCCTATTTATCTAAAAATAGCATCAGCAGCACTGAACTTATGATGTGTCAAGTAATACCCAGGGTCATTATAATTATTATAATAAGCAATGACCTAGTCCCAAGTAAATATTATTCCATCATCAGTACTCATAGCAAATGGTAATAGTCCGTTTCATACTTATACCATTTTTGAAGCATTGTTATATTTTATAAGCAATAAATTTGCCCATTCTAGATACTATACAATTGTTCAGTTTGTGCAGTACGTCTAACGCAGATAAAAAAATATAACGTAATGAAACACATAAGCAGTACTTAACTGCTGTAGCACTAAACACCAAATGAACTGAGGCGACCAACCTGACTTCCATTCGTTCATTCAATCTTAAAAATATCTATAATAACGACTCCATTAAACTCTTGTTTATAATTTGCCACTGACCGTCCCAACTCTAATTATAACCGACCTGATAATGTCCATAAGCCTTGAATATTTCTCCGAGCGTGAAGTACTGTTGCCACGCGCTGCGGTCCGGCGGCTGCACCTCCAACGACCGCCGCGTCAGATATATGGCGTCGTCGAGGTACTGCAAGGTGAACAGCACTCGTGCCAGGTTCAGAAGTACCTGGAATTATATGGACCCTGTTGTAATTTGGACGAGGTCATAATGAGGGCTTTCGAACTGGCAAATTTTTGAGATTGGCTAATTTAATTACAATCAAAACATAAAGTTGAAAGAAGCATCAAATGGACATCTGAATACTCTATATCGATATTTTGACTGTCCAAAAACCCTTGTTGGATCAGTTTTAAATATGCTCTGGTGTTCTATTCTAATACATGTTACATGAAGTAAACTGTCAGCTTTTCAAGCTGCAACACGCATGACGTATTCCTTTCATTGGTGTAAATTCTTGAAAAAAAAAAATGGTTTGTGGCTAAGAAGAATTAATAAACTGTATTTTTTTTTTATAACTGCTTACGGAAAAATATACTAAGTATATATAATGTCTGGGGTCCGAACCCAGGTCACCTTTGCGTGTCAACTGCTGTGCCCATACTCGCACACTAAACCAAGTGTTATTAAGCAGGTAAAAATACAAAAAAAAAAATTGTAAAGAGTGGTATTTCTAAGCACTTCATCTAAAATATACATGCTGTAGATTAGTACTCACTTCTGCATTATATGGAGAAACGGCAAGAGCTCGTCTAAAACACTCAATGCTCTGTCTAGTGTCACCCTTGATTCTCCAAAAGTTACCGATTTGATTATAGAGTTGCACCGACTTTGGTTTCTCACGTTTGGCCTTTTTCAAACGTTTCTCTAAAGCGTTAATATCAAGCTCCGTCACACCATTTTTGTACGACTTCTTTTTTGTGAATATCAGCGCAACCTGCAAAAAAGATAATTTTTGCATGGACCGTTTTGTGTGTTGTTCGTTGTACGAGGTTCAAACTCATCTCTGAGAGTCGAGCACGAAGTTTTCGCATCCTGCGTAACGTAGGTAATCGAGTAGTCGATTACCTACGTTATTCAGCTTCAGCATTAAATGCGTATAAGTGTAGCTATCCATTTAACATACTGAAGAATGCTCATTCATGATAAAGCATGAGAACGGCTGCTTAAGACGTAATACTAGATGCTTGCGAATGAGAAAGTTGATTACGCGTGAGACATGACGCTAGCGATTGATAACGGCTGCATAAGCGTGAGCCGGGATGCTTGCGAATGAGAAAAGCTGCAAATGAAAGGGGGAGGCGTGCGGTGCGGGCGTCAGTCAACGTGTCCATCTAGCAAAGTGCATTAGTTTCTTTACTTGCAATAATTACAATACATGCATAAAAATGGACGAGGAAAAATTGATTTTGAACTTCAACTGCGGTGTAACGTATAAGCGTACTAAAGCGTGTGTTGTGTTGGCATCCTTTAGCAGATAAGAGCATGCGATAGCATACTTTAGCAGTTAAAAGCATGCGATAGCATACTTTTGCAGTTAAAAGCATGCGATAGCATACTTTTGCAGTTAAAAGCATGCGATAGCATACTCTAGCAGATAAAACCATGCGATAACATCCTTTAGCAGCTGAAAACATGTAACAGCGTAGGTACTTTAACTTGCGATGCGTATAGTGTGTCCAAAATGATCCAGCCAAATGCGATTCGATGCTGATAGATGTGACTTCACCCTTTTCGAGAAATTTGTATGACGTTTGGAACAGCGCCCGCCTGTGAGCGTATTTGCAACTAAAATTTATTATGAGGTTTCTCGATTTCGATATGATATCGTAACGTTACGCAAGATTTGAAAACTTCGTGATCGGCCTACAGCATTATGTGTGAAGTAGGTAGTCACAAGCCGAATCATGCATGCTCCACAGTTCCACACCTAACAGTCAGTGTGCTCTTACACCGCAATTCGTCTCGTGTACCTACTGGTCATTTGCCGACAACTGACGAAGATACAAAGCTGGTCTTTAAGTTGCTTTTATTTAACAGTAAAGGCCTGCGCATATAGGTAGACCACAAATATAAGTTACATCGGCAATCTTCGTCCGTGCAGACAAGTGTTGACAAATGCCGAACTTAAACCGAACGTAAGCACCAGCAATAAAGACCTTAATGGATTAAGCGAAAGGTAGAATAAGCAATGACAGGTTATCTCTTGCTTTCTCGCTCATAGCGTCTATGACGTGCAGTGAGGCGCCGAACAAAATGGCGGCCACCGCAATGGTGCGTTTACGTTTAACCAATGGCTGCCCAAGACTTTACCCGCGCACACGCACTGCTTTATTATTGGCTACAATGGTTTCGCGCCTTCTAAAAAAATGCTTACTGCGCAGGTAAATCGTTGTAACTTATATTTATGACGTGTAAAACAGCATTCAACTGCCTATTGGCTGAACAAAATTCTGAATTATAGTACAACTGCGATGGCGGACGGCAGGGGAGACCAACGAAGATACCGATAACGATACCGTAGGCGTCCGCCAGCGCGGGACCGGCGGCCAGGGCTGCAGAGAGCGCCCCTGTTTGTGCTCCGGCAAAGTACAAACAAGGCCGTTTTTTATAAAGCTACAAGTTACAATTTACAAGCGGAAGTCTCTTTCTAACAAAAGGTTTCTAGCTAAACGAGACTTCCGCTTGTAAATTGTAACTTGTAGCTTTATAAAACGCGGCCCAGGCGGACGGAAAGGCAGAGACTGAGACCGACCTCGGAGCATCGCAGCGGATTTCTCTCTTCAGCGGCAGGCGCCGGCATGCGACGGAATCCACCGGTATGCACCGCAACGGGTAGAGAAAAGGCATTGAGAAAAGGATTTCCAGTGTGCGCCGGCGACCGTAAAATCCTTCTCGATACTCTCCCTCGCCGTCCGCCGGTTTGTGCTAAGCCTTCCTCTCCCGAGGCCCCGCTTTCCCAGTGGACTCCAGCGCATACCGGCGCCTGCCGCCGCAGTATCCTCTAACGCGCTCTTCAATGCCGCGAAGAGAAATCCCCTTGACGTTCCGAGGTCGGTGTCAGAGCATTGGAATAGGTATGGAAATCAATTGAAATAGCAAGTTGCGCAGGCCTTAAATTGTTTTATGCAAAAACAACTCATTTGATGTTGATTCATGTGTCATTACACAGGCCCCGCCATGTGGTACTTACTTATAGTCATCTTGTTTACTTATAATCTTTAATACCCTCTTTTGTTTTTAGAACGTACTACTTTTTAAATGTGTGTGTTTTACAGTAGAAGCACCATCCTACTATTATCATCATCATCATCATTAGCCTTTTTTACGTCCCACTGCTGGGCACAGGCCTCCTCTCAGAATGAGTGAGCTTGGCTTGGCTACTAATATAATAAAATATTATAAATGCAAAAGTTCGTGTTTGAGTGTATGTTTGTTACTTCTTCATACTATAGGTAAAGGCTAGACAGACTTGGATGAAATTTGGAATGGATATAGCTTAAATCATGGAGTACTTTTTAACTAGGAAAATTGACAAAAACATGGGATAGCAATATAAGAATCCTACGCAGATGAAGTTGCAGGTAACAGCCAGTTAAGAATTTATTTGCATAGAATAGATATAAGTATACTACAAAAAGCAGTAATAAATAATATGAGTACACAATGTATGTAGTGCAATTATATGCTTGCAACATTCACCTGTGGTTCGGGAACATTGGGATGCCGATGACGTCTTGCCACTCCAACAAGGTTGTCGTAGTAAGTGAAGTTGACAGCCTTCCCGCAGTCCAAGTACTCATCATCTGCATCCCCATTCGCTTCAGCCAATGACGATTCATCTCCATTTTCAACACTGGATCTGGTGATAGAAAAATTACAATGATTTACTATTGTAAATAAATAAATAAATAATAAATATCATGGGACAATTTGACACCAATTGACCTAGTCCCAAACTAGGCAAAGCCTGTACTATGGGTACCAGACAACGGATAAACATACTTATATAGATAAATACATACTTACATACATATTAAACATCCAAGACCCGAGAACAAACATTCATATTCATCATACAAACATCTGCCCCGACCGGGATTCGAACCCGGGACCTCAAGCTTCATAGTCAGGGTCTCTAACCACTAGGCTATTCGGCCGTTAAACAACAACAACAACAAGGGAACAAGGGAAATATATGAAAAAAAGGATAGGAAACTATTTTAAGTATGAACTAAAATAATTAATTTGCTCACTTGTGACTAGAGATGCAACGGATAGTGGTTTGGCCGGATACCGGATATCCGGCAGTCGTAGGCAATTTTTTGATTACTTTGTGGTTTGATATTTATGTTACTCAAATTTTCTCCTTATAATTAGGTACAAAATTACTATACAGATAGTGAAATGTGGCCGGGTAGGCCGGATACTGGATAGTGACCGGATATCCATTGCATCTCTACTTGTGACCACAAATACAACCCTTTTGAGTGGTCACGGTTGTTGCAGGTGAACAAAGTAATACCAGATTCAATCAATTAATTGTATTATCAAACCGAGATTAAAGTACACTTTGGAAGTACCATTAGCACAAAAGTACATATAATAAATAAATATAATTAATTACATGTCAATGTATAGCCTGATAGCTTAGTGGTTTGACCTATCGCCTCTGAAGCAGAGGGTCGAGGGTTCAAACCCTGGCTTGCACCTCTGAGTTTTTCAGAATTTATGTGCGAAATTACATTTATAATTTATCATGAGCTTTTCGGTGAAGGAAAACATCGTGAGGAAACCTGCACACTCCTGCGAAGCAATTCAAGTTCCCGATCCGCACTGGGCCCGCGTGGAAACTATAGCCCAAGCCCTCTCATTCTGAGAGGAGGCCTGTGCCCAGCAGTGGGACGTAAATAGGCTGATGATGATATGTCAACTAAGTAGTTGTCAACATAGGTAAGTACTGCAGTAATCTATTTCTATGCTGTTAAATGTGAACATGCACACAAATTATCTAAGTATTTTTTTATTTTCTCTGTACCAGGTGATGATAGGGACAGCTCTGAAGATGATAGTGTTATGAATTAATAATTTTTGATGGTGTTCCTAAATACATATAATCATTGCATTATTCGTATTTTTTAACCGATTTCAAAAAAGGAGGAGGTTCTATATTCCACTGTATGTATGTTTTTTTCAAGTAGGTAATATAATTTATGTTTTTTCCCAAGCTTTATAAATTCCTTATACAAAAATAAGTATTTCCATTTATCCGCACACTCTGCCATTGACAATGTCATTGCATGTATTCATTCAGAAACGACATATGTGCTTAATTGTATTCTAATCATGATTTAATAATATGTTCAACATGTTACAGAAATACGAAAATCAACTACGAAATAAAATATTTCAGGTGCAATTTAGGAATGGTGTTTTATTCAGAAATGTTTGCTTTTGTTTTATTCGATTTTTTGTATAATTTTCTATGGAATCATTTGCCACATTTTTTTTCTAAATGGAAGAGATTAGGGAATGTTACAAACTCTCAATAGCTTGTTGTTGTTTTGATTTTGATACCTACATACTTGACATTTTTGTTGTTGTGTTATGGGAGTGTTATGTTATGTGATGATTATAACTGTTACGATTTTTAGACATTTCTTATAACGGATTTTACCATGTTCCCATAACAATTTAGAAATGTTAAATAACCTTTTTAAAGTAACTACATAAAACATTATGGCTACAAACCTTTGTTGTTCATAAGCCTGGCAGTCAGTACAGAACATCTCAAATCCATGTTTAGTCCAAGTGTTCCCATAATACACAGTAGAAGTTATTATGTTGAATATGGGGTCTTCTTCAGTCATTTTTTGTTTGTCCGTGTCATCCTGAAAAATTTTTTTTTTTAAATAGTTGTTAGAAGTAAATTGCTATATTGTATCAATATTCGTTCAATAAACAGTAATTCAATAAGTTCAATAAAGAGCCATAAAGATAAATATAGAAAATAGTAAGAGACGAAATTTCAAACAAGAATTAATGAAGTTAATAAGACACTGCAATTAAAGGCTATCCACTCCACTAAAATACATCTTCACTTGTCTACTACTACAAGTAACAATGAAAATATGTTAGAATGCGCCGACTACTGCAAAGACAAATATATAGCGAAACAGAAATGTGTAACATTGATTATATAAAAGTTGCTTTAAGAATAGAATTAACTGACCTGGGTCAACGTGTTACCGTCAACAATTGTACCTTCTTCGGCATTAAGTTTCCAAATATTAGACGTACGAGAATTAGTAGCAATAATTTGGAATGAAAATATGTACAGAACCAAACAAGTCAAGTACGGTAAGTCTCTCATTTCGACCATTCAATGCGGAATAAAACATGAAAATGATTTTCTCATAAGATTTTACACAGAGCTTTAGCCTGAAATTAAAGTTATCGGGGTCACAATATTGAGATGCTAGTAATTTTATTACAACGAATGAAATTGGTCTCTCCCTCCTTCTCGTTATTTTGACAAGCAGTAATAGCGATTTGTAACATTCAAAAACTAAAAGTGAAAGTGATTTCTGTTTTTCGTAACGGATTCGAAGATATGCTTTTACATTACAACTTATTGTATTTAATAATTGTGGTTAAAATTAATACATCCGTTTAATTTTTAAATGCCTAAAATAGTAAGAATTGAATTACGACGAGAAATTTCTAAAAATGAAAAAAAAAAGTTTTTGAACGTCTGCCTACAAAAACAAAATAATTGCCATACACAAAAAAAGCTGTACATAAACTATCGATAAAATATATCGATAAATACTTGAAATTGTTTTAGCAGAGGTCACATTGGAAAAGTTAAAGCACCAAATCTATAAAATCTGATTTTGAAATATGGATTGAGACTCAAACTAAACGGAATGACATCCATTAAATGGTTAAAATTAACATGTCGCAGCGGCTTTATGTTTTCTAGTCAGTGATCTGGATTTGTGTTTCTATTACGTGCTATCTGTGGCAAAAAAAAGAACTGTCAAGAGTTTGTTGAGCAAGGAATTTGGCGGGAAACCGATGAGAGTGGATCGTGTCGTTAATTGAATCTTAGTTTCTGTGCTTAATGTTGTTTGGTGGATAATAAAGATAGTGTGTTATACAACAAATTAACGTGACAGTGACGTTCTGTTTGTGACCCCCAAATATCCGCCGGCTGCTGCTCGCTGTAGCTCGCCGTAAAGTACACTATCGCTTTACGAAAGGCATGAGCAGCTGACAGGACGTGACTAGGACAGACTGACACAACTCTGACGGTGACAGGACTTTAATATACAGAAATTTACAAAACACATCAGACGTGGCTGTATGGACTCAGTTCCTTTGCCTATCCCTTATGGGATGAATAAAAAAATAAAAAATAAATTAAAATTAGTTGAGCAAAAGCTTGCTCAAGTCAAAACTCAAAACTGTTTTAATGTTTTTATTGGCATTCAACACCGAACCACTTTCTCGTTTATATGTTAAGCAGTGATTTGATCTACGTAGAAGAGGACTATGACTTTAAACCATGAAGAAAGAGCGTACAGGCGACAATTGTCGCCCCTTTAAACTATAAGTATCTTTAGGTTTGTTTGTTGTTTATGCTACTTAGTTTGTTAGTTTATTCTTATTGTTTTCCTTTACAGCTCATCAAATTCTGAGCTTGACGGGTATCAGCTTTGAAAGGAGAAGTATTATCGTAAGTTTCTATAGAATAATGAGTTTCTTAAGTCTTGTAATAACTAATATTCTGTTTTTGAGGTTAATTTAGTGATCAATGATTTCAGGGTTTCGTTGAGTTAACGGTAGTACCATTAAAAGATAATTTAAGGTACATTAGACTGAATGCCAAGCAATGCCGTATATACAGAGTCTGCCTCAATGACCAGTATGAAGCCAACTTCCAATACTGTGACCCATTCTTGGATATATGCCAGGCCGACCCTAATACGTAAGTTGTAAACACAATGATATAAATATTTTATAGAATAATATGCATGTGGTATGTTATAAGTAATGATAATGAATTTTGTTAGCTTGCATAGATGTCTCCAATGGTATTACATGTAGGTAGTTAAGAAAAAGAGAAAGATATGTCATGCGCAGGAAAGGCTATAAAATGTAGCCTCTTTGGCCACAATCTCTCAAATAAGGTCCAAACTTGCGCGCAAATGTTGGAATGTTTGGAACATGTCTTTTAATTGTATTGTGAGCATATGATGTATCTTTACTTATAATATCATTGGATGTCTCGGAATTCAATTTCTTTTTATCTAATAAATAATAATCTCTGTCCAATGGGTTTCATTGGGTCTGGACCCCTTTAGTTTATAATTTACCTCTAAAACTATAGTTAACAGGGTTTAACTGTTAAACCCAAGCTCTGAATGATCAATTTAAGAGCTATCATTAGGCTAATGATCTGTTTGAAAATGGTACATTACTAACAAGCAAGTACACATTTTGTAACCTCACACCTTCAACAGGAGATCCCTGGAGGTGTTCTCACAATGCCATCTGGCCGCAGCTCAAAAAATAGACCCTGATCACAACTCTGGAGAGCTTCACATACAGGTCCCCGATGATGCGGCACACTTGGTTGGCGAGGGCCGGGGGCTCCGCATCGGCATTGAGTTCTCACTGGAATCACCGCAGGGTGGGATGCATTTTGTGGTGCCTGAAGGAGAGGGTAGTCTGGTTGAGGTATGGCATATCAGTTATAGAACTCGCACCAATTTTTTTTTAATGAGAGTTTTCTGCACAGTTATTTTTATTTATGACTCCTGTGATTGTTTTTAAAATATTTGTCAGTCTGTTTTTAAACAGTTCACTGAGGGTGAGGGTGAGGGGGGATTCCTGCTAAACAAAGTTTATAATCGTGTCATGTCACTATTCACAATATATGTATAGTTCATTACGAAAAAACTACTTAATGAACTCTTTATGTACAACTATAGAAATCAGCTCACATGTTCACCTATGGCCACTCAGCTCGCCTCTGGTTCCCATGTGTGGACAGCTTTGCTGAACCATGCACATGGAAGCTCGAGTTCACTGTTGACGAGGCACTGACAGCTGTGTCTTGCGGGGAGCTGTTAGATGTTGTGTATACTCCGGACCATAGACGGAAGACATTCCACTATACTGTGAATACTCCGGCTTGCGCGCCAAATATTGCGCTGGCTATCGGGCAAGTAGCTATTGGCATTATTGCTTACTTTTTCTATGATTTGGTTTCATACCTCTCATGGATGAGTTTAAAAACTGAATTCTAAGCATTATTGCAATTTTAGTGAAAAGATCATCTGTAATGATCATTACTTACTTGAGGTTAGATTCAAGACTGAGGGTATCCTGCAGTTTTCAAGTAGGCAGGTCATGCCTACCCAGATCCCAATATATAACAGGATGAATCACATAATTTGTATAAGTCAAGTTTAGCTCGACATATTTCGGAGTAATTCATAGTCCTTCCTCTGGGAGTCCCCGCACTGGCGGCAGCGAGACGTACACTGCGCGCAAAAGTGTCGCTGCCGCTGAGTCGTGCGCTCCCAGAGGAAGGACTACGAATTAGTTCGAAACATGTCGGGCTAAATTCGACATACATAAGTGAGTGATCCGTTTATTTCACTATGATTGAGACTCACGGTCGCTTTATGGTAAAAATGATTAGGTAACATTGAAACATAAATTGACAATATTGTTCTTCCATTTGCAGCCCTTTCGAGACTTTTGTAGACCCACACATGAATGAAGTCACACACTACTGCCTCCCAAATCTAATGCAAATACTTAAAAATACCGTAAGATATCTGCATGAAGCATTTGAATTCTATGAAGAGACTTTGACAACGCGATATCCCTATCCTTCCTACAAACAAGTGTTTGTTGATGAGGTATGTTTTAATAGCTTTCACAATTCAGCCCTAAAATGTGAGTTTTAATGATTGAGGCACAGGATCATAACTGTTAAAAGCCTAATTTTAAGTTTAACAACAACAAGGGCATTTTAGAACCTTAAATACTGGTGTGAGACTTTGGCTGTATTCAACAAAGTAGTTAGAACCAGAAGTTACTAATGTTGCCAAGTCTAAAATTAGAATACCAAAGACCTACAGTAAAACACTTGACATTGTTCTTTTGCGCGCCACAATACTCTTGTCTTCGGCCCCTCGCATCCATCTCCTTATTTTATCCATCTTATTACTTATTTTGTGAAAGTAATTGCAAGGCCAGCAACGCACTAACAATTCCAATGCAATGGTGATGTGGGAGTCTATGGGCGGCGGTGATCACTTATCATTAGGTGAACTGCAGGCTTTAGTATAATAAGAGTAGTTTTCAATAAAAATAGATGTCAAGATTCTTCTTTCTAATGTTGAAAAAACAAAGTACTTCATTTTTATGGAAGTTACGAATGTTGCCAAGTTTTAAATTTAAAGACATGCCATAAAACGCTTAACACTCCTTAATTTAGAGTGGTTTCGTTTTTATTTTTCAATAAAAACACGCCCTATATAGCCTGTTTTTTTTTAGACTGAAGATGACGCCACAGCCTACACCACAATGTCAATCTTAAGCACACACTTGCTCCACTCAATAGCTATCATTGACCAAACCTACGTCAGTCGCAAAGCCATGGCCCAGGCTGTGGCAGAACAGTTCTTTGGCTGCTTCATCACTATGCAGAACTGGTCAGATCTGTGGTTAGCTAAAGGCATACCTGATTACTTATGTGGACTGTATTCTAAGAAATGCTTTGGCAATAATGAGTACAGGTATTGGATACATCAGGAGTTGCAAGAGGTAAGTAAAGGGTTGCTAGGGAGAGATTTGCTTTTTTTATGGCTTTCACCCATGAAGCAGACAGACGGGAGGCGATTTCGGCTTATCTGTGCACTACAATTTTTTGAGGGAGACGAAGAGCACACATGTAAGTACAGCACACGTCTATGCTCCTGTCAAAATTAGGGGAAAAAGGTATGAGGTAAGAGTGCATGCTATTTATTTTATTCTACCCGATATGTCTTTATTGATGTAGGTAACAATTACCCACTTTTATATTTATTGTTCTATTTGATTGTTCCGTATTATTGTATTTAAAGTAACGCTCACGGGCGTAATAGTTAAGGCATGATTGTTTGTTAGTCTCCGATAAGTGAAATGTGAAATTTCTTTTGAGAGATAATAAAATTTCTTTAACCCGAAAAAAAAAACCGAATCTGTTCACAAAATTTTACGAAAATCGGTTGAGAAATGCAACCTGCAGAAAAGAACAGCCGGACAGCATTCTTGTCCAAGGTGAAACAGAGAATTTTCGCGCTCGCTCGGTCAATTACTGGTGCTACAATACCTTTTTTTTTCAGGTGGTAACATACGAAGAGCAATATGGTGGTATAGTCTTGGACCCGTGGCAACCGCCCGCGAGCGGCGCCCGCGTGGATCCCAAGGATTTTTACTTCCCTGTGCGAAACGTGCACACAATGTCGCCGAGGTACATTGAGGTACGTTTTTTTTGTAATCAATTACACCCTCGAGCTATAAGCACCCTCGCTCGCTTCGCAAAATGTGATGTTTTTAACCCCCGACGAAAAAGAGGGGTGTTGTAAGTTTGACATGTGGATCTGTATGTCTGTGTATCTGTCTGTGGCATCATAACTCCCAAACGGGTTTACCGATTTTGATGCCGTTTTTTCAATCGAAAGCTAGTTTAATCGAGATGGTTCTTAGCTAAGTTTAATTAAAATCAGTTCACCCGTTTTTGAAATATTGAACTTTGAAATGACAATGTCTGGATTTTTCAACTTTTCTAAGTTGGTTATAAGTAATGCATTTCAAATAGATTTGCCAATTTTTAATTATTAATCATTGAATTGTCAATGTATGTATAAAAGCGATAATATTAACCAATTTTTTTTTTTCAGGTGATGCGTAAAAAATCTCACCTGGTACTCCGAATGTTAGAGCAGCGTATCGGCCAAGAGTTGCTGCTACAGGTTTTCAACAAGCAGCTATCGCTGGCAACAAACGCGGCCAACACCAAAATTGGCAGCGGCATGTGGGGCCATCTCCTGTTGTCCACTAATCTGTTCGTGCGCGCCATATTTACCGTCACCGGCAAAGATATGGCGGTGTTCGTCGATCAGTGGGTCCGCACCGGAGGCCACGCTAAGTTTCAGTTGACCTCGGTGTTTAACAGAAAAAGGTATGCTCTATCACCGTTGAGACTTTAAAATGAATGAAGCAATGATAGTACAGTCGAGGAAATTAATTCCTGACCCACCATGGAACCTTTTAAAAGTAAACGTCATGGCGACATCGCATTGCTTGACAAGGAAAAGCGTTATGACGTTTACTATGAAAAGTTCAATATTTCAAAGATGGGTGAACCGATTTTAATGAAAGTTAGCTAAGAACCATCTCGATTAAAATAGCTTTCGACTGAAAAAAAACCGCATCGAAATCGGTCCACCCGTTTGGGAGCTATGATGCCACAGACAGATACACAGATGCATATGTCAAACTTATAACACCCCTCTTTTTGTCGGGGGTTAAAAATGTTCTTTGGTGGGTCAGGAATTAAATTCCTTGACTGTTCATTAAAACTGGAAGTAGATACTACCGCGCCTAAGTTGAAGATTCATAAAATACTCAATTGACCACTCTATCTGACTCACTTGAACCAAGGATCATGGAAAGTAAACGGATTGACAAAGCCCATACCTTGAATCGTTCTTATTTACATTCAGCGCCATCTACCTTGCTTGAGTGACACATTCGTACCGCTGTTTTGTTATTATTTGACCCGCTGGCTACGACCTTGGCGCCATCTAGAAATTGCCTGAATTTTAACATGCCTGCCGGGAACGATTCGAAGTATGGGCTTTGACACTCCATATACTATCCTCCTTGCTTGAACCAACTCTACGAAAGTGACGTGAAGCCGTGGTAACTTAGTGGTTTGACCTAAAGCCTCTCAAGCAGAGGGTTGTAGGTTCAAGCCCAGGCTCGCACCTCTCAGTTTTTCGGAATTTACGTGCGAAATTACATTTGTAATTTATTATGAGCTTTTCGGTGAAGGAAAAATATCGTGAGGGAACCTGCACACTCCTGCGAAGCAAGTCAATGGTGTGTGTGAAGTTCCCAATCCGTACTGGGCCAGTGTGGGCACTATAGCCCAAGCCCTATCATTCTATGAAGCCTGTGCCCAATAGTGGGACATAAAAAATTGGCTGATGATGATGACCAACTATGCAACCGGTTCTTTTTTCAAACGCAGTTTACTAGGAACATGACATAAATTATTTTACTCTGTAATATCATTGGAATGAAGTAAAAGTGTACAAATACTGTAGTACTAAAGAAATGGCAGGTCATATCTAGCTACATCAGGCTTATTATTTTAAAGGACCGCGACATTCCATAGCCATTCGCAGTCCTCTTGGTTTATCGTCCTTGATTTAAAGTCACCTTTTCCATAGTGCTTTCACTCCTACACGTACTCATAACATATGCCTAACCTATATCTGTAGACAACGCATCTTATCCAGCATTTCCTCTCGCCAGAAACACAGTGGAACTAGAAATTCGTCAAGACTGCGTGCACGAGCGCGGGATACGAAAATACGTGGGCCCTCTGCTAGTCCAACTGCAAGAGCTGGACGGCACTTTCAAACACACGTTACAAATAGAGAATACCGTCGTGAAAGCAGACATTACTTGTCACAGTAAGAGCAGAAGGAATAAGAAGAAGAAAATACCTCTGTGTACGGGCGAAGAGGTCGATATGGATCTGTCGGCTATGGAGTAAGTTGGGCTGTTAAATATTTAGGAAAAAGTAGAGTTTTAGATATTATAAATTTATTTACGTGCGATTCGTAGTCTTGTGAGAGATTATTTTATCGTTTTTTTTCATATGTGACGCTACTTAAATATATCAAAGTCAATATCATCATAATTTTTTAACGGCTTAACGGCAGGATTGCCGAGCTTGGATAAATATTAGATTTCTTCCAGCGACTCCCCAGTCCTCTGGATCCGTCTCGACCCCGAGATGTCACTTCTACGCAGCACCGTGATATCCCAGCCGGACTACCAGTGGCAGTACCAGCTGCGTCACGAGCGTGACGTCACCGCTCAGAGCGAGGCCATCGATGCACTGCACAGCTACCCCGAGCCGGCCACCAGAAAGGCGCTGACTGACACCATTGAGAATGAGCAGACATATTACAAGATAAGGTGCAGGGCGGCGCATTGTTTGACGAAGGTTAGTAGGCGGTAGGTTCGGGTATCGTAGTTGGTTAGCGCGACACCACGGTTTTGGTGGAGGTCTGGGTTCGAATCCCAGTTCTAGAATTTATTTTTCTGTTATCTGTATCTGACTTACTGACTGACTGATCAACGCCCAGCCCAAAACCCTGGACCTAGAAAGCTGAAATTTGGCATAGTGGTTCCTTTTATAATGTTCGCCCGGGATAAGGTGGGATTTTCGAAATTTCCACGGGATTTCCGACTTTACCTTCCCCTCCCCCTTCCCTTTGAAATGAAAATGAAACAGCATAACTGATTCAAATATTTTGCAATAATGCTCTAAGTGCACTTGACTTGTTACTGCAAATTTGAACGTACTTCATTAATTTCCTTGTAAATAAAATTATGTTTTTTCGTTGTCGCTGTGAGGGCGCTGGTGAGACACTGGTGCTCAATAGACGCCGCTGGCGTCACGGCACAGTTGCGAAGACGTTGCGTCGACGCTGCACGAACGAGGTGACTCTAAGGTCATGTTATATTAACATTTCACTCTCCTCGTAGGTGGCAAACGCGATGATCAGCTCCTGGCAAGGCCCGCCTGCCATGCTGACGATATTCCGAAAGATGTTTGGATCGTTCTCGGCTCCGCACATTATAAAGCAGAACAACTTTGACAATCTGCAGCATTACTTCTTGCAGAAGACTATACCTGTGGCTATGGCTGGTGAGTTTGAATAATATGAATCTAGCAGTGCTCTGGTTGAAATGTCTTTCTACATATGAAACCTACGTATGGTTTCTGCTTGTATGAGTGATGTACGTTTAGTCACTTTATTTTCACTTATCAGTTTTAATCATAAATATGTATGAGTAAAAATCGAAGGCAAATGTATAATGATATGATAATTTTAGGTACCTACCTATATATAGTATAACCTAACCAACTTCAAAAAGTTGAATAACCCCTGACATTGTCATTTCAAAGTTCAATATTTCAAAAACGGGTGAACCGATTTTAATGAAACTTAGTTAAGAACCATCTCGATTAAATTAGCTTTCGATTTAAAAAAAAACGCATCGAAATCGGTCCATCCGTTTGGGAGCTATGATGCCACAGACAGATACACAGTTACACACGTCAAACTTACAACCGGGGTCGGAGGTTAAAAAATGAAAACTGACAGAACAGGATTCGAACCTGCGATTTAACAAACGGAAATTACTAGTCAGTATTACTATTATTGTAATCTTTTATTTCTCTCCAGGCCTTCGCAATATTCACGGCATTTGTCCACCAGAAGTCGTCAGATTTCTCCTAGACCTGTTCAAATACAATGACAACTCGAAGAACCACTTTTCGGACAACTACTACAAGGCTGCGCTGGTGGATGCTTTGGCGGCCACCATAACACCCGTTATATCTGTGCTGCAACCTGTAAGTTGATCTTTTAACCTGTGATTTTTAGGCTCAGAAAAATCATCATCATCATGTCAGCTAGACATTATTCCTCCACTCAAAGATCCCCACGCATCCACCGCGATCCCGCGATCTTTACCAGGTCGTCGCTCCATCTTGTTGGAGGCCTACCGACGACAACTCGCCTCCCGGTCCGCGGACGCCATTGGAGAACCTTCTGGCCCCACCGGCCATCAGTTCTGCGAGCAATGTGCCCCGCCCACAGCCGCTTAAATTTCGCAATTCTTCGAGCTATGCTATGAAAAATGCATCAAGTTATTTTATAAGGACACAAATATGTACATTTCCTTCCCTCTCAGTTCTTTGAGCTTTTTGTCTCGGTTTTTTTGATATAACCAGAATATAGAAAATCAATTGAATAGTGTGGCTGGAGTTTCCAATAAAATAAATGTATTGTATTAGTAGTGCCTGGGAACTAAACCCCAAACCTTCTTAGCTCTCAAACTTTGCTGAGGAGTGTGACTTGTGGGTACAGTTTGTAAATTCTGCTAATGTTATAAACGCGAAAGTTTGTGATGATGGATGTTTGAATATTGGTTATTTTTTTTACGCAAAAACTATTGGACGAATATTGTAGTTTAGCATAGACTACTTTTTATACTAAAAATTTTCGTAGTTCCCAAGGGATAGCGAGAAACGAATTCTTCGCAGACTACTTTATAACTTCGTGTACAGGGCGCTCCAATCACAGCAGACTCTCTCTCGGCTGACACAAAACTGGTCTTAGAAGAGATCACCCGCGTGCTGAACTTGGAGAAAGTGTTGCCATGCTACAAAAATACGGTGACTGTCAGCTGTTTACGCGCCATACGCCGGCTGCAGCAGTGCGGGCATCTGCCCAGCATACCTATGGTGTTTAGGGCGTACGCACAATATGGACAGTATGTGGGTAAGTAGAAAAAAGCTTTTTACTGACGGTAACTACTTTATTTTTGCATAGTTATCGGATCGTGTTCATAATGCAAGTTCAAGTTAGTTCCACCACTGAAAAATAGGTGAAAATTGCTTTGAGAAGATTTCGCTGACACTCTAGAATACCTAATTAACTAACAATGAAATAAAATTGTTTTTAAACTACAAAGTATTTTTACAATTTTCAGCATTAAGTATAATTAGTTTCAAAAATATGACGTTAAGGTCTCTTTCTTTGACGTCATCGATATGTGTTTTTAATTATTGTTTACAGCTAGAGCACGAAAAAGTAACTTCTAGACTGTAATAATTATTGTGTGTAGTAATTTCTAGGTAATTTGTTTCCTCAAAATGATGAAACTTGAAAGATAAGAATCTAATAAGATGAGATAAGGCAGTATCAGACAATGAAGTCGTAGACTTTTCTTGTTTAATTATTAATTAGTACAGTGTTAAACTTTGTTTGTTTACTTCAGATGTTTTACTACAATGAATGTCGTGATACAATTAATACAACTGTAATCTTAAGAGAACACAAATTTGACGTTTTTACGAGGGGCGGCTGAAAAGTAATCAACCTAACAATGAAACAAAAGACTGTTGTGGCTAAATTTTTTTTATCTTTCTATATAGTCCCCTGCTAGTAAATGCACTTATAAAATTTTTCATATATTGAATTTAAACCATTAAAAAAAATCTTTCGGTTTGTCTTCAAAAAAGTCAGTAACCGCAGCCTTCATTTAGTCATCGGTCATAAACCTTCGTCCCCTGAGGTCTTTCTTGAGAAGTCTAAACAGAAAATAGTCACAGGGGGCTAAATCTGGACTATAAGGGGGTTGGTCAATGGTTTCGAAGCCATTGTCTTTAATTGCTAGCTTCGTTGTGCGGGCGGTATGCACTGGTGTGTTATCGTGCAAAATCAGAATTCCTTTGCTTAGTTTACCTCGCCGTTTTTCTTTTATTGTCTCTCTTAGTTGATATAGTAAGTTTGAGTAATAATCAGCATTCATTGTAGTTTTCTTCGGTAAATAATCTATGAGCAAAATCCCTTCTGTGTCCCAAAAGTGTAGCCATAAGTTTACCTGCCGATGGACAGACCTTGAATTTCCGAGGCGGCTTCTCATCCTTAAATTTCCCTGTAACGACTCTTGCTTACTTCCCGGGTCCCATTGTCGAATCCAAGTCTCATCACATGTTACAATTCTAGAAATTATTTCTTCCTCTTTCCCTCGACTCATGTCCAAAAACTCTTCGCAACATTTGACACGCCTCTCCATGTCAAATGCAGTCAACATTCTGGGGACCCAACGTGCACTAACCTTGGACATGTTCAAATGCTCATGAATTATTTCATTGACTCGCTCTTTACTGACGCCCACATCTCTAGCTATCTCCCACTGCTTCACTCGTCGGTCCTCTAATATAATTTTTTTCACCCTAGCTACATTTTCATCGGTGACGGCCGAAACTGGTCTTCCACTACGAGGATCATCTTCCAAGCTCTCACGACCTAACTTAAACTGCTTTGACCAAAACTTTATAACAAATTCGGAAGAACACGAACTGCCAAACACACGTAACATACGCTGTCTGATCTCCGAAGGCGTATTCCCTTCTTTAGTCAAAAACTTAATCACCGCACGCTGCTCGATTTTATCCATTTTCACTTTTTCTACCGACATGTTTGAAACAATTGTAGGAGACAAATAAACGTGATGCATAAACAAATGAATGTAATACATTTAGAAAATAGAATAACAAACGAATATAAATCCATACCAGCCAGCATTATTTTTGTATATATTTCTGACCAAGGAGATTACTTATCAGCCGCCCCTCGTATTTCTGTTATCTTTAGCGTATTGATTTTCTAATGTAACAATTATTCTGCCTCGAACCCAGGACCTCAAATTTTATAGTCAGGTTCTCCAACAAATAGGGTATACTTTAGTCAAAACGAGAGAGAGAGAGAGAGAGAGAGAGAGAGAGAGAGAGAGAGAGAGAGAGATTTTTTCATGCAGATTTGACACAAAAATGTCGGGGCTTTTCAACTGTTTCTAAGCTGTAGCTATTTCCCTAGACGTCCGCCGCGCAGCCTTCGAGTGCTTAGTCGATTTCGTCCGTGTGGACGGCAAGCCCGAGGATCTGAGCTCGCTCCTCACCACAGTGGAGAGCGACTCCGACCCTCACGTGCGGCACGGCCTCGCGCGCCTGCTGGTCAACATGCCGCCTTTTGAGAAGGCCCAGCGCCACAGACTGGACACAGAGGCTGTTGTGCACAGGTATTGCTGTTTATAGCTACGCTGACGGCCGGATAGCCTAGTGGTTAGAGACCCTGACTACGAAGCTTGAGGTCCCGGGTTCGAATCCCGGTCGGGGCAGATGTTTGTATGATGAATACGAATGTTTGTTCTTGGGTCTTGGATGTTTATTATGTATTTAAGTATGTATTTATCTATATAAGTATGTTTATCCGTTGTCTAGTACCCATAACACAAGCTCTGCTTAATTTGGGACTAGGTCAATTGGTGTCACTTGTCCCATGATATTTATTTATTATTTATTTATTTATTATAGCTACTACCTTAGAGCAGGACAGGAGTGGAGATGTTAACGCGCGATTACCCCTCTGCCAAAACTCTAACATTAAGTCTGGCCAAAATGGTCAGGGTCTGTTGATTGTGTGCATGTTTTTGGCATTTGTGTGACAGTTTTGTTTTAGTGTGTGTTTGTAGGAACGTAACAAATTTTGACTTGAGCGCAGACGTGTGCTGTAAGTGTGTTCCTCGTCCCCCTCAAAAAGTGGTAGAAAAATTGTAGTGACAGATAAGCCAAAGGCGCCTCCCGTCTGACTGCTTTATGGCTACTACTCAAAGGAACATACACTAAGTATTTTGATCGTCACGTGAAAATTATGTTAAACAGTATAATGAAATAAGTGAAAGTATATTTATAAGCGACTCGGTGTCCGATACTTATGCCGTTACCCAAAAACTATATTTATGCCGGCCGCAACCCATTAGTTCTTTATGCCCTCGAGTGTCGTCATATATTTTTCCACAATGATCAGATATTTTTGCAGCACTGTCCATATTTATTTATTTATTCATATTATTTATTATAATTAATAGTAGCAAATTATTATGGAAAAAGCATCGAATTTTTTTATTCTTTAAAGATACGGAATATTATTACAATTTATTGCTAGCGTTTACAGACTGACCTATTTCAATATTATCTTGCTCACTGTAAGTTGCTATGTGACAGGAATACATATACACTGTTCTCAATATTGTGCTGTTTAATCAGCTCTAGACATAAGGAAGGCCAATAAACATATTCATGATTTAATTGTTTTCTTTACATTTATTAGCTGTGCTTGTTATGAAAAGATGAGATAATGTAATATACTTGTCAACACACTCTAGATAAAGAAGACAATCTAAGGACCAAGCATGTATAATTTTTATGATTACGTCATTGTTTGATTGTTCTTAAATAGATAAATCTATAAAGGCATGCATGCCCTACAATCATAGAGCTTGGTCATATCTGTACTGGGTATTTCAGCGTCATCAAAATCGACGAGAGGTTTCAGATGAACTTTTTTCTATTGTGTTTTTGTTTTCAGACTATGGAACAATATAAACAGCCACCTTTCGAACGACGCGCGCCTACGTTGTGACCTAGTAGACCTCTACTACACACTATATGGACTGAAGAGGCCAATATGCGTGCCTTTGCCAGAGATACAGGCTATGATGAAGCAAATGCAGCACAAAGAACGGGAGAGGCTGGAGAGAGAGAAGGAGAGGGAGAAGGAAAAGGAGAGACAAAGGGAGCTGGAGAACAAGCCTGTTATTAAACAGGAGATCGATGAGGTAGGTATAGTTGTGGTAGTGTTTTTCGCTAGTCGCTTAGTCTATCTTCAAGCGACAAGCACGAAAGCTGAGCGCTCTTGCTAGGCCACTACAAGTAGCTCTATCGCTATAGCAGTCTCATTCGAATTGATTGGATTAGAAAGAATCTCATATCGAAAAGTGGGAGCTGACCGCACAACCAGTAATGTTAATACAGTAAAATGATTAAAAATTTGGCGTCTCTGTGTGTGTGATTTGTTACAAATAAATTTTGTTACCCTAGTCCAATCTACAACCTCGAAGGAAACTCGTTTGAATGAATGAAATCGTGTTTTGTACCTATTTTCAAATATCACCATTTCCTCAATTAGCCTAAAGTGAACTCAAAAGATATATAACTAATGTCACTGTACTTATACATATTACTGCACAGCGATTAAACCCTACACCTACAGGCCACGAGTGTAATTCACCGGTTCAGCATCAGCCTATTCACTCTAGTAAGTGACCTTGATTACGTTCTTCCGAAAATACAAAACGTTGGGAACGAATTTCACTCCTTGGCATTTCATCCTTATTGTATAACTTAACTTTTGGTCTCAGATTAAATTCGAAGCCGAAGAGCCAGTGATCCAGGAGCAAGGCATCCTCATGCCGACTCCGATGGAGCTCGACCGCAAAGACGACATCCTGCCCGTGCCCGTCGCCAGTATCAAGGAGGAGGACGTTAAGATAGATGTCACTACGGTGCACGATATGCCGATCAGAGTGTTCAGTGGGGTAAGTTGGGTAATTTCATAATTTACATCATCATTATCACCAGCCCTGAATAGAATAGAATAGAAGAAACTTTATTTGCTTTACGTCCTACTACTGGGCCAAGGCCTCCTCACAAAATGAGAGGGCTTGAGCTGCAGTTCCCACGCAGGCTCAGTGCTGATTGGGAAACTCCATTGAATTGCATAATTTTGATCTCAGATTAATTTTTTGGAAAAGTTTCTGAGCTGTACAACAATAGTTGTACGTAGAAAGTGGCACGTTCGGCCAACAGAAAATCTTATTATTAGTTTGGCTTCAGTACTACTATATTCACACAATATATTCAATACAGCTATAGTAAAAATCTTCGGTCATCTTCTGCAAGTTACATGTCTGCTACAGTGCGTTTTTGTATCGCGTGGCCATATCCATCCGTCCCTTGACTGTCAGGCGGCGAAAACCTGTAACAATTTACGTAGACTTGTGATTCAGGTTCTCGTCAATATTTATTCGAAAACTGTCCCTCCTATATTTGTCTGCCTGGTATAATTAACCTGTATTATTTATATCTTCAATGCATGCTTTTGTCACACAGGATGATTCAAAGCGCGAGTTTATCTCGGACAACGCGGCTCCGCTCCCGGGCATACCCGGCTCCTCGGGCCCGGTGGGCTTCGAACCGGGCATGTTCCGACACGACAAAGACGACATGGGCGCTCCTAAGGTAATTACGTCACGCTTTTTTTGCCACGTAACGTATGGCGAGAATATGGAATCCGCTTGCTTATGTGCCTCAAAATAATGTTGTGGAACGGTATAACCAAACAATACTAAGAACAGGGTAGGTTTCAAGACATGAGACTCATCTCCATATTCGTAAAGTTTATGTGATGATTGTGTAGTGTTTGTGAATAAGCAAAGCATATGACAATGATGTAATACTGCATAGCTATGTATTATAAAGTCTTCATGTTCCTTGATAAAGAGCAATTAATTTTGCACTTGACGTCAATTTAGAAACAAACAAAGTTGAGACTTGGTTTATCTGGTTTTGGATATCACTGATCGTTGGTTCGTATCTGTGGGAACTTGTTCCTAACTTGTCTTTTTTCATTTTTTTTTCTTGTTACAGCCCAAGAAAAAGAAGAAGGACAAGAAGAAACACAAGCACAAGCACAAGCACAAGCACAGCGGCAAAGACAAAATCGGCAGAGAAAAAGATCACAGAGAGAAAGATCGGTCCTATCCACCCCGGCCTCCTTCCAGTACCGACCATTTAAGAATTAAAGAGGAGACGCGGGAAACATTAAGCTCTTTTAGCTCAAGCCAGAGCCCATCTGAAGATATTTCATCCATGCCGAGCAATATGAGTTTTTAGGATTACGTTATTAATGTTTTTTATGTTATACAATCTTTGCATGAGACGAGGGTTGTCAAAGACGAGTAGTGCTTTTAAGCCGACGAGGCTTGCCGAGTGGCCTAATTAAGCTACGAGGTTTTGAGATCTAATAATATGCAAAGATTGTATAGATTATTATTTTGTAAGATTAAACAAATCTTAATTAAAAATAAGAGCTGAATGTGTTGAATTCTTTATTTGTAATATATTCTCTAATTTATGGACGTATTGTTTTTGACTTCTTATGCTCTTAAAGTTTCCATTTATGCTGAGTGTAGGCTGTATAAAATGAGTTTTTATGTTCTAGTGCATATAAACTAAATTCTTCGTTTAAAACCAAGGCAATCAGGCCAAACAGCCATACACGATAGAACCTTGTAGAGTGTTTTTTTTTTCCATTTTGTTTGTTTAGTAGGCAGGTATTCTAACAGAATCATCACACTGGCGATTTGCTAGCGAGTTTTGCATTCAGGCGATCACGCAACATGTTCGGCGCGAGCGATATTAGTTATTTATTTATCGTATGGCTCCATGTCACGGTCTTTATGAGTGATGGAAAGCCCAAATATTTTAATATCTAGGTAAACGTACTTCTGAAATTACAAATAAAACATACCCATTGTTCTAAAATACATGAACAATTGTGAGGTTATGAATTCAGTTACTGAATGCCCTTCGCTCCGTATAAAAATAATGAAGTAGCTGACGCACTAATCACATCCAGTTTTTTAACCAGAGGATAACTGTGGCTTGAGCTCTTCGTTCTGCTAAGTATTCGATGGATAAGTGTACTCTTAATACGCTTTTCATATTTATTGGAGTGGTTGCTGTGTTCATGTTAATTTCGTGAAGAATCTTAAAAAACTTGTAATTCTGCGAGTATCTTATTCCATTATTATTATTAATAGTATGAGTACACAATTGGTCGTTAAACATTTTACGCAGATTTTAAAACTTTGTAAAAAGTGTAAATATTAGCGGGAAGGTTTTTTCTTAGGGTTCCGTAGTCAAAAAGGAACCCGTATAGCTTCAATGTCCGTTCGTTTTTCTGTCTGTCCGCGACAGCTAAGACTCTTGGTAAGTAGAAAGCTGTAAATTGGCAGTTTAAAGAGGTTCGCAGTGGTCCACAAAATTTAATAGGAGTAGGTACATAGGTCTATAACTTTGAGAAGCCCTGCCCTAACATTATTCAATTGTATTCTACGCAAAACCGCCTTTAAAAAAAAACCTTAGAAAAAAAACGTAAAATAATCCTCTAAAATAATGAAAAATAAATAAAATAAAATAAAATGCGTTTTTTTCGGACAACAGAAACTAAAGCCTAAAGTTTTATGGCCTAGCACTAAGCATCAGAAATATGAAGTCCGTGCGGTGCGAGCGGAATATCTTTGAATGAAGCACCGACTTCATGTTTCTGCTGCTTAGTGCTAGACCATAAAACTTTAGGCTTTAGTTTCTGTTGTCCGAAAAAAACGCATTTTATTATATTTTATTTATTTATCATTATTTTAGAGGATTATTTTACGTTTTTTTTCTAAGGTTTTTTTTGAATGCGGTTTTACTTTTTTGTTAAAAGATTTTTATTTCACAATTTTACGTTGATTTAACATTTTCAGAATTATCCTCCAACTCCTAACCGTTAAGGAGTTGTACCTTCCATCATCATCTCATCAACATGAGATGATGACTACCAGACGCAAATACTTGAATAGCCTTAGAAAATATATGAAACACATAATACGTGCCTATAAAATTTGAGGGTTGCCCTCGATTTCCCTGGGATCCCATCATCAGATCATGACTTGGTGACAATGGGACCACCTCAAGAGTATACACTTTCAAATAAAAAAAAAATCAAAATCGGTCTACAATTGCCGGAGTAATCGATGAACATACATAAAAAATAAATAAATACGTACAGTGGAACGTAGAACCTCCTCCTTTTTTTGAAGTCGGTTAAAAATAACCCACCCACTGCATAACGTTTACTGAGAGAATCAAATGTTTCGATTGTCGTACAAAATTTATAAATAAACAAACTGAACTCATTGTTTTAATAAACATGCTATTGAGGGAGTGCGTTCCGATCGATAGGTAGGTAAGTATAAAGAACTTGGCCAAGACATTACACATCAAATACAATCTCCTTGGCACGAGGTGTGTGAAATTAGGCCACAATAATCTTATTGTGGTCTAATTTGTGTTGCTTCTGCGATTTGAATCCGTACAACCTAATTCTGTTCAAACCAATATGGATTGGATTCTGTGTTTTCTGGGTGCTTTTGCAGTATACTATGTTTTCTTTTCGTAGTGACGAACTTGCATAAAGATAAGTAAGTAAAATTCTGTAAGTATTACATTTAAGTAAGCCAGGTTCGTTTGTTCAATTAGTAGACGATCTGTTTTTAGTTAATGAATTTAGATCTTCGCTACGTACGTATAGTCAGCGTCAAAAGTAGTTCATCACTTTTGTACCTTGTCGCAATAACACTTGTCAATCACGTATGACGCGCTGTATCTGGCTGTAGAGCGAAAAGGTACAAAAGTGACAAGCAAATTTTGACGCTGACTATACCTAACGCCTGATTCTACCTATAAATTATTGTATCAGGCAATACAGTTCATGAGAACATATTTATATAAACAGTGTTATGAACTGAAACAATTACTTTGCTCACCCGCGACCACAAGTGAAAAATAGTTATATCTGTGCGGCAAATGTATGTTTCCATGCAACAGGTCCGCCTCCACTGCTACACGAATCAACACATGCCACACAGACCCAACTATCACCACCACCACTAAACTAAACGCTGACGCGTTTTGGCACTCTCCACGAGGCCATTGACGAAGCACAACAACAACCGTTCAACATGCCACATGTGAGCTGCGCCGAGCAGCCGCGCGAGCAAAGCCGCGGCGCGCAGCTTACGTCTCGCCACCGGCGTGGCGTGTGCAAGGACTACGGATTAGTCCGAAACAAGTCGGGCTATACTCGACTGTCATACGTGAGTGATCCGTTTATTTCACTATGCCACCATTTCCACTACTTAATGGATGGTAGTGACATTTGCCGCACAGATATAACTATTTTTTTTCACTTGTGGTCAGGTGTGGTTTCAGTAATTGTTTTTAGTTTATAAATATAAACAGTGTTTATTTATTATACCTACCTATCTATGTCGTATTTCATACATAGGGTCAAATGTAGTAAAATAAAATATGATAAAATAATATGATCATTTTTAAAAGGCTTTCTGGAAAAGGGTAAAGCCTACTTAGTTGGTCCTCTAAAGCCGACCTGCCCACTTACAAAAAGTACGATATCGGAATTAACTTGACGTGGTTATCTGTGTCGTCTGACTTACTTAATGTTAATACCGGGCCAAAAATCAAAGGTATGTCTCAGAGAGATCAGGGAATAAAGCTGTCATTTTCTGAGTCCTTAGTGTAAATTTCTAATCACAACAAACGTCTCGAATGCTTTTGTGTTAAGTGTCAATACTACTAGAATACGTTGCCAATACGTGCCGCCAGAGGCGCTGCCGATTTGCCCACAGTAATAGAGAATTTAACCCAAATGCGTTCGATACTTTTTCTTGACTCAGAACTTACTCTTATCTATCTATAGTATCTAGTGGGTGGTCTAGAACTAATATGACGAATTCCCCATCGCACAAGTATAAATTCCGTATATTGTTTGTAATTGAAATAGTACAGGTATCATACGATGATAAGAAACATAAATAAAACAAAATGAAGTCACTGTTTTCAATGCTCTTACAATAGCGAGTAAATAAAATGGTGGTGCGTTCCAACGCTTATAAATAATAACGTAGTTGATACACACATTCAGTTATTTTCTCATTAGCACAAGAAGATGAACAGCAATATGTATACGTACTTTTTAGTTCTTTTTACAATATACTATGTTTTCTTGTTATAATAATGGACCTAAATACAAAAGGAATTCTGTAAGTACCCCTTGTGAGTACCTACATATATTTATGTAATATACATATGACATAAACCGCAATTTATTAATAAATGATAAATGGTTTGAGAATTTATTAAAAAATACTAAATTTAGCTTTATTTGATGGTCCTTAAAATTGTATAAGAAACATTTGTTTTTTTTATGATGTTGGATATAATTCTAAACGCACAAGTCGAGTCGAAGCAATTTCAAAACGCATCGTCAGAAATGTCAACATTGTCAACAAAAATTTTCTCACCGACTCTGACTCACGTAAAAATACACTTCCAGAGTTTTCTGTTATAATGTCATAAAAAAAATGTGATTTCAGTGATGAGGATTTATTTTTATGAGCTGTTTTTTGCATGTTGCGCTTTCCTCGCTACAGTGAGGTGAAAAGTGTTGTGTCACACACGGGTGCAAATGTATTTTACTTCTGTTGAAACACTCGCTACGCTCAGCCACGCCACGAGCGAAGCGAGTGGTTCTAAAACAGAATCCTTTCGCTTGCTTGTGTTTCAATTCCACACTCGCGGGTAAAATACAACTTTACACCCTTGTATAACAAATAACCATTTTTTTCGTCATTAGTCATGTCGTGTTACGCCGGGTAAAGGCAGACATTCGGACCATTCGGTTTGACAGACATGGCCAAATTTTAATAGAACTTCAAACAAGAGTTAGCTTGGTAGGTACTTTAATTTTAAATTGACAACTTTAGTTGTACCTAACTATTGTTTTAACTACTTAGTATGAAACAGGGCAACCCGGTTTTTTATTCCTTTCCTTATTTCTTTGTCTTATTGCAGCGCTCAAGAAAAACTCAAGCCACGGCAGATCAGAGATTATTAAGTATCCGTGAAAAACCGAGCACATAGAGATGCATATCCCTCCTGTACTGAACACCGAACAACGTTTTTAACATGAAGAGTATGTTTTCGCCCATACAATTTAAAGTCATAATGTAATGCTTGTCATAATCTATCACTAGTTTTTTTTCTATGAAAGTAAGTATTTAATTGTTCATAATATTATTATAAAATAAACCTAATCTAACCTATAGAGTGACCTACAAGAAGACCATTACCAAATTCCCGGTTTTTTTTACTACCTAGTGATAGATTATGACAAACTCACAGTCATAATGACAAAATTTTTTCTACGACTCAAAGGGACCCGTAACATGAAACTACCAAAGAACGAACGTTGTTTTAGTCAAATTGAGAAAGTTTTTCCATGTTAAAGTCTGTCTATAGTTCCCACTTGGGCCCAGTCTAGAGTGTGCAGGCACGGATTTTTTGCTTCACCGAAAAGCTCGAAATAAATTACAAATGTATATTCGCACATAAACTCCGATAAACTCCAGCCCCTAAACTACGAAATTCGAAAATCGAAGTTCGTATCGTGTCGTCCCGCTCACTCGTGTTAAATAATATTAGCTTGAGAGGGACGGCATGATACGAAGTTCGAATTTTGCACTTCGTAGTCGGGGGGCAGGGCTCGAAGCCACGTTCTTCGTTTTGAATTCACTTAAAATAAGTGTGTAAATTATGGAAATAAAAATATTTAGTGGAAATTTAAAATAGTCTTTTTCTTACTGCCCCAGACGGGCAATCTATCAATCACGTATTTGGTTTTTTATTTGGAAACTTTTGGATTTTTTTTTAATTCAACAAATAAGGCAAACGAGCCAGTGGTCACCTGATGGTAAGTGATCACCATGGTGATGGCAAGTGCCCGTAGACACCCACTACCCCGGGGGCTTGCAGATGCGTTGCCAACCTAGAGAGCTGTATTTCCATAGAGGCAAACGTAGTTTGTTTTCTAATGTTCCACGCAGGCCACCCCAAGTAACGTAAGACCGCGACGTTGCCTCAAATGACACGTTTCAAATTACTATTGTGTTCTAAATGATCGGTACCTATTGGGTTTCTTATCGATTGATATCAATTGGACGTACAGTCAAGAAGAAAACGAACATAGTCAAAAACTAAAAAGCAATCTTATTGGCATTTAATATGCATTGGTGGCATGTCGTTACTCGCTTGCCTCTCGTTATTTAGTTTTGAACATTTCGGTTGGGTTGGGGGACGGGGGGTTGTTGAATCCTTAAAAACCCCCCTTTGTCTACGCCCGTGCCGGAGTTATTAGTACACAAACACAGTTAGTTATTAGTAATTAGAGGAGTTATTAGGAGGTAAATAAAGTATTAGTACTGTTATTTATTAGCACGAAGTACCTACACATTGGTCGTTACCAATGCACTTACGTGATACAAGTACTTAGTTACTCCGTCTTTTCGACAGCAGTCTTAGATAGTAATAGTAGCTATAGAGCTATATTAGTGTCGCTTATTTACAAGGTCTGTTCTCTATTGTAAATAATTAATCATTCATCGAAACTGATAATTTAAGCCGCAAAGTTATATAATTTAGAGTTTCGTGGAGATAACGGCTTTAGGGTAAATAACATTTAACCAGCGATATTCGGCTTTATACCTCCCTATCTATAAAACAGTACAGTAATGGACTCATTCACAAATAACACACACACACACACAGCCTAAACCACTGCCGCTAGAGCCTTGAAATTTCGCAGACTTTGAGTATAATAGAGGTAGGTACACTAATAAAGGATTTCCCCCACGGGATAGGGTCCCAGCCTATTTTTAATCTATCAAGGAAACGAAGTCAAATATGAATAAATAAAAATGTGTAAACTCATTTATTGCGCTAACCCGCTTCATCCTAAAAATAGGATTTTGTAATTTTTTCTGGATACAGGCATATTGCCTTATCATTAGATAGATTAGTACATAAATCAGTTTATTGCCAATAGAACAGTAAGGACCATATAAATTAACGCGACATCTTTAGGTCAAATAAGTATCTATTCAAGAACCTAGTGATTGGCCTAGTTATCGCATTTAACACGACGATTTCCTATCAAGTTACATACACTGCTCCATTTCATTGGTCTGAAGTCCAATCCTACAAAGTAAAGGGTGAAATGGATAGCTTCTTTTGTAACAGGGTCGTGCGATAGTTTGCGGTAACATGAAACAGAGTTGTTCTGTTCGATTCGGCTTAGTCGAGTTTGAGCCTTCGATCTTAGATGACACCGAGGACGACTGATTTTTTTTAATAATACTTTTCGATACGTAACTAAAAGTGGTTATTTATATCATACTTTAGTTTTATAATATTTTAGTTCGGTAAATATAATAAATTCTGAAGTACGTAGTGATGGCTCAACTTCAAAACGGGAAATCTAAAAAACAATTGAATGTAGCCGTTGTCGGCGGTGGATTGGTAAGTATTTACCCTTCTTTTATTTTTGTGACAAAAATGTTAACTTTTAAACGGGAATACGCAACTCCTTACAATGGCGAATAAAACTTACCTTTTTGAGAACACCGACAAAAGGCATTCAAATTGTGAGTTAAAATCGTGTTCCTGGAAGGTAAGTTTGACGACCGGGTAGCCTAGTGGTTCTAGAGACCCTGACTATGAAGCTTGAGGTCCCGGGTTCGATCCCCGGCCGGGGCAGATGTTTTTATGATAAATATGAATGTTTATTCTCGGGTCTCGGATGTTTAATGTGTATTTAAGAATTACAATTGGTATCAATTGTCCCATGATATTTATTGTATTATTAAGTAAGTGATCTTTTTCTCATTTGTTAACCAAACTGCGTTTTATAGGTTGGGTCCTTGGAATCTTTGTATTTGGCGAAAAGAGGTCATCAGGTCCATATTTATGAATACCGAGAAGGTGAGCGTTTTAATATTGAAATGTATTAAATGGTGACTATAATTATAAACTTGTTTCTTTGTAGAATGCTGTATTTAGTGAGGCAGTTATATTCTTGTCGCCTTAACAATTGATGATCATTACATGTATACCTAGGTATACAGTCGCAGGTAGGTAGTACAGTACCTAGGTACTATCAAACAAATAAGTAAACAGATAAACTCAAAAACTAACAAATAGATTTTAAAGCGCTTCTCACTGTTAAAGTAGGTTCAAAAATAAGTATCGAATTAATCCACCACAACAACAATACCGTACAGCAAATAGAATATCTACATCTACATGATTTATAAAAATACCTAAGAAATAACAAAAACTAACTTAAAAATAACAACAAAAAAAAACTAAAAATTAAAATCTAAATTTGGACCCATTATGCGCGAGGGTCACCTGTTGCCTCCCTCATGCGTTTGCTCAGGGCTCCGTGGAGCCCACGCGCGCTTTTGCCCCACGAACCGAGTGTCTCGACACCAAATGCGACGAACTTGTACTGGGCGCCGAGACACTCGTATTTATTGGCCTTGAGCCGTTAAGATACACAATACCGTAACTCTGATTCGCCGACATAAAAGCCATGGGACATATTTTTGAGTAAGTTGTATGAACCCATATTTTTGCACTTGACTGTATATACTCGTACCTACTCTTATTAAATTTATGAGTAGTATAGAAAAAAGTGGGAAACCGATGCAGTTCGTTAGTGTCATAATAATACGAGTGTTTCGTCCGAAGGGATTGGGTAACTTGTAATAAATATGACGGAATTATCATCAACGTTATCATCATTATCATCACCAGCCTAATTTACGTCCCACTGCTGAGCACAGACCTCCTCTCAGTACGTGAGGGTCTGGGCTATAGTTCCCACACGGACCCAATCCAGATTGAGGACTTAACACGCACCGTTGAATTAAGCTTTGCAGGAATCGCAGGAGTGTGTCATGATATTTGCCTTGACCGGAGTAATTTATGTACTTACGTACTATTAGCTTTTCCGTTAGGGAAAATAAAGAAAACTGGTTAATATTGTTTAGGTAAACCGTCTATTAATAATGTAGATAAGTAATTGCTTTTTCTCCATGCTTGTTACTAATTAGTTGTTATCATAATAATTTACAAACAGGTTTCACGAAATCGTGAAAAGGATATGATTTGAAACGTGCTTGTTAGTTAAATAAGCAAGGTTTTGTACTTTTTACTGTAATTATTTAGGTACAAAAACAAATATTCCGACGCATTAAGAACCTCCTCCTTTTTTTGAAGTCAGTTAAAAAGGATGACAAAATTAGAAAAAGTAGGTTAATAAGCGAAGGATCTGAATGGAGTATCTTTTTGTATTTTTTCGGTACTAACTTTGGTGTAGGGTATTGTACTTGGAATGGAATGTAAAAGATCCCCGGGTTCGATTCCGGGGATATTTGTCTGGTTTTCTGTATATCCCTGTTTAATGTATGTATAAGCGAAAGCCTTAAAAGAGGCTTCAAAATCATAGGGAAATAAACGGATTACTCACGTATGTCAGTCAAGTATAGCCCGACATATTTCGGACTAATCTGCAGTCCTTCCTCTTCTTGTAGTGATCCGTTTATTTCGCTATGGTTGAATCACACGGTAGTTTCATGTTAAAAGAGGCTTTAAAAAGCTACAAATACATTACATTACAAACATTACGTCCAGTAAGTATTTAAAACTATAGTTTTGAATATAATCCAAAGTGATATTGTTGTTAAGTAAAATAAATATTTCATTAAAATCATAGTTATAGTAAACCAATTAACGGCCATGTAGAGTTTAGTACTTTACCACACTTGTCTTGTTGTTAGTAATAGTAGTATTTGTTAGTAATAAAATGCATTTTCCCGAGGTCTAGAGATACACACATCGTCTTTTCCGAGCGAGGTACTGACCAAATGATTACACATGTATTTAAAAAGATAATTTACTACAACCATACGCCTCGCCTAAGCATGCATAGGTTAAAATATTTAGTTCTCGTAACATACTCTAAGTATACGGATATTTCTTACAGATATTCAAAAGACCCCGCATACACGGGGTAGGTCGATCAATCTCGCGCTCTCTCTGCGCGGGCGCACTGCGCTCAAAGGCGTGGGGCTCGAGGATCACATGATACAGCACCATGGAATTCCAATGCGAGCCCGCATGATACACCGCACGGATGGATCGACATATGCCATACCATACGATGCGAGGACTAACCAGGTAACCTATGAACACATTGGGGAGTCAAGGGGTCAGATCATACAGCAGCGTGAGATCCCCATGCGAGCGCACATGATACACCGCACGGATGGATCCACATATGCCATAGCCATACCATACATACATAGACTAACCTTGTAACTTATGAACGTTGGGGAGTCAAGAAATCGGATGATGCAGCAACATTGGGTTTCCATGCGAGCCCCAATCATACACCGTACGAATGGATCGACATAAGCCATACCATGATTACGATGCGAGGACTAAACCAGGTAACTTATGAATACATTAGTCAAGGGATCAGATGATACAGCAGCGTGGGATCCCCATGTAAACCCGCATGATACACCGCACGGATGGATCCACATATGCCATAGCCATACCATACGATGCGAGGACTAACCAGGTAACACGTTGGGGAGTCAAGAGATCGGATGATGCAGCAACATTGGGTTCACAGCATGCTAGCCCCAATCATACACTGAGTGAATGGATCGACATACGCTATACCATACGATGCGAGGACCAACCAGGTGACCTATGAACACGTTGGGGACTCAAGGGATCAGGTGATACAGCAGCGTGGGATCCCAATGCGAGCCCGTACGATACACCTCACGGACCACATACGCCATAGCCATACCATACGATGCGAGGACTAACCAGGTAATTTATTATACATTAGGGAGTCAAGGGATCAGGTGATACACCAGCATGGGGTTCATATTTAATGATTATTTATTGCAAACCATGGTACAGTATAGATGTTGTAGCATGACGACACATTTGTTTTTTTTTTTAAGATTAAACTGCATTCAAAGTGTATTGCTCGATGTAAACAGTTCTTTACTCGAGAGTTATTTTAAGCGCTTATTAAGCTAGTATTTTTCTGTTTTCAGTGTATTTACTCGGTTGGGAGAAATTACCTGAATGGGCTACTGTTGCGAGGTAAATAAATACTTTTAAAAAGTCTTCACACAGGTATGCACAGCACAGCTACGTATTTAACTGACAAGAGAAATGTGAATCAGATATTCAACACCTAATTATGTTATTATGTCAATTATGTCATATACATATATACAGACTCCTTCATTTCAAATTCCAATAACATATTTCGAAACCAATTTTGATGAAACTGATTTGAAATTTTGATTAAAATAACTCGCATATCCGTTTAGGAACTAACCATGCCACAGACAGACTTACAAATATACAGAGTCACAGGATACACACGCCAAATTTATAAGACCTCTCTGTGTCTGAGGTCAAAGATAAGAAGGAAGCACATTGCAATGAGAAAATACATGGATCACTTATAAACTCCAATTTAAATTCACAGAATCCGAGAAATACGAGAACGTCCAAAGATATTTCAATCACAAGTTGGTGGAAGCCAATTTGCGCAAGGGGTCTTTGACATTCCAGAAGTGAGTATATATATTTACTTAGGTACTGTCATAGTTTTAAGCAATGATAATATTGCTATAATTAAATCTCTATCCTTCTAATCATAATGCATTAATCTTCCTTAACTTTCATTCTACGAACATGTTAACTTTGTAGCATTGACTTTACCAACACCATGGACTTCAGATTAGCGCTTGAAAACGTTCGAACCAAAAGACCGCTAATTTGCAAAAAAAGACCATTAATCGAGCGTCAGTCAGTCTTAGTTTGGTAGAACGATAGCGATATGAAGTATCTTTAGGTATGGCTGCCATCGAAAAATGCTGTATAGTAGCTGAGACACATTTTTCGTGAATTTTGTACTAGATCCGATTGACCCAAAGTCCATTGTGTTTGTTAGTCAATGCTTTGTAGTAAACATCCTCGATTATTCATGATGGACTGAATTTAATGCTATAGACATAGTATCTACCTTTGCGCCATCTGTCATCCAGTAGGAGAACTAAACATGTAACAACTTCCAGCGCCATCTAGTCATCAAATATGGGTAATATTAACTTTTAAGCGCTGTTCTAAATCGCAAAGTTTTAAAAATCGGTTGCATAAATACAACTTCTAACTCTGTGCCTTCTCACTTCGGTCTCGAGACATAAGCATAACATTATGGTTTGACACTACTCGGGATTATTTTTGGTGCATTTGTATCGTCTGATGTAATATTAACACCGAGTTAGTGACTAACACAGGTCGGCGCAAGTCAGCCTAAGATGCCTAATATAAGATATAGGAATATAAAAAGTCCGTGAGCACTTAGAATACGATTCGGGTTCGAGCGAAGCCGAAGTATTTCTAAAATCCCGAATTCTATCCTAAATGCTCATAAACTGCAATTAGGCGGTACGCGTATGTTTGACTGTTATCTAGTTTCCATAGTACAGGCTTTGTCTAGTTTGGGAGTAGGTCAATTGGTGTCAATTTGTCCCATAATATTTTTATTTTCAATTCTAGGCCTGACAAAGAGACAGTCCACGTGACGGCTGATCTGATCGTGGGTGCGGACGGGGCGTTCTCAGCGGTACGCCGGTCCATGATGAAGCAGCCACTCTTCGACTACAGTCAGAAGTACATCGAGCACGGGTACATGGAGCTCTGCATACCTGCTGTTGAGAACGGGGGAGTAAGTTTACAAAAACATTTTACTTAATTTCACAGAAAAAGGAAGGCAAGCGAGCGAGTGGGTCACCACCTGAGAGATTGTAGATGCGTTGCTTACCTAGAGGGCTAAGATGAAATGCCTTATGTGCCCGTTTCATCAGCTGCTTCACTCATCACACTGGAACTCATCTTTCAGAAAGTCCTAGCAACCGCAATATATGTACATATTTACGCTATAGGTGGGTATATTGATATTGACGTCCGAGAATGTGACAATAGAGTTGTGCCTGCTCGGTCTTTAAAGGGAGCGCTCCGATCTCGTTCAACCGGTGAAAGGAACTAGTTCGGACTTTTAGTTCCTTTAGTTCAGTAGTTGAGGAACGAGTTGGAACTGTTTTGATCTGTGAAGGACACGGAACGGAATGATAGTTGTCCATCTCACTCCCACTTACTCTAGAGACACTTTGAACGAGCGCTATTTATCTCGCTCCTCGGTTTCGGTCACTCTCACCGCTCCGTTCCGCTCAAGCGATTCATCCACTCCTCTCCTCTACCTACTGAACTAAAGAAGCGAAGACCGATTCAAATCGTGCTAAAGGATTTAGTTCCTTTCGGTCCGAGACTGGAATTCATTCCTAACAGTTCTTAGTTCCTGACTGACTCAAGCCTATGTGACAAGCTTATTGCGTATTTCCTGTACCTTTTAATTTTTTAATGTCTTTGCGCTCATAATTTCCCCGGCCAGTTCAACTAAAAAAAACTTTTAACGAAACGTCGAAATTCCTGACTTCATGTCTTGGGACTTGGATCAACTTCAGATGAATAAGGTGATAAGTTAGGTAGGTATTTATTATACACATTTTGGTAGGTACATATTTACGAGTACACCTTTACAACTCGTACCTAATAAAATCCGATGAAACGCTATAACCGTAAAAGTTGTACGTTAACTTTAGGCTCATCTCGAATATCTTAATTAAGAGTTGTTTGATTGGATAATAAATCTATTCTTGAGTGGTATAATGTCTGATGTATTAAGTAACCTTTCAATTAGTATCAATGGGTACCAAAGGTCCTTCTTGGTATTAAGGCGTTCCTTAGACCCATAACTTAAAGTTATTTTCGATGTGTCCAATAACTTGACGGCGAATCGGTCCATCCGAATAAGAGTTTCGAAGCCACAAACAGACACACCCCTCTTTTTAGGTCGGGAGTTAAAAATAACTTCATTTGTTCACACAATTTATAACAGTTTCAGATGCCTCCAAACTACCTCCACATTTGGCCTAGAGGCAACTTCATGATGATCGCGCTGCCCAATCAGGATTACTCGTGGACAGTGACTCTGTTCATGCCATTCGCCCACTTCAAGAACTTGAACAGCGGAGAAAAACTGCTGGCGTTTTTCAACCAATACTTCCCCGATTCCATTCCTCTGTTAGGAAAGGAAAATTTAATTCGAGATTTCTTCGCAGGATCACCGTCTGCTTTAGTTGCTGTAAAGGTAAGATTCAAACACTAGAATTGGTAATAAAGCTTTTTTTTGTAAGAAAGTACATTTTTGTTCTTAAACGAGTTTATTTATACTCATGTTATAGAAAAGTTTCTGTTTCTAATAGGTGCCTCCTGATATGAAATTACTCTTAAGTTTTATTTTACTCTTAAGTTTGATTAATCTACTTTCCCTCTGACCAATGCTTCCCTGATAAAAACAACGGGCCACCTTCACACTAGATGTTTTATTTACAGTGTCGTCCCTACCATATAGAAGACAAGGCACTTATAATAGGAGACGCCGCGCACGCCGTCGTTCCATTCTACGGGCAAGGCATGAACGCAGGCTTTGAAGACTGCACTCTGCTCGACAGACTGTTCCAGAAGCATAACGACAGTCTGGCTGAAATATTGGAGGAGTTTTCTGAGACCAGATGGGAGGATACCCACGCCATCAGCGATTTGGCCATGTATAATTATATCGAGGTAAGTTGAGCGCATCTATTTTCTTGGATTGGCGTGTTTGTCCCGTGTTATGGCGAGACATAACAGGAGAGGATTTTAGTTCCCACTCCACTCCACTCCTCTCCTCCAGTCGGGTTCTATAAAAAGATAACTGGGCTCAGGAGAAGGGTGTTTAAAAAGCTGACGTTCAGCAGTGGAGTAATGTAGACAGGTGTGATGTTGGTAAAGTTAGTGTTGGACGTCAGGTCATTGCTGTAGAAACAGGTAGAAGACGATCGGTCCATTGATTTATGGGAACAGGGTTAAGAAGCATGGTATACTTTATTTTCCATTACTTTTCAGATGCGTGACCTAGTGACTCGTCCGTCCTACCGCCTCCGCAAGTCGGTGGATGACTTCATCTTCTGGCTACTGCCGGGTTTCTGGGTGCCTCTCTACAACTCCGTCACCTTCACCACCATGCCTTATAGCCAGTGCGTCAAGAACCGCAAGTGGCAGGATAAGGTACGAGTAGGTGCCTACCATACCTGTTTTTCTGTAATCTCCTTGTACTGTTTTGTGGTTTTCAATAAAGAATACTTATATTGTATAGTAGGTCCAATAGCCTGGGAAATTAGTGCTCACAAGGGGGGTGTGGAGGGAATGGTCGAAAGCAGAAAGTTTAACTTCGGGACTTTGTTTGGACTAGTTAGAGGATTGACATACTAAAAGTCCCCACTCCTCGGAAGTGAACCTTTTTAGTTTTTTGTTAATTTCTCGAAAACTGTATGTCATACCAAATTTTGTTATACTACACAATGAAAGCTGATGAAATTTACTACAACTTCGTTATATATACCTTTACAAAGCCTTTGCTATCTTGTGGATTTGTATCGCGGTTGCTTGACGTGATCATAAAAATCGTGGGCCTGGAAGTGAAAACTCGCAACGTCATCATGCCAGTCAGACGCAATGTTGAATTGCCAAGGCTTCGATTATTTGTAGAAAACGTAGTAGATTTCTTATGTTAGTAGAATAGTACGAAAAAAAACCGATTGTGGCAAAAACTGGTTCTATATCGAGTTTTTTGGTAAATAACTCTGAAAGTATTCTTTGCTAGTACGAAGATGCGAGGTACATATACTACATATAATATATTATGCCTAAGATTCTCTTATTTATGAGTCTGGGTAAACATGTTTAAAGTCTTTGACTTCCCGCTTTACTCGAAAACTTAGAACAACGAGGCGCCCTGAAGCTTAAGTTCAATCTTAAAACTTCTACCGCTTCTTCAAGGCCAGTTACCGTTATTACTTGTTTCCTATTTTCATACTTAATGACATTTTTTTATTATATTTTTAAATAATGTAGGAAATGTCCTAGTGGATAGTTAATGACTTTTTCTTTCCTGCGGCATTGCCCCATGTTGGGCGCCAAAAAAATCCTTGACAATTTAATCTAAATATTGTACCGTGCAGGTGCCATTAGCCATATTCATATTTTTTTTACTTATGTTACTCTTTCTATATAAGTGTCTTGATTTTTCCAGATCCTGCTGTATTTCTTCATGCTCGTTGCATCTTCAGCTTTTTTCGGATTCTTTTATATGTGGCGATAACGGTTTACTTCTAACAATACACCAGTATTTTAAGCACTTATTTTTGAATAAATCACGAATATTTTAATCACGAAAATGTTTATTTCTCTCCTCCTATTTTCTTAAAACATACCCAACCAGCGTGTACATCGTTAGTACCATAACCATAATCAAAATGAAATCGAGTAATTAATCGTTTACGTTTCTCAACATTTACGTTACATTGATGATTACAGTCCAAGAAACTGAATCGCGCACCTCTGTGGAAACTTTTCACAATCACAATGTTATCTTTGGCAGACGCATAACGTGGCACCCGATCCAGTTTCTTCACTTTCTTCGACTGTACTTAATACCTAGTAAAGTTGGAAAAACGTCATCGAACTTGACTTTTTTTGAGGGTCTCAACTCGATTGCAATTATACATTGCTGGTCGGAAAATCGATTATATAACAGCAAAAAGCTAAAGCTTTAATTAAGTAGTGGTAAATACTCTAAATAAAAAAAAAATTCAAGTTGCAGATCTACCCAAGCAGCTTTGCTTAAATAATGCACTACCCATGCACTTAGTAAAACAGTCCATTAGAACAACGAGCAGCGGTTTTATCTCGTCAGTTAAACAAAACACTGCCGGGAATAAGCGGCTAAGCAAAATAGCCACGTTAAGTACGAATCTAGAGGCATTCTCTGGGATATAAAAAGGACAGGATTTTTTTTAGTAAGTAAGTGACAGAAACTTGAGTGACTTAATTGTACAGAAAAGATAAATACGAATACTTAAGTTACAAACAATTAGATACGTATCTACAAAAAAAAAGATAGGAAAAAATTAACACAAATCTTCTGACAAGGGGATGATTTTTGAAATCGTGTCTGTGGAAATACATTTCGGCCAAATAGAGAAATACGGTATTGAATTTCAAATAACAACGGGTTGATGGAACAAGTGGAAAATAGTAAGCTAATCTAAAATAGATTTTAATCTCAACTCCGAGACGGATGATTAGTTCCACAAAATACTAATCCTGTTTTTAGATTTCTTTAAATAGAACACTTCTGGTTTTCGCAGAAATGTAATATTTACGCAAACATTTATTGGGCCAGCGCCTGTTTATTTATAAAAGCAAAGTGCTCACGGGATGCAATAAAGTTTAGCGGGGTTAAAAGGATCCACCCTTTGTTAAACATTCATTCTGCTTTTATGGGATAAAACATTGCTTGTTATAATTAAGTAGGAACTTTTTTAACATAACGTCTAAAATTCATAATTAAAGCTTCTTTTCAGGCGAAAATGTTGCGTCAAGGACAGTTTTATGATACGCACTCCTTCAGTATTATTTTGGTCACCAAACCAATGATTAGGAAAATCATCTCTTAGGTACATTTATTTACTAGTTTGCCGAAGAAAGGTGAAAAGGTTAAATTTGCTCATTAAGTAGCTTTTCTGTCTAATAATGTCATCTGCAAACGCAGATTAATTAACGTTGTTAAATAATTGTACTTCCGACCGACGGCTGTCGGACACTTTCCGTGTTAGAGTTTAAAAATTGCACCGCTGCTTTGTTACGTTTCACGTTTAATTACCCTCAAAACTGGACATAATTAACAATGTTACTGCTAAAACATATCCTTTATTAAAACGTGACATACGTGTAGGTATATTAATAATTAGACGTAGATGTAACTGTGCCATATCTCTTCTAAAACGCAAATGTAAGAAAACCCATCCCTATAAAATGTCAGGCAAAAGCCCCTGTGATTGACACTGTCCCAATAGTAACACGTCCCAACAACTGTGACAAACAATGTTAATTATCTATCGTAGGAACGTTAACGATCAAAACTATTATTATAAAATAATATATCGAGTGGGTATGGTCCGTCTGTAACGGGTGCGGTCGCAGCAATGGGGACGGTATGATGGGGGAGGGGGAGATACATCCCTCTAGGACAACCACTATTCTGTAAATCTTTATACACATAAATCCGGTTCGCTACGAAACGTGATAATATTATTTCAAGTATAGTGGAAGGATTGACTTGAAATTTTGACTGAATGACAAACAAAACTAAAAACTTTTTATTTATATAACTCACCTGGCCTATTCGATGACCTCAGCCGAAAATACCAAAAAACGACGAATGGCAAGGCTCCCATCGCTCCGCATACCATCCAGCGACGAATCGAGTGTCCCCACGAAGTTAATTGGCTGACTGACAACAGGAAAAGAAAACGAACTATTGTGACGTTAATGAGAATTTATGACCGAAGTCAGGTATCCTGCCGTTGAGGGCTTTTATTTGGCACTTGTATGAGACGTGTTTCTGCTGACGATACAAAAAGAGCGGAATGGAGTACCTACTTATCTTAAAATGAAATGGCTTAATCCAAACGCAGGTAATCATCTTCAGTAATATGGTTAAGTAGAGTTTTTCTACAGCAAATGAGTAGGTACTTCAATATATGGCAGTCTATAAATACTTACGTATTTATTTTAACCTAATTTTACTTTACCTCTAATAAATAACCTGTCTACCAAGTTATTACGTTACGCAGCGAACATGAAACTGTCTAAGCATAATTTAAGACTTCATTAAATTTCGTAATTAAAAGCGTGTACGTATTTTTTTATGGGTGCACTCGTATAAAACCTAGTTGAGATATATTTTTTAAGAGTAAAAATGTTATGCGTTTTTAGGCAGGTGACTTTCGGGAGTGAGTGACAGTACAAACATTATTAAACTGTAGTGGGTTATAATGGGACAAATAGAATCTAGGTTTGTTTAAGGCTGTCACTGAACCAGTGAGTTTGAGTTACAAATTTTGCCTTCAGCTGCACTTTCCATCAGCTAAGATAGGGGTCACTCGCTGATCAGTTTCATAGCCAAAAAAAGTTTTGTCAATGCAGAGCGCAGCGTGTGTACCTAAATAGTGAGAGTTATTTTTTTTTACTTCCAAGCGTTTTAACCGCTAATGAGTTACTAATACTGCTGTCTTTTATTTTGTTTTGGATTCGTAGAGGGTTTGTGGATTGGCATTTTAATTGGCGGTCTGATCAAAGCAATTTCAGTTGCCGTTGGAGATCCGAAGAATTTGAATTCTGTATCTTTATTATCGCATTTTTATACTTGTCTTAAAAACGTGGCTTCTTAAAAGTATTTTAACGAATTTGTGTGTGTATTAACTATAAAATGTAAAACAGCAGTAGATAGATAACTACTTTGGTATCGTGAGTAATAATTATTTTCAGACCTGTTTTAGAGTTGTTACGGTTTGTTTTAAACTTTAATTGATTTTTGTATGATGATTTATAGATTGCGAAAATTGCTTATAAGGTATTAAACAAAACCAAATTAACCAAATAATAAAACAACATTGATACAACAACTGCTATCCAGCGACTTTAAACTTTCATCGAAAACGCTCCTTAATTCCTTTGAATTATAACAAAATAATGTATACTCACGTTGGGTTTGTTCCGCTTTTATAGGATAACTTACTGTAGTTACCCGATTCTAATGTAAAAGAGATATGGTCTCATAAAGGTACTCGTCTATTATAGTACAGTCAAGGTCACCAATATGTATACACCACAGAGTCCCAAAAATATGTATACAGACATTATTACTGCGATGGTAAGGTAGATGTATACATATTTTTGCAACTTTGCGCGGATCCATGTCTTTGACTCTGACTGTACCTATTTTGAAAGATATTCAGATGGATACGATATATTAATTCTTATCAAATTAAATTCGTTACTTAGTTACGTTAAGCATTTCATGCACATTCGTAATTGCCCTCTACACCACACAACTAAATTAAATATTTCAGGAGTTATCACAAAATTAAAACTATCTGCGAATATGAAAGCGGTACGTGGGACGAGGGACGTGACACGCGTAATGCATCATTTTATTAGCTCTGCTACCCGTGCGAAACCGGGGCGGGTGGCTTATAATTATTATAATTCGAAAATTCTAAAAACAGTAAGTATTTAGTACTTTAAAACAGGTCTAGGTAATTTGCCATTTCTAAACTAAAATTCATCTTTTACTTACAGGCAAAGTCATAAGTATACATAATGTAGGTACCCTAACAAGTCATCAAAAATAATTATGTACGTGTATTCGACGCGATGTCTGTATATAAATATCCACATATTATATGACCTCGACTGTATTAACCACTATAAATACCTCCATTACCACTATCAGAATTATCAGCTGTAGACCAACGCGGAACATTCAATCAACCGAGAAAGCGAAAGGAACAATCGATTCATTTAAAGATAATTTTAAAATTGATTGAATAGCATTCCAGGGTACGGCAAACTTCCACTGATCTTAAAGCTATAATCAAGCTTATAAGCGGAGTAAGGCTGTACGTCCACCAAAGCTCTGCGCAGCGCCGGATTAGGCATTATAAGAAACTGCCTATAGGAGCCGCGCGTGGGCTTGGGGCCTCGAAATCCTCCTCTAAATCCAGATACCCACAGCGATACCCCGTTTGTTCCGATTGTTGGGGAGGACCTGGGCTAATTAATACTCCTTGGGGCGGGTTACATTATGAATTAACCAATTGCTATTTTGTTATTTTTTGTTTTAATAAATTTAATATAAATGTTATTGTCCATTATGGGCGCTGGAACTCTTTTTATCTACGGGACCTTGAGCTGCAGTCCAACAAGCCCTTATATATTTGACTTGCCCCTACGCTGAGCGCGGTTAGAATTATGGGTTAATCCTACCGGTGAATTTATCCTAGTGTACCGCTTAGCTGCCTTGTACAGCTTCGATGGATGCACAGCCTTATTACCGCGTAATCACGGAACCCTTTTAATAAGGATACCTTTTCGTGTAATCGCCTTAACTGGCAGAACCAATTAAGAGGAGTGACCGTGCAATAGATGCCACAGACCGATAAACAAGTTTTTTTTGTTTGGCAGGTGCAGTGGTCAAAAGGTAGCTTGGCCAAGGTTACGTTTTTAATTAACGCTGCAGCATATATTAGTATACATGTACTACAGGTATTCTATTTGTGTATATCCATTAAAGTTATGTAGTTTAAAACATGGTAAGACTAACGAGTTGATGCGGGTAACAAATGAAAAAACACCGAAAATATTTCACAAGTACAAAATGAAACTTATAAATCTGTATTTTCAGCGTAATTTAAAATCAATTGACACTAATCTAATAAAGTCCAGAAAATGCTTAATTTTCACTCACAAATAAACGCATGAAATTCCTGAAACACTTGGCCGTTGAACCAACACGGTGCACAAAGTACTTATAACTGTAGTTGCTTTTAGCTTTTTTTTCTGCTACTTCAAGGGAGGCGAGTAAACATTACACTTGGACAGCATACGTTTACGTATTTTGATGTCGTTGGTCACGCTTGACAAAGATCGTGGTTGTTGCTCGTACTGCCGATGTTCCTACTGCCGTTGCTCATTTGCGATCCTTCATCAGCGGTTTCAATATGACTTTGTAGGAACTTACTTAGTTAACATATTTTAACATGAGTGTCCAAAAACGTCAAAAATTCTAATTTCAAAATTGAGAAATCTGTTACGAAAAATCATATGGCCGAATACGCTTACCGTATAGCCGACTGAATTATCTAAGTTCCTGGAAAGTCATATAAAAAAGGCGTATTAAAAAAAGGCACAACAAAACATCCAAAAGGTGCACACAAATACTTAGCTTGACAAGTCTAACTCTCGTAAAAGTGCTATCTGACGCGCAGCTTTCAGTTGTTTTTATAAGAGATAGTCAGAATTCGTTCCCAGGCATGTCATTATCAAACAAAGCCATGTGTTCGCTCGTTTAAGCAATCAGGGGGCACATGTGGTGATAACAAACGCCTTGACTTTGGGATTGGGCGAGCCGCGGTTATAAATAGAGAACTTTGGTTCCGCTACTGGAAGAGATCAGTGTCTGTAGAGAGGGTGAAAAGAGTGGAGTGAATAGGGTCGAATTTTTCGCATATTTTTAACCCCCGACCCAAAAAGAAGGGGGTTATAAGTTTGACCTGTGTATCTGTGTCTGTCTGTGGCATCATTGCTCCCAAACGGATGGACCGATTTCGTTTATCTATATATCGATTTACTAGTTTAATCGGGATGATTCTTAGCTAAGTTTGATTAAAACCGATTAACCCGTTTTTGAAATATTGAACTTTGAAATGACGACGTCGGGGGTTTTTCAACTTTTCTAAGTTTGTTAGGTTATGTTTTTAAGACTCGTGTGAAAAGACATAAATTTGATTGTCTTCGCTGCATATAGTGTTTGCGCTAGTAGGTATTTTGTCGAGTACATGGAGTTAGGTACAAATTAGCAGTCACCAAATAAGTTTAAGTTTGGAAATGATAAGGCAGCAATTGCCTACATTTTTTTTGGACCGATAATACACAGTGACGCGTGTTACAACAGTTTTTTTTCTACATAATTAGGTATATGTAACTCAGTTCTTTTTAATTTTTTTGCAAAAATTGTGCAATTTTTTGTAGGACACTTCTTTAGGTAGGTATACTCGGAATACATTTGGTAGGAATCTCCTCTAGAACAATACTTACATTTTACATGAAAAACAAACTTGCAAAGTTAACTCGTCCACAAGCAAAACAGCGCACAGCGACAAGTAGATTCCAATATAGATAGCAAGCGGGCAAAATTAAGTTGTCGTGTTATACAAACAGACATGCAACAGGGATTACTCAGACTTGAAACGGAACTGAATTGCATGTATGTATGGACTGGTTTGTCTTGTTTTATTAAAGGATGTATTAAAGTTATCTTGATTAGGACTTAATTGATTTTTTAATGATCGGTGATAAATTATTAATAGTTTGTCATTTTAATGGAATTTGCATTTAACCATGCACATTTAATCAGGCCGCATCCATTTTATGTCAGATGTTATGAAAGCAATGAAAACAAATTTCATATTATTATAATTACATTCAACACGTTTTCAATTGTTCTGACTTTACTCGTATTTTATTCACTATAGTTTATTTTTATTTTTACTTTGTCATAAAGGTAGGTGTCCTCTCTAAACTTTTGTTTTCTATTTGTAAGTGCTGTTCGACTTTTAACATGAAACTACCGTGAGAGTCAATCATAGTGAAATAAACGGATCACTCACGTATGTCAGTCGAATATAGTCGGACTTGTTTGTGACTACTCCGTAGTCCTTCCTCTGGGAACACACGCTTTGGCGGATGTTTTGCGGACGCTTCGCTACCGCCGAAGCGAGTGCTCCCAAGTTATTTTACTAGCGTTAACATAAATAGACAAAGTTAGCGCTTGCATGAAGCATAAAAAGTATGTAGTAGCTTTTGACATAGTAATCGTTCCGCTACGAATAACAGCACTCGCAGATGAAGGATATGTCAGGCTAAACTCGACTTAATACGCGAGTGAGCCGTTTATTTCACTATGTTCAAATAACGGTAAATCTAAATCCATGTTTCCAATATGCATTTCTATTATGCCCTTCAAGGGTTTACCTACCTATTGTCTTCATGCCTCGAGGATCTAGCATAGTTCGGTATACCCATTTGGTAATCTCGTGGTCTAGTTTCAGATCCCCGATGCAGATTCCCGCTTTGAGATTGTCCGAATATTCACAAAGCATTGCCTTAATTGCTGTCGGTACCATGGACGTTTATTAATTCTGGCATATGCCTATGCGAATATACGGTTATAGTATGAGTTATAAGCATAATATGCGAGCAGAAACCATAATTATAGTATCTGTTAATATGTAACTGCGTACATCAGAATGGAAACGGTTTTTGTGAGTATTCACCCCGCAGGCGACGACCGAGTGTGTTTTGAGGGATTCCAGCCAGGCTCGCACTGCGATATATAGCTACATATACATACTCACACACAGATACACACATACAGATGAGCACTTTGACTAGCCCGTGGATGTCATCTCACTTAATAATTTATATACTCCGCTTACTTATTTCAAGTTTTGGTTTAGCTTTTCGGCAATTCAGATAGGTACAAATGGGCAAAAATACATCTAATAACGTTTTCTTCATAGAAGTTAACACAATTTTAAACAGTTTCTTCATTCTACTTAAAAACGTATGCTAATTTGACCGTTAAATTTGTAATCTTAAACAAGGTAGATGGGTACGTATTCAAATATCGAGTGTCCACCCATTGATAAATACCAGGAAAATACATTGCAGTAAAAAATGGTGAATCTGATTGGATTGCTTTACGATAATCTGTGATTTCTGTGGCTCTATTAGACTTACGCCGAAACTTTTAAACTTTTATAAACACGGTTCTCATAGTCAGCAACAATGATATCATAAGTAAAGATACGTCATATGCTCTCAAAACCTTTGCGCTCAAGTTTGGACCTTATTTGAGAGAGATTGTGGCCAAAGAGGCACAATTTGTAGCCTTTACTGCGATTCATTTTCGGCGTACTGATGACATATCTACCTCTTTCTTATATGTAATATCATTGGTCAGTAAGAAATCCGCATTGCAGCAATTAAATAAACATTTCCAAAATTAATTTGTGCATTTTCATTCTCACGCAAATCATTCCGGCGAGCAAAAACAACGGGTGCACTTTGTTGGGCCACTACACATCACTTCGTAACCCTTTCGCTCCTCAGTGTAGGTGCATTTTAAAATGAAGCAAAGAACATGATGTGATTTCAACAAGCCATGTATTCCCACACCCACGCAACAGCCCGGTAGCTGTTTCATTTCGAATTAATTAGAGTTGTGATAAAAACCCGTGAAAATCGTTAGCTCACCGCTATTTGGAGCACTAGGCACCTAAGTGCTTGTGCAAACATACAGAATGCAGTCATTAACGAAAGTAGTGTGAGTAGTTTTTCGCTCTTGTAATTGGAATAATTGGATGTTAAAAATATTTGGAAAAAATGAAATGTAACACAATATCTTCATCTTACTAAAAAAAGTCATCATCATTCATTAGTGGTCGCGGGTGAGCAAAGTAATTGTTTTTTAGTTCATAAATATGGACCTCCGCAAAGTAAAGCCTGATTCAATAAATTATTCATCTTACTAATTATAAATGAAGAAGTTTGTATGTTTGGACTTTTATGACTAAATCACATTTGGAATGGAGATAGCTTATACACTAGATTAAAACAAGCTATCTTTTGTCCCGGGAAATTGCATAGTTCCTTGTGTGTGATAACAGAATTCTATGTAAGCGAAGACGCGGTCAGCAGTTAGTTTGATGAATGTTATCCGCTTGATCGTTCATTAAAGACTTAGTACTAAAACAGAGACTTAAATAAATAAGAAATCAGTTAATGTTTATCATCACTCAAATCTGTGGTTTCTCATCGCATCGCAAAATCTACAAGATATTACTTATAAAGTAAAGATTCAAAGGACTGAGACTTACCTACAGCTCGCAAATTTTAGCATTGCGGTACGAATTCGCAGTTTTGTGTTGGAGCCCTGAGCCTCTTCATTACCTTCTTCTCTTTGTCTGATTTTTGAAGGCCATTATTTTCTCAATAGGTACTCATAAGACGAAAATTCAGGCTGTGTAGAGTCCCAAAACAACAATGCGTGTGGGTGCATCTATTTGAATACAGTTACTCTTTAATAGTTATTAAAATTTACCAAACTAATGAACGAAAACGAGTCACCGCAGTTCAATGCTATAAAATAAATTTACTGTCTCCGATGAGGCCGTTATATGAGTTCTTTGTCTCGATGCAACTTTAGAATTACATTTATATGTAAATTCATTCCATGCAGCCCAAATTATAATGATTCATGTGTAGGTATGAGTCAAAAGTTGCATTCCTTTCTTTGTTTTTGTTCAAACTGTTGTGTACGGTATATACTGATATGGATATTTCGAGGAAATTTGCCGTAGCTATGCATGAAGTAAAAAACAATGTTTCGAACAAGCAAACTTTCGCAAAACTGAATCAGAATTGCCAAAAAGCCGTCGGAAAAATCTTCACACACATTTAAAAGTTTCATCATGTTTCCTAATATCTCCACCGCGCAAAATGCCACATGCTTATGAATATGTTCTAAGACATTTTTACTTATTTAAAACGTTTTGTTACCAGCCTGAAAAACCTGTCTCCATTCTAGAAAAGACGAACTTTTCAAATTATCTCGCCCGACATCTTTCGGTGCAGAACTAAGTATAACAGTTTTATCGCAGCTTTTGTTTTTGTTTACGAAGAAAACATAAATGAATTCTGTTTACTCTTAAAGACGAGAAATGTGTAGGTTTCCTGCTCATAACCTGTTTACTCTTTTGTACCGTAACGTTGCCAATCCATTATAGGAATATTACAAGGCGGGGAGCAAAGCGCAAATATCTTGGCATCGGAATAATTCCATTTATAATACTCCATTGAATTAAACGGGGTACGGCTTAAGTCGCTGTGGTATAATTTACTTTACTGGTAACCGAGGAATTGTTCATATTGTCGAGTCACCCTGTGGAGACAATTCGAGAAGCTGCAGCAATTAAACTTGAAAGCATTGACACTGGTCTTAATCTTTTGTTATATCTAACTACGTTGGGCAGAAAAGTATGCTTATACTTTTACTTATACTTATAGGTATAGTCGAGGAAATCAATTCCTGACCCATCATGGAACCTTTTCACAGTAAACGTCATAGTGACATCGCATAGCTTGACAAGGAAAATCTTTATGACGTTGACTATGAAAATGTTCTATGGTGGGTCAGGAATTAATTTCCTCGACTCTACTTATTAGGTTTCCTAAGCGGTTTCTCCGGCGTTTTGTTCTTTTCGTTCTCTACTGGTACCTATGAAATTTGCTTTGAAACATTGATTTATTGGTATTCTATCTATACTTAGTAAAAAAAAAACAAAAGTCGTTCCTAATTAAAAGATTTTAATTTACTTTATTCGTAAAAGAAATAAATACTTCGTATACATACGCTCGATTGCATATAAACAGTTCCAACGGCAGTGCAAAAAACAACCACTGCGCTCATTAATTTCGTCCGCGTTCTTGTATTTTTCTTTAACCCCGTCGCCGCAAACTGACCTTTTATAAATAGAGTCCAGCCTTAACCTACTTGAGTATCCTTGGGCGATATCGGATAATATTCTTCTCTAGATTTCGCTAGGTTATGGCCGGTGGACCGAGAACTCGGAGGGGATGTAATAGTGTGAGCGGAATACGAAACGAGCCATAAATACAATGTTTTTAAAAAGGAAATGAGATTTTATATGCCATCCAGCCAGTACCGAAGTAGGAAAATGGTAAAAGGCTGACTATTAATTGGGGAATGAGAAAGGTCAGCTTTTTTAGAGTAGGGGTCTGAAATAGGTGTTTGGGATTAGGATTTTAATAAGGTTTGAATAGATAGGCATTGGTTTTCAATTTAACATACAATGACAATGCAAAGAAAAATTCGTTAAGCAGCTGGACAAACCAGCAACCTCGGTAATCCGTACCACGCTCCACCAATTAAGCTATACTTAACGTTGGTGTACCTAACGAATTTTTCAATGCCTTGTGTCATATTTTATTTGGAAGATCTCTCCTCAGCGCCATCTATGAGTAGCTTAATCAAGCAGCTCACCCACTACGGAACTTCTACAGTTACGCATTAGTGGCAAGAGATGGAGCTATTTTCTGAATCAATGAAAATAATCGATTTATTGATTATTTTTGTTTTATTTTTATGAAACATTCATAGAATGAAATTCAACATACAATGACAATGCAAAGAAAAATTCGTTAAGCAGCTGGACAAAACCAGCAACCTCGGTAATCCGTACCACGCTCCACCAATTAAGCTATACTTAAACTTCAACTACTTACACTTATACCTTTCAAATTGACGTTATCTTCGCATCGGGGTTAGTATTACGTAATAGGCCCCAGAACAAAATCAACATTTGAGTCTACATTTTTTGGTTAGCCTGTGACGGGCTTGGGACCCCTTGCCGCAAAAAGAATCTAAGTAACGATTGACAAGACTGGATTAAATAAGTGAAGTATTTTGCGTCAAATAAATCGCCAGCCTACGAGTATCTATGTTTAAATATGAAACAGATGAACGCAGTCTTACTAATGCAAGCCATTCTGCAGCCGGTTGGTCGATAAGTCGCAGTTCGTGCTCCTGTAATATTAACTGGACAATCGATGCCAATCTGCGCCGGGCCGTTGCATTCGCACCGGCATTTTGTATAAAACATGCAAATAGACACTCTTTGTCTTGTCTGATCTCTCATTTGTTTTTATTACTCTTAGTTGTAAGACACTCGATTTTATCAGATGCGTTGTAATATATGCGTTGGATTTTCTTTTAGTTAGACCTTTTGCGGAAGAGACAAAATAATGTAAGTGTTACTTACTAAACAATTGCTAAGTTGTATTTAAGTTCTGAAGATACTTCACTTCTTTATTTTGCTTTTTCAAAATAGATTCCGCCAAGACCATAACGATTTGTCGGAGAAATAAAAAGTTACAACACATTACCTAAGCAAGGGCTTTTTTTACACAGGAAGTGTATTCAGAAGAAACAGCTTACAAGAACTTTCTTTGAGTAGAGTGTGTGTTACAATTTGTTTTTGTGTGCTGAAACTTTGTTTGTTCCGAACCTTCTTAAAGACCAAACACGGCGAAGTTAGATAAGTACCCATTCTCCCTATTGTTACTTTACTTAAGTAAAAGCCTTTGGTATTTTTTGTTTACCTTAAACTTAACTTGACAATGATTGAATTAAAAGAATGTTACTAAAAACTGAGAAAATGTTTCACAAAGAGAATTAGTGCAGACTATAAAGGGAGGCTGGGCTTTTCGTATTATTCCGTGGACATGCACGGTTTGATCGTGTAGAGAAACGTAAACGATTGTATTCGTATGAACTCGCACTTTATAATTACCAAGCACGGCCACAGTATACTATTACACTAGAGAAGGCAGACGTTTTCGAAGGGGATATGTCAAAATTTGTTGCACCTTACACAGATGTCAAAACACACAATCAACAGGCCCTGTGGAAAACCATCATCAGCCTATTTACGTCCCACTGCTGGACACAGCCCTCCTTGACAACGCTTGAATGACAGGGCTTGGACTATAGTTCCCACGCGGGCCCAGTGCGGATTGGGTAAAATTATGGGCAAAATTTTCGGGAAATCACGCGACAACGACATCAAATGGAGATGCATCTCTAATCCGAGCCATTACAATTGATTTTCCGTTCACTACAGAGGATGGAGCACGACTTTACGAAAGCTGTGTAACGTTACGGTTATCGTATCGAGATCGGGAAACCTAATACTAAATTTTAGTTCCAAATACGCTCACGGACGCAGCATTCGTAAAGTCGTGCTCGACTCTCTGCTTGATCTACCTATCGACTTGCGCTCAGTGTAATTGCCCCGGCTCATTCAATACTCCCGGTCCACGTGGAATACTTGCAATCGATTATTCATCGGAAACGAACGTGCCGTAATCATCGATGCACCGGCGATTGATTCGAATGATCACTGTATTGTAATGCGATACGTCTCTATTGTGTGCAGGTTTATATATTGTCTGGGATGATAAATTTGATGGTACGGGTAGATGTGCTGGTCAGATTAGGTGGATAGGTAACGATTTATTATTTGGCGTTAAAGGTGTTACTGGTGTGTTGATAAGTATTTGAATAAAGAATGGCCGTCACGAACAAGTAAGCAGGCGGACAGAAATTCCTAAGAACCTCATCTATTAATCATGTCTTAGGTATTAGTGTTGTGTTGTGTAAGTCAAAATCAAAAGCTCAAATTATCGGTTTTTTTGAATTGCAGAGGTGATCTTATCATCCTCAGCCTATGTACCCGTGTCTTCACCAGTGAAAACTGCCACTAATTTAAGCTGTTAAGATAAACCAAAGTAATATGCACACATTATTTTAACAAAATCATCACTAGCAAGGGATTTTGCTATCTACAGAAGCTTCTCTCTGGTACAAACGTCGTAGGAAAAAAAAAACAAAAAAAAAACTTGCCTACAACGCCCCAGAGCTTTTTGCAATCTAGCTGAAAATTACACCATCTCACAATGTCTTACGAAAAGAAATTGATACACAATGACGCTTTGTTATCCGTTGATTGGTAAACAATCCTTTTATGGTTACTGACCTGACTTTAATTAAACGGACGGCATCTGATCTGATATTTGGGACAGTGGGTATGGTCTGCATACCTTTTTTTTTAAATAATCGTTTGTATTCACTCAAGGTGTAAAGATAAACCAAACATACAGGGATACCTACTTAATGCAGTCGGACTTTCCTAAGCATCTTCATACAATTTACTACTCAGAGGGCATTGTGTTTCTATCTAATATGTAGGAATTTATTGCAAAACACAAGCCTAAGTAGCAAAGAAACAAAAGCTAACTTCCCAAAATTCTATTCTCCTCCCAAATATCCAGCTGAAAATTGCACCAACACCATTGCACGAGTCGCCATCCTCACAATCCCTCCAAACGAAATTGATACCCGATGACGCTTTAATATCCGCCGAGTTGGGAACAATCCCTCCATCGTTACCGAATTTAATTAAACGGACGGCATCTGATCTGATATTTGTGACGGGCGATGGGAATGATTAAAATGCAGATGCAGTATTCCCTATCGGTAATCAAGTAGGAAGCGGTGTTCCGCGGGTTTTTGCTGCAGCTTTGGCTACATCAAATTGGTGGATATTTCTCCAGAACTTGTAAATATTGCAACTGTAAGTTAAGCGGTATGAGTGAACGAACACCAAAGAGGTGTGACCTTACATTATGTGTAATTAGATAGGTACTCGCATTTGTTTTTACCGAACACACCTTGAATTAACCAGAGCTGGCACGAATGGATCTAATGACGGAATGAAAGTCTAAGTAAGTGTCACCTGTATGGCCCATATTTCACTAACGTTACAAAATGTCAGTTCAGAAAGAATCAGGTGAACTTGGTAAAACAAATTTGGCATTACCAATATTGGCAATGAAAATGAAATGCCATTGTAAACCGACATTTGTAATGTTGGTGAAATTTTCCCTATAGGTACAAATGCCCAAGTAACGTTAGTTTTGTTCATTCCATTCGTGTCTGCTCTAGCGAATTCACCGTCTTCGAAATGTAAGTGCTCTTTAGCTTTGGTATTTTGTTACAAACCACCGAAATGTTTAAAAACACTTTCACTTTTTTTTTGTCGCACTCTCAAAACCTCGCCCCAAATCTCCATCTCGCATCCTTATCAACGAACAATTGCCATTCAAATTTATTATTACAGTTAACAAAATAACAATATACATTCCCGAGGGTGAAGCTTCCTGTGGGAAAAATGCCCCCTCGCGAACGGCACGCGACGCGGTGACGTCACAATGGCACATTTTGTTCGTCCCTCATTCGCCCACTTGGCGATTCTATTGAAGCTGCGAAGTCAAGGGCGGAATTTCTCACGACTATATTTATATCAATTTCACTCTGGCTTTTGGGTAAAATGCTAAATGTAAATGTTAGTTGTTGTTACCTTTTTTTCCATAGTAGAGTTATTTGGTGTAGTGATGCGAAAAAAAAAATAGAATGTTTGGGAGATAGACAAGTTGACAATCCAACTTGGGGAGAGTTGATTCGCTACGCTACAGCCTACTGATATAGGTTATCTAAGAATAGAAGGTTGCTCGGACAGGCACAGCGGCTTCCTAATGAACTTTTGTTTCAAGAGCCGTAGCCGGTTTAACTTCTATTGGTGTGGTTAGTGGGAGCGACAGAATGATAAGATGGCCAATTAATTGAACATGACATTTATTGAAGAATTCAATTATAAGCCAAGCCGGCACGCTTGGGACTAACTAAACCTTATCTAAACCGGTCGACGCGCACTGAATCTATAATGTGGTGAAAAGTCCACGCGCGCGCTGGCCAGCGGTAAAGAAAATTGTCTGTGCACTTACGGGATTCCTCGGTCTACCTCGGTGTTGGTGTGTCGTATCAGGCTACGGAAGTCGTAGCCGGCACGAGTATGTTCGGAGACCCTCAGGCCGTCAAACCCTACTGGCAACAGCAAGGTGAGGCCCGGGGGACAGTCAGACGTAGCCCCTGGTGGTGCAGACGCGGCACAGCGCGCAGGTGCGCGGGCGGGCGTGGAACCCTTGGCATCGCAGAATTGCCACAGAGTCCGCCCGTCGGAACTCTGGTCCTACGGGAGAGGCTCGCGCTGTCTCGGCGAGACGCGGAGTCGATGATGGAGGGCTATCAAACCCTTGGCTTCAGCACGAATGCACTGGGCCGCCCACTGGCCCAGGCCTGCGGGAAATCGGACGCGGTGGCGCACGGCGCGCGGCGTCAAAAACTAGAAGGCTTTGAAGTCCTTGGCATCAGTGCGAGCACACTAAGCCGCCAGCTAGCTTAGGCCTACGGGGAAGGTGAGAACGGCAGCGCTCCTCGATGCACACACGTCACTCCGCGACACATATACGCACTCCTCACAAACCCTACTGACACTGCGTCTCAGAGGACGTCACAAAAATGTTCACAGCCTGCCAATGCATCGGGTCTGGTGCGACGCGCTTACGCGGACGCGTGGGTGGTTGGAATTACATCGCGGTACCGCGTTTGCGCTTATTTACGCGGCGTTTTTACGTCAAATTACGCGCACGAGTGACATGCGCCCACCCAGGAAGGGGATCGCCGCCAGACTGTCAGTGTGACAGATCACGGCCAGGGAATTCAGGAACGCGTTTCGTTTGACGGGATGTTAAACTCTCGCCAGCCGCTTAGCAACTTCCAAATTTAACAAACTACCACGGCGCTACGCGCAGACGTGTTTTAATTGTATACGAGCACGCGGCGGGTGTCCCTGGCCATTCGTGGTAAGACGAAGTTTCGAGCTTGTACAACGAATCGCGGTTAGTGTGCGATGGAACGAAACGTAGGTTCCGCGAAACGGAACGCTCTGACAAGGTGTCAAAGTTTTTCTCTCAAAACAACTACCTACTGTTGTTATAATTAAATTTCTGACGTTTGTGTGACTGAAAGTTGCTGAAATATGCTTTGTCGTGTAAAACCGAGACTACAGGGCGATAGCGTGGCTTTGGGCGGTTAATTTGGTACCTGATATGTGTCTGGGCACGTGTTATTCTAGTGGCAATGTCAGTTTGAAGTTCGACAATAACACATGGTGTTTCCGCTGAAAATACAGCGTCTGTGATTATTGCAGGCCTGAAATGTGCCTGCCACTCGTTAGATCAGGAGACCAGCTATCCGTGAGTACCCATGTCTTACACCAGAACATGTTATTCATTGAGATATTAACGTGTCAAAGTTGGAGCTAAGAATTAGGTTAGGTTGTAGTGATTCTCACTACATTGGATCGTCACGGTAAGTACCATAATAATGCCATTTTATTTATTTTACTGTCATCTCCAAATGATATATTGTCCCCTTACTTAATAAGAATATTTTTGTATTTATTAGTGTATTAAAAAACTGTTTTACAAATCCGGTTATGAGTAAAAAAAAATCAATCGTTATTCAGCCACTGACGCAATTTTGAAACATTTATAAAGATTTGAATCGGTAGGTACTCAGCTGCATCTGAATATGTAAATATTTTGTTTTTGTTTGCTAGCTTTACTAATTTTAAAATAATCGTATTAGATAAAATTAGAATATATTACGTATCAAAATTAAGAATAAAAATAGCAACCGGTCTAATGTTCTACTAAAATATTGTAAAAACTTCAGTCCTTTTAATTAAAAAAGCAAGATATAAACTTTCCCAGTTATTTTTTCAGCGCACCTCGTCTGGGAACACGTAACGTTTCAGATAATCAGCGAAGTGCTTTTGCGGGGCCAGTGTTCGTAATAATCTCCAAATTCTGCATTAAACATCATAATTTCGACGAGATTTAAAACAATCATTAAATCTTAAGATTTAGTTCGCTTCTAAATCTAATGTAAGGGTACATTGTACTTTAGGAATACTTAGGCAGGAAGATATATTAACTCTAGGATAATCCGATGTACAATTGTTACAACATTTTTCCATCTTAAGTACGTAAGACGTAGTACGGCAAAGTGTGAATTCAATATTTCCCCATCGCTACACGGAAAACGCACGGGAATTCAGTGTGGTATCTATAAGTCAGTCTAAGCTATAGGTACAGTGACTAAAAAATAATTACTTAAGTTAGGTACCCATGCTACGTCAATAACTTTTAGTCAGAAAGAAACAGAAAACGAAAATTGAAAGTTGATAGACCTCCAGATCTAAACTCTAAATAAAATTCATTACTTAGCTATATAAAAATTAATTAAAAGTAGAAGATCTACACATCTGCAATACATGAGTACGTGACACCTGCTCAAAGAATTGCGACCATCTTGTATCCGACGGTAATCGCAAAATAGTGAAACAACCAAGATTAAACTAATTTCATTCTGCATTTAACTACATAACACTAGACTCCCAAAGGCGTCCATTATTACGCTTCGAGTGAATGACGGGGGTAGAATTAGAGCATCTGCGTTATGAGAGTAACTAATACAGCTTTAATGCAGACAGTGCGATAAAGGAAGAAGCAACAAGACGCCGCCCTAGATAATTAAGGTGGACTTTATCTGACTCATGAAAATTTACAAATCTAAAAACTATACTTAGGTATTAACCAAGTGAACCTAGATATAAAGACAGAAAATCTACCTCAATTGCTGCCTATAGCAAAGATGCTACTCAGTACGGCTTTTCCAATCCATCGGGTTCCGATTGTGCAACTGAGCTCCCAATAGCCAAATGACTAAGCGAAAAGTCTCACGAGGTAGCGACAATTGCCACTTTGGTTCAAAATCTTTCCTGGCTGCCTCGCTAGGGGAAGTTCTCAATCAGCCTTTATTTCGCCAATAGCGACTGCATGGCCTCGCTTGCATTTGTTTTTTTCATTCTCAGCAGTCCAGTCTAGGCGCATTTAATCTATGAGCACTGCCCGGCCCGCGGCGGCCACAGAGCCTGCAATCTCGTGATATGAAGACAGGCACAACCGTTTTATCTCCGCGGCTCACTCGCTGCCCACTCTGCTCCATATTGTTACTTAGAGTAGTTAGACCATCTGCTTTGTGCTCTAGAACAAATTATACTGCGTTAATGCTTGTTCAGATCTTGCTTTGTTTTTTCGCGTTCAGTTGATTTAAATTGGCAGGGTCACGCATTGTATTTGCTACTTTTAGTCTTACACTGTCAATCGACAATCTCGTATCAATATTTGGCTAAATAGGGATTAGGAGTAGAAAATGGAAATCGCTTGTACTGAAATAGGTACTCAATATTATCATTTCTTTCATTCATGCTAAATATGACCGTAGCTAACAAAACCTCTAATGACTGATGGAATTACTTAATGGTTGATGGTTTTCCTCGGATACCTGTTTAATTTAATTTTGCAGTAGAAACTAAATTGTTGATCTTGATTTTAGTAAAGCTAGATTTTAGTAGAGCTAAATAAAGCCAGCTGCGTTCAACAAAAACAATCCGTACAGTTTAAACACATGCAGTGCTTGCGTCGTGTTTGTGGCTTGCATATTAATTCTGCTTCAGTATTGTTTATCTTGCATGTTTCTCATCAAATATTACATATGTAAGCTATAAGTCATCTTGTTTAACATTTATGGAGCCTATACTGTTTCAGGTTACTATGCCGTTCCCGCCATCTTATCTTCTTTTACTTTAATAATAATAAGCTAATCTATTTACGTCCCACATAGTCCCACTGCTGATTACAGAGCTCCTCCCCTACTTACCTCTCTCATTCTCATACGCAGTAGTTTCCAAGCGGTCCATATTTTTACGCAAATATAACTTCACGTTCTTCGTAATTTTCGTAACAATTTTCCGTTCAAATATTCCGCAGCCATCACCTATAACTCCTCAGAGTGCGCAGTATTCAAACGACGTAACTAGCTAAATTGACATGAGTGGCGCTTTCGAAAATCCCGTGCAGTTTCTTCAAATAAACGATGGCAGGATTTGCGGAGAGTGATGGCGTTTCCCGAAACGGAACCAGCAGGCGAGGCACGTCTTACGCTATAGGATTAACTTGTTTCTGTTGGCTCTCTACCGCATTACTTCTGGAGCGGAACAAAATTGACCGTTCTGGCACTAAGTACGTTGTGTGTGCTTTGAGAGATGATGACGTTACTTGTTTGTTTGGTTTCGCGAAGATCTAATCTGCTGAAATGTTGGGGCTGAGGTGGCTAATTTGAGTAAAAGCAAGTTGTGTGTAAACTCAAGCTTAGGTACGAGGGCTGTTTGATAAGTACCCGTGTTTTGAAAAAAAAAACATGTATTTTTTGGACACGTGTATTTATTTTTCTACGTAGTCACCTTTTAGCTCTATAAACTCGTTCCAGCGGTATTCTAGCTTTAATAAGCCACCCAAAAAATAAGATTTCGGAAAGTCGTCGAAATAGGCCTCTGTGGCGGCAATGACCTCTTCATTTGACGCAAATCTCTTTCCGCTAAGCCATTTTTTTAGGTTTGGGAATTAAAAAAAGCCGTATGGGGCTAAGTCTGGAGAATAGAGTGAATAAGGTAGCAATTCATAGCGTAATTTTTCTAATTTTGCCTCTGCGATTGTGGACGAGTGAGCTGGTGCGTTGTCGTGGTGGAAAAGAACTTTATTCTTTGTTAATTGGGGTCGTTCATTCCTTTAAACAGAATAACATTCGCTCAAGAAATTTTCGTAGTATTGCCCTGTTATCGTTTTTCTTTTTGTAAGTAATTATTATGTATGATTCCTTGTGAGTCCCAAAAAACGGTCGCCATGACCTTTCCGGCCGATGGGACGGTCTTTGCTTTCTTTGGAGCCGATTCGCATTTTAAGATCCTCTGCTCTGACTGTTTATTATTTTCTGGGGTATGGTTATGAATCAACGTTTCGTCCACAGTCACAAAACGAAGCAGAAACTCATCAAAATTGCTTCCATACTTTGCTAAACGTCGCTTCGAAGTGGTCAATCGGATAAGCTTTTGTTGCTCTGTGAGCAAACGCGGCACCCATCCCGCAGATACCTTTTTCATCCCTAATTTGTTTTCTAAAATATATTGTACCCACTCGATTGAAACATTAATAGTGTCAACAATTTCTCTAAGCTGTATTCGGTACTCGGTTAATACGATATTTTAAATTTTCTTGACCATCTGTTCCGTAGTCACCTCATTAGGGCGGCCTGAACGGTCTTTGTTAAAGATGGATGTTCTGCCCCGTTTGAATTCGTTATACCAATATCTGATAGTTGTCATAGAAGGTGTATTATCTTTGTAAACACCTTGTATCTATACTTTTATCTCTTCACATGGTTTACCTTCCAAAAACAGAAAAGGAATTACAAACGAAACTGTTCTTTCTCCATATATGCAAATTGAAATCGAATTCTGACCTTCAACAGCAGTTAAACGAAAAAAAACAAAAGAATGCTGTGATATATTTTTACCTTTTCTGACCCATAAAGGATGCATTAAAACCTTCGTATACATATTTTCAGCCAGTGATAAGAATAACATTTGAAAACGGGTACTTATCAAACAGCCCTCGTACATTATGCTCTACTGCATTGTATGGTTTTGCAGGTAAGCGTGCAGGTCCAAAACTCTCAATTTAGCCATGAATCTCTTTTGTCTGCTGTTGAAAAATAAAATAGGTTCCTTCTACAGTTTTGTCCAGTAGTACATTGTTAGTAGCTGATTTTTACTCACGAGGATTTAAAATAACAATTTCAACAAAACTTTCTTCGTGAATGGATTTTCTTTGCGTTTTATACCCGTTGCACAATTTTCTGTATTTTATTCTCAGAACAATTAAAATTGATAATGGTACGAGATCAAATTAAGCTTCAGTATCTGCTACGTGATACAAATCTAAAGGGGAATAACGAGGCTAGCAGTTGGACATGGTAATTACTAGAAACTAATGCCACCTTTTTTCATACCTGCATTCGAAGTTGTAACGTAACATAACCATATGAAAGTATCTTGATTCGGTACAGATAATAATTATGATGGACCTTTCGCTTGCACCTCTGAATTTTTCGGAATTCATGTGGGGAAATTACACTTGTAAATTCATCATGAGCTTTTCAGTGAAGGAAACCTGCACACTCCTGCGAAGCAATTTAACGGTGTGTGTGAAGTTCCCAATCCACACTGCGCCTGGGACGTAATAAAAAGGCTAGTCGTGTGATGTGAATATCGTATTAAACTTATACCTAATCTTAACGGAGCAAACTTGTCATTGATTAAGTGGATGACCTGATACCATGATACGATACCATTGCTATTCTTGTGGTCGTCCATCATTATGACAAAACTGTATTTTCTTACATCTAAGAGGCGGGATGCAGGAGGACGACAGCATATTATACCGGCGATATTGCCTCGATATGCTGGGGAGAATTGCGTGTATGCATTTACGTTTACATTTAAGTTTTTTGACAGCTGAAAATGACCCTTATAGGCATCGAAAGAGTTTTACCTCTTGAACACACCAAAAGTATTTATTTAAATTAAATTTTAATAATTTTATGATATACATAGAAGGTGATAAAATTAAAATAACAATTACCAATGCTACCAATGAATATGGATGAAATGGTACCTTTACATTTTTCCCAAAAAAAAATGCTCTCTCAAAAACTATCTCTGACAGGTTATGCAAGTACGTATTACTTACATAGAAGACGCTTCTGTTTTTAAACCTTCTATTCTCGAGGTTATTATCACCCAACGTACAGCTTATGTCTAGACAGTTCTAAGCTTCATGAAAACTTCTAAATGAAAGATAATTAACGAGGGCTAGCTTTGGAATTCTCATTCAATGTATGAACTGAAAAGAAAAAGTAGAATTTCACAGTGCAGGTACCCACGTTGTAGAAGTGATTAAACGAGAAAGATTTTTCATGTTGTCTCGCGAGGAAAATGTGTAGACATTATGTGTGATGGTGGCAAAATGTGCTCGAGCTGTGATATTTTGAAGTTAAAAATGTTGGGAAAAGTTGTCATTTAAGAGAGAAGTGAAGAATATATATTTGATACGGTACAATAAAACCGTAAGGTAAGGTAGGTACAATAAAAATTAAGCAAAGCGAACATATGTGTGTGTATGTGGTAGTAGTGTGGTGTAGTGTGTTATAGTGTCAAATTAGATCATCAAAAATATGAATGCAAGGTAATAGTATGGAAGAATTGCTAGATGATAATTTTGTTAATTTTCATCTAGCCCACGGTCCTTTGGTTGGATCTCTGTAATCTCACCACAATGAGAGGGAAATTTCATAAATGCAAGAGTGAGGTTTTTGGTGCAATTTCTCTCAAACTGAGGAGGTCCAAGCAAATGATCAGTTCGTTGAACTTCGGTCTGTCCTACAGGGTATTTCCCGTTGACCTAGACTCTAGGTCCCAGCGTCTCACGGTACAAGTAAAGGAAAAAACCGAAAAGCGGCAGGTACGGAGCCCTCGGCGCGAGTCCGAGTTAAATCTTTGTTTGTTAACACCCGTCGGCCGCTGACAAATGGCCCCCTTCCTGAGGTACGCACTCCACATCATTACACCGTAATCCGAGGCTACGAGCAGGACGTCAGTCGGGACATTTTGTATTTTTACCCTGTTGTGTCAGACGACCAGCCTAACCTGGTCTCCTGTCATGCACAAACGTATATCTAAAAAGGCTGGTGACGCAGGTCAGAGTAAAGTGGATTTCTGAACTAACGATGCCAGTGAAAGATGAGTGCAATTTGTTAGGGGACTCACTGTATTACGCTGTATTATAAATTGACGGGTGGAATTACATGAGTTACTAATTTGCGTAAATTTTCAGTTTTACTTGATATTCGTAATTGGATGACACAGAATGCTGACAATGAACCGTTAAAGTAGACTTTTATGTGTACGAATCAAAATTCATTACATAGGTACACTACACAGCCCTCTATTGTGATGGGTTTGTTCAAATCCAGTTAACAATACAATAGGTAGTAAGTTTATTGAGACGGCAAAATTGACGATAGATAGAGGTTTTCATCGTCAGTAGATCTAAACAAGAGATAAAATGGATATTACGAAACGGCTGTAAGTCATCAAATAATAAGTAATAGGAATAATAATAGGGGTAATAGTGGGCAGGTAAGTTGTTATCCGGTTTTTCCGCCATAGATAACCTAACCAACTGAGAAAAGTTGAAAAACCCCCGACATTGTCATTTGAAAGTTCAATATTTCAAAAACGGGTGAACCGATTTTAATGAAACTTGGCTAAAAACCATCTCGATTACACTAGCTTTCGATTAAAAAAAACGGCATCGAAATCGATCCATCCATTTGGGAGCTATGATGCCACAGACAGATACACAGATACACAGACACACAGATACACAGATACCTCCCCTCTTTTTCGTCGGGGGTTAAAAATAATCTTAATTTATAAATATGTCCATGACTACGAATCGAACACAGAACAAATTCATATTCATTAGTCTATAGGTATCCAGAAGTTGGATATTCAAGTACAATAAAGTTACTCTATAACCGATGCTTTGCGGGCAAATGGCGACCGCAGAATGCGCGACCGCGGGCTGTTTGATACGCCTACATTAAGCTCTTGACCGCTGAATATTACCAGCCCGTATAAATAGCGCAAATACTCGTACCGTAGCCATCCAATGAAAATTATAATTATTATTTAGCGAGTACGGTTTGCGACATCTTTTATTTAGACATATAAAACGGCCAGTCTATTAACATGACAACCTAACCAACCTTTGGAAAAATTGAAAAAAAAATCCCCGACATTGTCATTTCAAAGTTCAATAATTTCAAAAACGTGCGAACCGATTTTAATGAAACTTAGCTAAGGACCATCTCGATTAAACTAGCTTTCGATTAAAAAAACTGCATCGAAATCGGTGAATTCGTTTGGGAGCGCACAGATACACAGGGCAAACTTATAACTTTCGTCGGGGTTAAAAACGAGAATGGGTACGTCATAATGGAACTTGGTCCGTAACGGAATTTTAATATTAAGTTCTACTATTACTTGGTGAAAGTTTTATCACCGTGAATTAATTGTAGGATCGTAGTACATGGCTAGTCTCTGTCTAAGTATACCCCTATGTAAATTTGCAATAAAGTGCAAGAGACACAAAAAAGTTCCTTACAAAAAATATCACTGATTTCATATGACACTAATTTCCCATACAATGACAATGCATAGAAAAATCCGTTAAGCAGCTGGACTTGAACCAGCAACCTCGGTAATCCGTACCACGCTTCACCAATTAAGCTATACTTAACGTTGGTGTACCTAACGAATTTTTCAATGCCTTGTGTCATATTTTTATTTGGAAGATCTCTCCTCAGCGCCATCCATGAGTAGCTTAATCAAGCGGCTCACCCACTACGGAACTTCTACAGTTACGCATTAGTGGCAAGAGATGGAGCTATTTTCTGAATCAATGAAAATAATCTAACTAATTTCCCGCCGATAATCCAACTTGCCCATTGTCTTTTATTAACTGAGAAAACATCTTCAAATTTACGATCGATTGTAATATTGCTCCGATTCATGCAATATGTCCAAAGTACATTCAGCAAAACGCTCGTCTTGATAATGAGTCTGTAGTGGGAGAGCCATACTGTAGCTATTGGCTCCCGTAGGAATGGGCCGGCTCGTCCGGGGAAGTACCACCCTCTCGCGGAAAATCGGCGTGAAGCAACAGCACCACTGTTGCTTTTCGTTTGGACAGTATGAGTACCGGAGCCCCGATCCCCCTCCCCCCCTTTCCTCTATCCCTTTCCCTCCTTAAAGGTCGGCAACGGACTAGTGACTCTTGAGGTTGCTGGTTCTCATGGGTGGCGGTGATCGCTACCATCAGGTGACCCCTTTGCTCACTAGCCTCCCTCTTTCAATAAAAAATAAATAAATATTAACTTAAGGTTTGTTTAAATGTCGGAAAAGAGAGTCGCCATGAAATTTAATGTGACAAGGTTCTAAACTGACTTGAGTTAAAATGGGTGCGACAGTATCCGGTCTCCAAACGCAGCAGTGCCTTGTTTATGATAGTGTTTTACCGGCGCGCCGGTGGCCTGCGCAATTGCTGCTATAACTCGTGTTCTTTATTGGTCTGTAATGTGCACTGTGCTTTATGAGTTAGTTTAACCTGTGGCGTTAAATACTGGATTCTAAAATGGCGTTCGTTGAGAATATCTTCTTAGGGTCAATTTTTCAATCAGCGGATAAGCTCTTATCCCACAGATAGTGTATGGATACCCATGGAATAAAAGCTTATCTGAGGATTGAAAAATCGGCCTTTGATGAATTAACGAATCACACACTTATTAAGTCAAGTTTAACTCGACATGTTTCGGACTGATAGGTAGTCTTCCCTCTGGGAGCGCACGAATAAAGGACGAAACTAGATTTATTTAACGTGATTGATCCGTTTATTTCACTAGATTGAGTGTCACTGTATTTTATTTAGTTTTATTAATTTATATTAGTTTCATTTCATGTCAAGGATATCTTCTTAAATTATGCAGGGTATACCTAGATTAAGTACTCTCAACGAGGTATGTATCGTACCAAAATCGAAAAACCCAAATAGTTAGTTAAAACTTAAAAAGTAAAATACAGTGAAATTTACACCGATTATTATGGTTTAATCTTCATAGAATGTGTTAAGTATTCCGAGACTTGTTTCCACTTAATGTACTATTGTGTTAGTACCTACAATAAATTGAGCTAATAATTTTAACAGAAACTGTTTCTCTCATAAACTTCATGCAATATTCCAATAAGCGTATGTCATCAACCTAACAAGCCTATTTATATTTCATTGCATGAATAACTTTAAACTCTATTAAGTTAAATGTTTGCTTTACATCTTTAAAAGATATTATCGTTTATTGGTTTAAAGTAAGTGTGGAAAATTACGTAGATTTTGATGTTCAGATTTAGAATCAGAAAATAACCCATAAGACTCATCTCCGAGGGGCAGCCATATATAAGAACTTTTATAGTTTTTAAACGGCCTTTCTAAACTTTTAAACCCAGTATATTATCACTATTTGCATGGCTTATTATGTACGTGGTTGAGTGAGATATCAAACTAAGCGCGATTTAAATAAAAAATCGACTTAGATTGTTAAGTCGTGTTTATTTTATTGCTTCAATAAAAAGGACAATAAAGCCTCTCCTCCTTATTCACAAAGTACTAAACCTGCGTTCGATAAAGATTGTTTTCTCTATCCTGACACTGACAAAGAAATAGACACAACATAATAGAACCAATATAGTACGTTATTTTAAATATTATACTTACGTATGAGTAATTCGAACTTTGATGGAACTAGGTACGAGTTTTTATCGAACGAAGCCGTAACAAGAGAAAGTCAACAAACAATAACAAATGTAATCCGATCACCAAAGTTACAAGTCCACACGCATTGCGTAACCTCCATAAAAATGATTGAGTGTCCACGGCCGGAATTAATAGTCGTTTAATTCATCACACTACACATACCAAGTGTCATAAGCGTTTTAAAAGTTATTAAGCCTAAGGCAGCAATTAAAGCCAAAAGCTTACCTCGGTTAAACATGTAAAACGTCCAAGCAATAGCCCGCGGCGCCGGTCTACAACTAACAGTAATTCGGCTCCATTTTTCCCATGTTAACGGAGCTTGGGAAAAGAAAAGTCTCATTGGCTAATGGCGAATCGTAAAGTTCTGCTAATGGATCTAATTGCTCCCTTATCTGATCTGATATGCTGGATACAAATGAGAAAGTGGAAGCAACAACATTTCAACTGTTATTACCTACTATCTGCACTTTCGCCGTGGACCATGGCGGTCCGCAACATGGCGAGACTGTCCGATACGTAGAGTAATTTATACTTTGTTGTACTGACAGCCTTCTGACCACTTATCACTCAAAGTATCGACGGGGTTGCCAGTCTCGAATATGAATTGCGACACTGTATCTGTAATACTGTATACTGTATACTTAATCTGACATGCAAAACAACGCCGAAAATGAGATAAGGAGTTGCTTTAACTTAACGAGTACTTTCAGCTCTATTATTACGCTACGGAATTTCATTTTAATTTCAATATTACACCATTCGTGTAACTTGCTTGATTATGTAAAAACTTGTCGACTTTTGAAGTGAGAATTAAATATCTCATGAACAACGTCATAGGTATGTCAATGAAATCTTTTTAAGACTTTACTCCGATTTAATAAGTAGGTAGGACTTTTGCGTATAAACCCTGTCAAAGAGTACAACACTCGACGCACATAACTCTGTGTGACGTTATACCAACGTACAATGACAATGCAAAGAAAAATTCGTTAAGCAGCTGGACTTGAACCAGCAACCTCGGTAATCCGACGTACGGTGGTACGGATTACCGAGGTTGCTGGTTCAAGTCCAGCTGCTTAACGAATTTTTCTTTGCATTGTCATTGTATGTTGAATTTCATTCTATGAATGTTTCATAAAAATAAAAACAAAAATAATCAATAAATCGATTATTTTCATTCGTTATACCAACGGCCAATCCATGCGTAATAGACTGCTAACTGCTACCACTCTTAGAGCATCAACCCACCGGAGGGCATAATCATGGGCCTGCTACACTAACTACCAAAAAGAGAATGACCAGCGGTCATACCCCTTGCACGTGAAAGTACGGTAGGTATTCATTATGATTTTTTCATAGTACTTAACACAATTTTAAAGTGTCTTCGTTTTATATTTAAAAGCGTGTGCGAATTTAATAATTTAATTTCTGATTAAAAACAAAGTATTCGTAAGCTATACTCTGACTTGTCTTGTTTCCGTCAAAAGTAAGGTCCTTCGTACATAGTCTATGCATCAGAGGGTCGAGTACGACTTTACGAATGCTACGTAACTTTACGGTTATCGTATCGAGATCGAGAAACCTCATACTAAATTTTAATTCCAAATACGCTCACGGGCGGGCGCTGTTCCAAACGTCATACAAACTCGACAACGTTTACTATTCGATTTTACATTACGCAGCAAGCAGCATTCGTAAAGTCGTGCTCAACCCTCTGCACGTAGTAACTCTGTTAGGCTTAGAACTCCAAGCTACTAACACTTGCTGCCGCTAGCTCTCGGAACTATCAAGATTGTACAGAGCAACTAGATCTGGGAGACTTGTGGGTGTCATTAGTGATGCCACTGGGAACTGCATTGTGGTCACGCGATGCTGGAACCCCAGTGTTGCCAGTTGTTTAGTAGAATACGATCCTAAGGCACGCAATAAGTTAATAAGTTAGCTAGAGTGAGTAAATTTTGCGGAGCTTGTTAAATTACTTTGAAAAATATAAGTAAGTTAGAAACATTGACTTACCAACATCATGGACTTCGGGTTAGCGCTTGAAATGTCGGAACCAAAAGACCAGTAATTTGCAAAAAAGAGCGCTATATTTTGGTCGAATGACAGCGCTGACGTGTAGCTGTCATCGGAAAATGCCGTATTGTACTGGGACACATTTTTCGTGAATTTTGTATTAGACCAAAAGTCTAGCATGGTGTTAGTAAGTCAATGGTTAGACAGTTTTTTGTTTGGTGTTTGACCTAAGCCACCCTGCAAGTTTGTCTACCTATTCCCACAAAACGCCGTCATAATATTTTTTGTACTTATCCCAGAATGGCAACGGAATAGGTTTAAAAATGTATGTTTCTTGAAGATACTCTGTCAATTGAATGTACAGTGTTGGAAATAAGGGTGTCTCAGGGATCTGCACTGTCCATCGGCTCTGCAGCTATATTTCACTTGTCTCCATTCGAGAAACCCGGAAGAATATTAAGCGGCGTTATGTTCCCCGGGAAAAATTGCGACCAATCTTTTACTACTGAGAAACTCTTGCGGTTGGAAGGTTTTTTAAAGTAATTAGGTCGTGTCTCGAGAAGTTGACTGCTGCACAAAATAATATTCTTACTTTTTGTTTAAACTTTTTGCTCAGTATTTCAAGTTACTCCCCCGGGAGCTGTGCCACTTTCTGGGAGGAAATGAAAGAGCCACAATAAAAATTCTTTGGTTTTACTTAGGTACCTACCTAATTGAAATGAAACCCGCAAAGATTGAAAAGTGAACATTTTTTTGACCCAGTAGGTAAAGAGAGAAACTACCACATGTCTCATAACAAAGCAAAGAAACAAAGAAAAAATTCAAAAAATTATACACCATAAAAGTGGTGTAAAATGATCCCATCCAGACCATCGATGCGTGCGCGCACGTAAAACATCAGGTTACATTCTACGTGTCATCATTGAACGACCGTCGGTGCGACGACATTTACGACGCGGCCAATAAAATTCTGCACACTTTACATTTAAAACAATCCTTTCACATCCTTACCCATCAAATGTTAGGCAGATACTGCGCCAGCGCTTTAATCAATTCGCGTCCATTTTTCAAAGCGAGATGGCAGTAAAAGATACATCATAAGCAGCCTTTTGTTAAGCCGATGAGACAGGCTCCTGCCGAGCTCTTCGTAATATATTTTAACACTGATCGCCCGGCAGGTGGCCTTTACTACCAATAAGTCGTTTTTCACCGTTCGCGAGCATTCTTTTGTTTCGAACGTTCAGATTCAAAGTAACGTGCTTGATTTATTATGAAGAGAATTGAACTCGTAAATGGAACCGAAATTGTGTTTGATTTACAAGTCGGCAAGGAGATGATTAAATTTCTTGTTCCCAGAGGGCTATCGAATGTGGTTACTGGCTTTATGGGGTATGCTTTTACTTGAAGAACTGTTTTTGTGCTGAATCCTAAGTGTTACTTTAAAACTGCTTACAAAACAGTGGGGAACTTAGTGCGCAATTCCGAGTGTCAAGTAGATTGCACATTCTGTGAAATTTGCTGCCGGGCTATCTTTCAGGGAGGAATTGGTGCAGTGTTGGTGATAAAATGTTGCTTTCTTAGTTGGCTTCTTTTAGCGCCAAATACAAATTTTGTATTCTCCTGCCGTTGTCTACGTGTGGTATGACAATCCGCGGTCTGAGAAAAATCCAAGCTAACATAGTCCTTAACTCTACATTTAAAAGTCGAAAATCGCTATTCTGTGAAGAAATAGCCTCTACATTTCTCCCAATTGACGCAATGCAGTCACACGATATATTTGAGAAATTTCATTATGTTTAGTCATACTACGGGTTGCGGTTTTATTTATCGCTCGAAAGAGTTACATCTAGCATTGGGACATCAATTTTCGTTTGTATCTATTGGGATTTGCGACGTGAAAAATGTTTTTATTTAGCCGTAGCACGATAAAATAGCAGTTTCTTTTAGTTACATACTCGTATTAGTTATTATTTATTTCATTGAAGGAAAACAGTGAAAACGTCGGAATACGGCCTAATTCTAAATGTATAATCTATACTGGGTTCTTTTCTCGTCATGACAGTCAGACAGTCTCGTCACCCAGTGGCCACAAGTGACACTATAATACAGGGCGTCTTATTATGATAACGCACTGACACAAAAGTTTTGCCTCGTGCATGTATAATTTATTTCGTTCGCAAGTCGGCCGAGCCAATATAAGGGTTAATTAAGCCGAACCCGTAATTGATGGCCATTTTAATTAAAGCCGGGTAAGACAAGGATAGATGCTACATCTTTATAATTATTATATTATCTGATGCATTTTTGTTGCGGTGATGAACTACTTGTTAACGCTAAAGTCAGGTAAACGTCCCAATGATTGACACGTTATTACCAATAATTGACACCCTGCTTGTTACGGAATTTTGGCTACAGGAGTAGAAGGAACCTAGCTATAAATTCATCCGGGTGACCTACACATTATTTCAAGCGTCGTAGAGTACAACATTAAACTTTCTAATTTAACGTCATTTTGATTTCATTTTAGTTTTACGAGTAGCATTTTGGTATAGTAGTATTTTGCACATTTATCTTCAAACGAACCATTTTGAAGATATAATATGTTACTTCAAGCACAGTTCTATCTATAAAAATGTAAGAAATGTATATATTTTCTATTTTTATTGCATGAGATTTAAAGTTAACACCCAGTTTATTAAATTCGTTTACCGAAATATGATTTCGTTTGAATTCTACAAGCGAAAGTTAATATTCTAGCTTGTTTTAATCTCAGAAAGATATAACTTATACCCGCTTATTATTAATTTTAACTTTATGAGAAACTTTACAAAACGTACACATTTGTTATGCAAATTAAATTTGATGCTAGCAAATTTAATATCCATCACCATGTCAAATATATAATAATCAAACAGGAACATATAGTTACCTAAATAAACCGATCACTCACGGTATGGGAAACTAAAACTTAAGCGGGCGCTGTTCCAAACGTCAAACAAATTCGACAACGTTTACTATTCGAGTTTACGTGACGCAGGTTTCGAAAAGTCGTGCTCGACCCTCTGCACGGCATGAGTGCATCACTGTTATTTTGTTTTCTACGTGCTTTCTACCCATTTTATGTGTTTAAATTATTTTATCTACACACATATTATAAGTCCTCTATAATGCGTTCAGAAACCGTAGAAAATGACCAGCATTGCAGTACGCCGTCGCCTTCTCGCCGACAGCGTCAGCCCCAGCACCACCACCACCACCTTCAGTAAAGTAATAGTCATTACGACATCGAATTCGATATCGTAATGAGTTTTCGATATCGAGTTCGATGTTTCAAATTTGAAAACCAACGTAATTTACAATCATAGTGAAATAAAACGGATCACTCACGTATATAAGTCGAGTTCAGTCCGACATGTATAAATAATAATGTGATATATATATTTTTTTACAATAAAAAAAACAGTTTACGAAACGTCCGCTCGGTATGTTTATCTATGATTAAAAAAAAACAGTCAAATTCGTAACAGGTATGGGTATGGTATATAAAAAAAAACATACAATGACAATGCAAAGAAAAATCCGTTAAGCAGCTGGATTTTTCTTTGCATTGTCATTGTATGTTGAATTTCATTCTATGAATGTTTCATAAAAATAAAAACAAAAATAATCAATAAATCGATTATTTTCATTGGTATGGTATATCCCTTCGGCTTCTGAACCCATCTTAGAGTACTTATAATATGTGTGTATATAAAGTAATGTATGCAACTCCACATAATTAGGCCTTAAAACATTACCCTCTTTATGTAGCAGTTGCATAAACTACTATTACAAGACGATTCTGTTCTAATGAATAATTCGGTTCAAATCAGCATGATGTGATACAATATGCACCATGTATCCTCGTAAAACTCCCTAAATTGTGTATTAATTCTGATTTATCACGGAGTGACACTTCTACACGATAATTACTACTAAGCTCCTTAGAAAATCTTCCTTTATGCACGCCGTATTAGTTAGCTGATAGCCAGCGGTTAGTAAGTTCGATTACAGCGTTATTTATTACACAACGAAGCAACTAATTAAGCTTCGATAGAAAGTGTATTAAAGAACGAGAGCAGTTTATTATGGCTTAGCTACCAGTTCAGATATACCCGTTCCATCTAACTCGTTACCCATGATCGCTTTTACGATGCAATTTGTTTTGACATACGAAATTGAGCTTGAGAAAAGATGGATAGTTGCATGTAGATAGTTTTCTATTGATAAAAGAGTCTGAAATGCTAAGAAACCTTTTCTGCTTGGTTATTACTGACTGGTGATTGCGATTTTGTATGTTTACGTTATGCGTTTGTAGCGAGCCTAGCGGCACACGCGAATGACGTCATCACTGTTCTACATCGCGCTTAACGAAGTTTCTCATGTCGGATGCATAAATACAACTTCCAACTCTCCTCCTATGGACTTCGGTCCCCAGGCATAGCATCTTCCTGGAGAGAGATCTCTCTATTGGAGACTTTTCCAAACTGGTGTGGAATCGCGATGTAATTCCTTACCGACTCCCGATCAATTTAGAAGTAGCGTTATTATTACGTGAGACTGATTGACGGGTAAGGAAAAACTCTGTGCTTGCTTTCATGCACAGATGCCGTATTTCGTTTATGACACACTTTCACCCCTACCCATCCCCTTCAAAATAAAAGTTTTTTTTATATTTTAGTACAACCAAATCCAGCCTATCAAAATACTTATTTACATTTGGACTTATATTTACTTTAGTTTAAAATAAGTAGTTCTTTAAGTAAGTAAGTATACGCTTTAATGTACAGAAAATACAGAATAGGTACATTATATACCTACATACTGAAATAAACGGATCAGCTGTCAGCTGTGCCAAGTACAAGCAAAGCGTTGGCGTTCAGTGTTCCTTTCGCTAGCGGAAGGATTACACATTAGTCCGAAACAAGTCGGGCTATACTCGACTGACGTACGTGAGTGATGCGTTTACTTCACCATGATTGAATCACACGGTAGATCCATGTCAAAGTTCTTCACATTTTTTGCGATCATACTCAAAACTACACTACTAATTCTAAACATCAGTAAACAATGTTTGTATCGATTAAATTGGAAGGTGCACTAACTTTACCAATACTTAGACTAGAGTACCTCCCTTTATTAACTGCTACTTAGATATTGCCGCGAGCAATGCTAATGTAGCGCGTGTAACCGAGAGATAAATCTGAGCCCGTCATTAAAATAGTTCTCGCAGGGAAGTTAATCAAGAATTGTAAAAACACCCACCCATGCTACAGGATTTATTAATTTAGTGTAGTCGTTTTGTAAGAAAATAGGAGCATTAGTTGTTGTGAAGCGAGTTCAACATAGATCTAGTGGGTAGAGACTGTTTAATGTTTATCTACTTAAGAAAGAGAACGATGGTTTTATTTGTTCAGAAGTAAGGTAACGAAAAAATAAATCACGTACCTACGCCCTTCTTGAAAAATCAGTACTATTCATTATTAAACCGAAAACATCTTGAATATTACGAAGACACCGCACGGATTTTTTACACAATTCTTGACTTCGTTAACAAGTGTTATTATAATTTTATTGACGAAAAATATCTGTCCTCTTAACTATTTGGGTTGAATGCAATAAATAATTGAGTGCGCTTGATACTAGATTACCAGAGGAGCGAATTATTATTTAAATGTCGTGATTTTCCATGAAAATGACCTAGGTTGCCACAATAGTGAAATCTACGGTCTGAAAGCTTAAGCACACCCTGTTATTCGTAAACCTATGTTAACTAAAATGCCGTTAAAGTTCGTTTGTCCTTTTTTGTCATATTGACATTTCCGTTTATAAGAAGAAGACAAAACCTAATTTAACTAATAGATGCTTGAGTGACGCTTATGAATAAGGCCCATAGAGTCGAAGTCTTAGACAGTACAACTAGCTTTTTGCTGTAGAACTGGTATTTCCTATACTCGTAGTTCAAACATCAATTATAGCTGAAAAAATATGTCAATTGCTCGCTACCGGTGTCTCTTCCCACGACACGACTGCTTGTTAGGCAATTGGCGATTAGATGTTTTATATTGATTGATTAAAAAACTAGAGAACCTAGAAATCTACGCTTAATTGATTGTCAATGATTTGTACGACCATCTTGGACGTGGATGTGCTTTAATGATTCGCAATACCTTTCCTTTTAAGTCGGTTTACGAGGATTTTCACATTTTTGGACTTATAAAGGGAATTAAAATCACTTTTCTAACACAAGTTAGGCCTTTTTATTGTCCGGCACGGCGTCTGTCCAGAGGGTCGAGCACAACTTTTCGAAACCTGCGTCACGTAAAATCGAATAGTAAACGTTGTCGAGTTTGTATGACGCTTGGAACAGCGCCCTCCCGTGAGCGTATTTGGAACTAAAACTTAGCATGAGGTTTCTCGATCTCGAAACGATAACCGAAACGTTACGCAGGATTCGAAAAGTCGTGCTCGACCCTCTGCTGTTCTCCTTTACAGGTCACATTTTTCAACTGAAATTTTGTAAGTAGGTTCGATAATTACTATAAGTATTGAATTTTTGTCGATGCAGTTTACTTACAGAAATAAAAAAATATTTTTTTTCGAAAAATGTTTAAAAATGGACATGTTTTTTTATATTTTTTTTATTTGGAAAGAATGTAGTCTAGCCTAGTTTTAAATTTTAATCCAGTGTTTTAATTGAACGTTTATGATTAAGTATAAATTTAAACGTTGAGATCCGGAGCACAGACTGCAGTGCGGAAATGCAAATTTCTAAAACTGTTTCTACAGCAGTTTCAAAGCTGGACGTCGTGAAAGTAGGCTGCGGCCCTTGTTGGGGCGAGAACTATGCCAGGAATTACTATGTATTTAGAATACATTGTTTAAAGATTCAAAAGCAGGAGAAAGATTGACACAAGAATTCCGTATGAAAGCATGATGGTATTGGGAACAAATAAGTAAATAATTGTAGCTCCAAGTTGGTAACATGATTGTTTGTTCTAATGTAATGTTTGGTCGAATGATAGTTTGTCATAATTTTATTGAAATTACAATGAAAATACTCACTTTTCAGCAAAGGTGTATAATAAACCTAACCTATTTTACATAGCCCATCCATGTAAAAGATTTTCAGAATTATTTTCAGTTTCAGTTGGAGAAAAATTAGGAAAATCGATCATTCGACAAAACATTACATTAGGACAAATATTTTTATGCGAGACGAAGAGCATCGCTCGCTCATTATAACCGAGCCTTACTCGGCATGTATCAAACAAGTTTCAAACTGGACGAAACAGTTCACCGCGTTCGTTATAATTATCTAGTAGAAATTCTGAAATTCGCAACTTCTGCGAATAGGCACCTTACGTACCGTGTTGCTAATTAGTCCACCGGGATACAACAGAAACGGCGGCTCCAAAGGGCTGTTAGAGCCTACCAAAATATTGATACTGTGGGTGGTAACTAAAATGTTCAATCCATAATCTGTTTTTTTATTAGTTTAAGAGTCCGTGTATTTTTTGATGTCGAATAAAGTTATGTCTATGTCTATATCTAAGAGGGTAGATTGTAACTTTATAAATTATAATAAACAGTTTGATTTTCCTTTTTCTTTCGAATGGACTTGCGCTCAGTAGCTTGAGCATGAGTTTTCACTAAGAACCGATTAGTAAACGTTATGGTATCGCCATCGAGTAAAAGAGTCATACCTACAAACTTTCTCAATTACGATACGATGAAGTTACTATTCAATTCTTACCTGAAATGCCCACCTGAAAGAGGGGCGGATTGCCAGACGTGGTGCTGTGACGTGTACTCATTAACCAATTTGAATATGCTTTTTTCCAACCTGCATGCTTATTGTCCAACTCGCACGCAATCAGCATAGTGTTCATTTTGTATAGGCTGACTATTGGTGCCAGAAACAGCTAGCTGTCACAGTAGTACAAAAAGAGTCAGAGAATGAAGGATGTCAAAATAATTACGTGATAGGGCCCCTGGTTGTCATGATTTTTGCGTCTAAATCGGTGCAACTAGAAATTTCACTTTCTATGCGAAAGTACGACAGGTGAGTTTATTATCTTACCTACTAAGCTTTACCTAGCAGAGAAAAGTGACGTCGGAGCAAGACTTGCTCTTTCCCATCTTTTTTATAAATTTGAATTTTCTTGAGTGGTAAAGAATGAGCAATATCATAGATTGATTAAACCGTAAAGTTGAGATCATTACATTCAAAACAAACAAAATTTTATAAAGAGAGAGAGAGAGTTAATGCATTAAAGAGATAGAGAGTATAGATCAAAATCTATGGATATTTGCTACCAAAAGTATAAAAACACTACCTAAGTCGTAAATACAGGTACACACAATAATGTTCGTCAAATAAAACGGACAATCGCCGGACTCAGTTAACCCAAACATTTTAAATTATATTATTCCATTTGCTACCGAAATAAATACGGATTCGATTAGATTCGTTTGTTTGAATAAGCTGAACAACGTCGTTGCTAACAATAAAAGATAACAGAATTGCCTTTCGAATGAAGGGTTTTCGACGCCCTTTAAATAACAATGAGGCGAATGCTATTATTTTATTCCCTGCTTATAAAGCTGTTTGAGCTCGGAGTACTTCTTTAAGTGTTTCATTAAATTACTTTTTGTTCAGAACATTAAACGAAACAAACACAAGTGTACCCAAATCTACCTAATTTTGGGGTAGGTAATAAAGGTTTTAATATGGCTTTTATTATTTAAAATTTCGTACTTTTATTGCTCTGAGTTTTCGTTTTTTTTTTTGTTGATTGTTGTGTTGGTCACAACACATAATGGTGTAGGTTCAATAAATAATATTAGGTATTCTTCTTAACCTCTAGCCTCATTACACTCCAATCGCACAGCTTTCAAATAATATAAATATGAAAAACATTACATCGTCTAGTTCATGTTTAAAATGAGACACTTATTCCCAGATCATTACCGTTACCTTTCACAACAACAGTTTCGAAAATTTCCGAATAGCGTTTCTTCTCCACGAACGCGAACGTAATCCTATTTCGTGATTTCAACAACCTCAAAAAATGTTTTGACACGGTGTACGGTAAAAAACAAGCGTCCCTACGGGTCGGGCACAGAAATTGTGGCACGAGACACATTGACCGTTTCATTGTGTCTTTTTATTACGACCAAGCGCCCGATTATTTCGTTACACCAAAACAAAATCCTTAGCAACAACCTGCAGACGAAAACAAGACTTGCCGCTCACAAATAAAGTTGAAACTCTTGAATCTATAAATTGTATGGTCTTGCTTATCATTCATGATTCATTTGAATGCTGCATTGGAAGAAGAGTCTTCAAGTGAGGTTATAAAGTTGCAACTTGTTTGTAGTTGGAGCTAGTTTTTGCCATGAATGGTAGGTGTTTTATAGAGATAGGCGCAGGGCGCACCCGCGAGTTGTCACGCGTCGTGTTTTGTCGACTGTCGACGACAAAAACAACCGACAAAAAGGTGGGACGGCAGGATGCCAAAGTTGATATAGAAAGCCCTATTTATTGTTCATTGAACTTATAAATACTCGACATAACTCAGTATATTCCGCTTGAACTCACAAAGTGGTTTTCTAAAAGTACATTTGGAATCATTTCCAAAAGTTACGTTATTAAACATTACAATAAAACACATTATAGCATGCGTACTGGAGTTATAGTCCTTAGTAGATTTTTCTCTATTAATTTTGCTTTGTTATTGAGGAGGCGTATTAAGACTATTAAGAGAAACTGTTTTAAAGTGACATTTAACAAAAATGGAAAGCTACCTACCTAATTTCATTCTATCAGAAATATGAAAAGGAATCTCCTGTAAGAATCCTGAGGGAACAATGTCTAATTAAGACAAGAATTCCTTCAAGTCCACAAAACTTTATAAAGCCATTAATGTCTTCTTCAATTTGCTCTTCAAAACATCGGCGCTAACGCCAAAATTAAGTTATTCAAAGTTATTAGGCGAAAGTACTTACGCCTATATATTCATCAGCTGATATTATCTTCCGATATAGCAATGCTCGCATCTTGTGAGCTACCCGTGGCTACTGGAACTATGTGATGGCTATAAACAAACAAAAAGGAATTTTTATGGCCCTCATCGTAAGCATTTAGATTAATGTAATTAACACCCACCACTTAAAGTTTACCGATATTTACGAGCGCAGAGGCTCTGGAGTTGCGAGTTCAAAATAGTTGAAATCTCATTCACGTGGATTCTTTTACGATATGATGGATAGGGTGAGATAAAATAATAAATTACTTTGAACTTCGGAAATATTATTTTTCAAGTGGCTGGTTTAAAAGTTGTTCTCTGTTAGAAGCGATTAACGAAACTGAGTTTGCTGCTTGATGTCATTTTATAGATATAATAGAGTCTTATTTATGTTTTCTTAGTATATCTTCTATCTATAATATATTATTGTTGGTGATAAATATAATAATAGAACAGGTTCAGTTTAATGGACTGGATTCCTGTGAAGCCATTATTCAATTTGCTTTAAGCAGTTTAACATTGATAAAGAAGAAATAAAGAATAAAATAAGCGTAATATCGTATTAAAAACACGACTGTTTATATTCAAATTTAACCGCGGGGCATATTAAAATTAATTAAAGAACTCGAAATTAATAGCTTATTAAAGGAATCGCCTGATATTTTTGACAGGCCGACTAAATGCCTTTCTCGCGCTAAATTGAAATTGGACTTTAACTGGTTTTTTGAACTTAATTAAGAAGGCAATTTGCGATTTATTTATGGACTATAAAGATACCAGGCACCGAGGCGGGTGCACTCCTCTAAGCACCAGTTGAATGCACCTTAACTGCACCAGACAGCAGTTAGCCAGTTTGTCCTATAAGTCCTTCACCTCTTGTATTATATAGATGGTTTTAGGTGTAAGTTTCCAGACTTTTTGCATGGTATTAACTTTGGTTATGTAAATAAAATACTTGTGTATAATTTGCTTTGAATCGTTGTCGCATGACTTTTGGGTCAAACTAACTTCCTATAGACACAGTAGTTAAATATGTAAGGGCCAATTCTTTCAATCCTCAGATATTAGCTTTTGTTCCATAGATACCCCTACACTATCCGTGGTTTATACGACGGATAGTGTAGGGGTATCTAGGGGTAGCTCTTAGCTCTTATGAGCTTATCTGGGGATTGAAAAATCGGCCCTAAGTCTACTACGAATAATGATAAAAAACTTAAGCACCACGAACATTGTTTGAAACAAAAATCATTATATACCTACATTATTCGGATACGGCCGGTTTTTCACGGCCACAAATTCCTTTTAATATCCATCTCACAGAACCACGAAAATCTGCGGTGCTCGAGAGATTACACCGTCTTATCGACCAACTAAAAGATACTCGGTACGGTGCAGGGCATTAAAATATTTCAGTTTATGTGGGAGCCATTACAATCTGTACATTCACAATGCCACTCGTTTTTAATATGCAAATTTTATTTAAAGTAAATGGCCGCGTAAAAGGATAAGATTCTGTGGAAAGATAGCGTCGGTCGAGAGTGTGTTTTACAGTTTTACAATCATAATAAGATTGCTCTGTGTAGTCCTCTTTGGGCGCTCGTCCAAAGAATTGGATTGCAGAGTTTTGGTTTATTTTCTTGAACAACAACCAGAGTATTTCATGTTTGAAATAGATTTCTTAAAGTAGTTTTAAACTGTTTTCAACGCCCGCTCAAAAAGAAGGGTGCTATATGTTTGACGTATCTGTTTTTAAAGCGCTTATTAAACCCAAAGTTAATTTAATAGAAATGGTATTTAGCTAAGTTTTATTAAAATCGGTTTAGCCGTTTTTGAGATATCGGAATTTGAAATGCAAATGTCGAGTGCTGCTCCTAATCTTAAATTTGCTATGCCAGTAAAAATATCGTCTGAGGCAGTATAAATTTAGAGGTACATTTGCAAAATTTACGTCCTATTTAATTTATACTTGAGAGTTCGTCCCCGTTAAGGGCATGCTCCTGCCTGTTGAAACGACACTCTGAACAAAATAAAAGTAATAATAATAATAACATACTGAACACCCCAACGGGTATAAACTGTGAAATCGCGTGCCTGAATGAGGCCACGAATGCCTGGCTAGCTGGACCGAGCCCAATTATCCCAACTAGACCCAAAAGGCAAAGGGCCTGGGATACAATAGCCTCTTTCATCACTTTCAACTCACTCAAAGACACATCGTCAGGCAGGGATCTGGCAAGGCTGCTAGCAGTGTCCAAGCCAGAGTCAGGTCACTGGCTCCATGCCTATCCCTCGCCTAACACAGGAACATTTTTAGATCCCGCCACACTCCGCATAGCTGTCGGTCTCCGGCTCGGTGCTGGAATTTGCACAAGCCACAGCTGCACTTCTTGTGGGGCCCCTGTAGACCGACTCGCTCACCACGGTCTTTCCTGCTCCTCGGGCGCCGGCCGCCTGTCACGCCACGCTGCACTCAACGACATCCTCAGAAGGGCACTCGTCAGCGCCAACGTCCCCGCTGCTCTGGAGCCCCAGATTGCGCGGGGTGATGGCAAGCGCCCTGATGGGATGTCGTTAATCCCCTGGAAGATGGGCCGTGCGCTGGTGTGGGACGCCACTTGTACGGACACCCTGGCAGCGTCCTACGTCCCACTAACAAGCAAACGGGCAGGAGCGGCAGCGGACGCCCGGGAGCGCCTCAAGGTCAGCAAGTACAGCTGTCTCGGCGCCCAATACGAGTTCTTGCCGTTTGGCGTCGAGACGCTGGGTCCTTGGGGTAAGGGTGCGCTCGGGCTCCACAAGGAGCTGAGCAAACGCCTGAAAGAGGCAACAGGCGACCCTCGCGCGGGCAGCTTTCTCGCGCAAAGAATTGCTATTGCAATTCAGCGCGGGAATGCTGCCTGCGTGATGGGCACCCTGCCGAGAGGTCCAGGTTTGGTAGGTATTTAATTTTTAAGTTAGTTTTAGTTTTAATATTTTAATTTACTTTGTAGGTAGTGTTAATCTCATAAATAATCTTATGTATAATTAAATAATAATTAAAATACCTAATCCAAACAAAATTTACCTACGCTATAATAATTCGGTGCGAAACTAAATCCAATGTAACAATTATAAAACCTTCGTTAGCGATTAGAAAACAATATGAAATTACAATGGCGCGAGCGCACCGCGAGATGGCAACTAACAATGATGAAATGATTTATTGTTGCACTTAAAACAATAAACCCATAGTTTATATCAACGTTTTACCTGCGCCGCGAGCATGAATTATACACAATCTTGATCTAGAAACCTGTCTGTACGCCAATTGTTCTTTGTTTTTCGTGTCATAAGTTATCGCAATTAGGTAAGTTCAACGGGGTAACGGGGTACTAAGAACTTGCTTACTTCATCCAGGTATCACTATAGCAATTACATAGATTTATAGATTTATTTATTTACTCAACATTAAAATTACATTATATGAATACTACATATCAAAAATATAAGAATTTTTGTTGAGATCGTCAAAAAATCAAATAAACAAACGAAAATAATAAGTCATAAAACAATGAATAATAATACAATGTCAAAAATAGTTTCGTCCCCAGAAGGGAGTTGTCAAGGCAAAAACAAATTAATGAAGTAAATTAAATAATGTTATAAAAACACTACAAATAAAAAATATATCTCCAATAGGGATCGTCATAGCATAATTAATTACATTAGGAACAAAATCAATAATATAATATAAAACAGTGTCAAGAAAAAATATCTAAGAACTCAGTAACAGAATATAGAGGGTTATCCAACAAAAGGTTTTTCACCCGGCGACCAAATGTCTCTTCACTGAGGTCTTTTATTTCGGCAGGCAGACGTTCGTAATAGGTCAGCCCCACGACTCGCGAATTTTTAAGAATGTCAATTTTAACCGAAAACCAACAGAAAACGTCAACATTGTAAGATGGCACCTGAATCACATAAGCAAGGTACGCAATATGTCTGGTCAACTTAAACACCACTAATTTCACTAAGTCCTCATTTGTTTTCAATAGTTCTCATATCGTTTTGATTATTAGGGCGTGTAAAAACCTTGTCAATATTTTGATTTGAATTCTTAGTACCTATTTGGCCGGGATCAAGTTTAACCTACCTACGTAAACATCACAAACTTCACTCACAGAAGCCGATTTGCTGGTCATTGGAAGCCTTCCGCTTGATGGTATCGAGGCATTGACAGGCGACAGGCGGCCCGAGGAATGTTCCCGAGATACTTCATGTTGCTCGTTTTATGCCTCTACACTTTGTGCCTTCGCCGACGGAATAGCCGCCAGAACATCGAATCACAAATGGTAAATTAATATTTATGTGTCCGTACAAATACGTTTGAGAGACTGGAGGTTGCAACTAAGTAGCCATCTTATGACACAAACACTCCAGACACAATAAGACCTAGGTAGGGGAATACAAATGTTATGTTATGTATTCAATCTTTTACTATAATATATGTAATGACCCAGACACGTGGTGATTGGTTAGTTCGAAAAGTTTCGATTATATCTCCACGCTATAATCATTAAACGTACGCCGGATGCTGCGAAATTGGTTCTCGCCATAATAATGCTATAGTTAGTCATATCTTATCACGGTCTAATATAATATCGGTGTTCTCCAAACGAGTTTAATCAAGTTTCTTTCCCTTTGTTGTTAGTCAAAGTGACTTATCACAACAATCAATTTGCCTTGGTAAGCTGTCTATTTGTTTAATGGCCTGCTATAGACGAGGTAGCAGCTAAATGTTATCGGAGGTTGTCAATCGGAGCCAGCGCTTCAAGAGTAGCCGTCCAGAGACCGTTAGCATAGTTTTTTAAATATATTCTATTTGTACATACGGAATTTCAACTAGGAGATCGAGTGATATGCGTGCTTGAAGAGTAATGCGTCGGTCGGGATGAATGTCTGTTGTGTCGGAACTTTGTCGTTTATAAATTGTTCCATCTGAGGCTGCGGCTTTAGTTTTAATTCCTTAAGTATTAAGAGTGAGATAATGGTACACAGTATTTAGGCGATCATAATCATGAAATATTAGGTTATAATACAAACAAACTTCCTTCTCGTTTTTAAACGTCTGCGACTTTTATCTGGATCTAAATTTGTTTTTTTTATCTTTACATTTTGAGAGGAGCCTCGTGCCCAGCAGTGGGTCTCAAATAAGCTGGATAATTTTTGGTATAAATGCTACAAATATTGTGATAATTTTAAAAAGGGGACACGATTAATAACTTTTTCATAATTAATTGATTCGAAACAGATTCCCTTTCGGCCTTGTACGCCGTAGGCCATGCTCTTAATACTTGAGTGATCACAGACAAGATAAGGGCAAAGAGTACGAGTAAAGAGTTCGGGGTGGGCTGAATGAGTTGGTTATTGACTCGTGACTCCGACCAATCAGTCGCGAGGACGGCGGCAGGTGCGCGCGCCGGTGCGCGGGAGTCGAAAAAACAACAGCAGTCAAGTACGAAACGCGCTTCCTTTTCGAGGTTTTGTGTATGTATGGTAAATTTTAAACAATATCATTAGGTTTAAGTATGAGAGAAGATTAGAAAGCTTATTTATCATTAAGAAAATAAACCATAAGTACATGTATTTTCTTTTTTCGATATCATATTTTTAGGTACTTACACTAAGGCTACCCAGACGTGATATTTTTGAGGAGATAAAAAGCAGACCAGTCTTGATCATTACCACCTTTAAGAGTTAAACTCTTGTCGACGGAGTTTCTTCCAATCATCTCTCATACGAGCCATATTGTTGACCTTCTGATACTACACGACACCGGAGGCCCTTTTGCGTAACTATTTTGACACTCGCCATCGGATTGAAATGTCAGTTTTTGACTACGACTGTGACAGCTAGCTGTTTCCGATACCAATTGTAAGCGCATACCAATAGAGCCTCTAGTATATCGCCCACCAAAAATACGTCTCGATTGCGTTTGCGTCACGGGTGTCAAATAGTACGAGAATAGTTTGTTGTCGATACATGCCACTACTAATGTTAATTTTTCACAAATTTCAAATTTGATGCGTAAATATACAGAAAAACCAGAAAAATTTGTTCTCGAATTGGGGTTCGAACCCAAACCTTTACCATACCGTGGTAACGCGCTAATCCAATTACGCTATCCGAGCAATTGGAAGTTAGCACGAAAAACTCCTATATATTCACGCATCAGATCTTGTTACTTAGCGATATTGACTCGCTAACGCCATCTATGCAATAATCTCTGTACGAGACCAATACACCTTAGTATGAAACATCTACGTTCACCTACTAAGCGAGAGATGGCGCTAATCGTTGATTTTAAACTAACTTTTTGTATTATTTTTATTTTTACGGTCATCCCGTTTGAAATTAATTTACTAACGATTACTTAACGACTAGTGACGATTAACGATTAGTGGTTAACGATTAATTAACGATTAGCGCCATCTCTCGCTTAGTAGGTGAACGTAGATGTTTCATACTAAGGTGTATTGGTCTCGTACAGAGATTATTGCATAGATGGCGTTAGCGAGTCAATATCGCTAAGTAACAAGATCTGATGCGTGAATATATAGGAGTTTTTCGTGCTAACTTCCAATTGCTCGGATAGCGTAATTGGATTAGCGCGTTACCACGGTATGGTAAAGGTTTGGGTTCGAACCCCAATTCGAGAACAAATTTTTCTGGTTTTTCTGTATATTTACGCATCAAATTTGAAATTTGTGAAAAATTAATTTCAAACGGGATGACCGTAAAAATAAAAATAATACAAAAAGTTAGTTTAAAATCAACGATTAGCGCCATCTCTCGCTTAGTAGGTGAACGTAGATGTTTCATACTAAGGTGTATTGGTCTCGTACAGAGATTATTGCATAGATGGCGTTAGCGAGTCAATATCGCTAAGTAACAAGATCTGATGCGTGAATATATAGGAGTTTTTCGTGCTAACTTCCAATTGCTCGGATAGCGTAATTGGATTAGCGCGTTACCACGGTATGGTAAAGGTTTGGGTTCGAACCCCAATTCGAGAACAAATTTTTCTGGTTTTTCTGTATATTTACGCATCAAATTTGAAATTTGTGAAAAATTAATTTCAAACGGGATGACCGTAAAAATAAAAATAATACAAAAAGTTAGTTTACTACTAATGTTAGCTGCTAATGTATGCATAGTAATTCAGGCGTACACGCGAACGCGATCGAGACGTTTTTTTGGTCGTTGATTACACTAGACGCTCAGAACACGATACTGATTGCGAGTGAGTTGGACAATAAGCATGCGGGTCTTGATAGCTTCTGCGGAAAATAAATACGTACGAGGGCTGTTTGATAAGTACCCGTTTATGGAAAAAAAAAACATTTTTTTTGTATATATGCATTTATTTTTCTACGTAGTCACCTTTTAACTCTATACATTTGTTCCACCTATACTCAAGCTTCAATAAACCATTCAAAAAGTATGATTTTGGAAAGTCATTAAAATAGGCCTCTGTGGCGGCAATGACTTCGTCATTTGATCCAAATCGCTTGCCACCGAGCCATTTTTTTAGGTTGGGAAACAAAAAGAAATTGCATGGGGCCAAATCTGGAGAATACGGGGGGTGAGACAATAGTTCGTAGCGTAACTGTGCTAATTTAGCCGTCACAACTCTGGACGAATGAGCCGGGGTGTTGTCGTGATGAAACAGTACTTTTTTCTTTTTTAAATGGGGTCGTTTGTCCTTCAACACGGCGTCAAATTCATCCAATAAATTGGCATAGTACTGCCCTGTTATTGTTTTTCCCTTTTGTAAATAGTCAATATGTATAATACCCTGCGATTCCCAAAAAACGGTCGCCATGACCTTTCCAGCCGATGGGACGGTTTTTGCTTTCTTTGGAGCAGGTTCACCCGGTAAAATCCACTGCTTCGTCTGCTCTTTCATTTCCGGGGTGTAGTGGTGGACCCACGTTTCGTCCACGGTCACGGAGCGACGCAGAAACTCCTTCGGGTTACGTTTGAACACGGCCAAACACTGCTCTGAAGTAGTCAGTCGGTTCCGTTTTTGCTCCTCCGTGAGTAAACGCGGCACCCACCTCGCCGATACTTTCTTCATACCCAATTTTTCTTCTAATATGTGTTGTACCCTCTCGATTGAAACGTTTACAGCATCAACGATTTCTCGAAGTTTAATTCGGCGGTCGGCTAAAACGATATTTTCCATTTTCTTAACCATATCGTCTGTAGTCACCTCAACTGGCCGGCCTGGGCGATCCTCATCAAAGACGGTTGTCCTCCCCCGCTTAAACTCTTTATACCGATATCTGACGGTTGTCATAGAAGGAGCACATTCATGGTAAACCGCTTGCATTCTTACTTTTATTTCATCACATGTTTTTCCTTCCAAAAATAAGAATCTAATTACAGACCGATACTGTTCTTTCTCCATTTTAACAATTTTAAGTTCACGCCTTCACTGAATCGTTGTCAAATGAGAAAAAAAAAACAAAAGAATGCCATTTTTTTTAATTTTCCCGCCTCTGAAAAATGGCTTAAAAAGGTGGTATACTTATTTGCGGCCAGTGATATTAATATATTTAGAAAACGGGTACTTGTCAAACAGCCCGTAGATACGCAATGTTGCTCTATTTATATTGTGTCTGTTCTTCGAACTGTCAGTCTGAACTGGAGGCAACTAAACATCTTAAAAATAATCTTACAGTAATTTAGTAGTAGTAGTAATAAGTTTAGAAGGACCCTGAGACTGGTTTCCTATCAGGCCATCGTTTTCAAAAAAAAAAAATTAAAGTAATAATGTTATTGCAGTACCCTAAAAACTTAAGCGGTTCGTTTATAAATAGCGCCAACGATGCATGTTACCTTTTCAAGAGGATCTGAGCTCGTGGTGGCAAAAATAAACAGGACCCTTGTACAGGTCGCAGTTGAAGACATTATAATTAAGTTGTAAATAAATATTGTGTTATGGTTAGCGTACTGTTTTTATTCTTTACTATTATTTTTTTAATTAAGTCTTTACTCGAGACTTTAAGCAACAGAGTTTTATAATAGGGTTATCTTGATGATAGGTAGGTATAATTGGATATAAAACTTTTATTAAAGAAGCATATGACTGTTAAGAAGCTTATAGTAATCATTTAATAGGTACAGCAATACATTAAAGCAGGACGCAATAGCAAGTGTGGTTTCGAATGGCAGTCCAAATTATCAACGAAAAGGTTTTTTTTTAATTGTCGTTGTGCTTTTAACTTCCATCAGAGCTTTATCGATGTCCTTTGTCTTAACTTCTATTTTCACCTATAAACTAAAGTGCTGCTAGGGCATATTTAAAGCTACAATCAGTGTCGGCAGTGAGAGTGAGACTGCTACAGAGCGAAAGAGTGTAAATGTATGGAACGGCTTTCAAAGCAAGCATCAGTTGATTCCGCGTCTTAATTTGTAATTAATTTTGTCAATTTTGTAATTAATTTTGTCAATTTCGTAATTTGTAACTATCTACAAGTTAATCTTTTCTACGAGCACTGAGCAGTTTTTGAGAATACATGCAGGCCACTATTTCTCCAATGTGACATCCAATTGACATCTGATGTCGATTGACGGTGACAATTCGTTGTAAATCGTTGATTTGAAGAGTTTAGCGCTATTAATTTTTAACCGACTTCAAGAAAGGAGGAGGTTCTATGTTACACTGTATGTATTTTTAACAAATAAATGTAGAATGCATGACTGCACCGCGTTATTCCTGTCATCATCATCAGTCACGCTGGTGAAATAGGAGCCAGGCGTTCCCGCCATCTCTGCCTGCCGACAGCCGGCCATTTTGTATCTGGCCTGTAATTAAAAGCAATTATTGTCAATAACAGGTTTTGCGTTAGGAACCGTCTTCGATCGCAAACCCTTAATGGCTGACTATTACTTTTAATTAGAGGAAGGGAATGTGAAAGGTTGTTAATTGATAATCGGTGTTTACAAGAACGAAGTGAAGATTTTCATTCATCTCAAAGAGCTGGTTTTTCTAATGATGGGTTAAAGGTTAAATTTTGTGGTCCATGTTTTTTTTTTTATTTTACTTGCATTGCATGTTAGAAGTAGGGAAGAGTAAAATTTTGCGAATCGGCTTTAATCCATTTGGAATGCTGGGATTGGTTTGAAAGGTGTCATGTGTATGTAGTTGGGATACATATGCAAATAAAGACAATATATCTAAAAAAGTAATATCACAAAGGATGCGTTTTTACAAAAGCTACAGATCGATCGTGTCAAACTTGAATGCGCCTGGAGTGATGTCAGCCACTTGCAGGGGAAGCGATACGCACAGAGACCAATGGGAATGTGGGAGCAAGAACGCAATCGGTCACTTCAGAGGCGCATTTAAGTCTGAAACGTAGGTACGGTCAACAGCACAAGTAGCTAAGCAACCGACGCGTTCACAATGATCTAAGAACGGCTCTATTGTTATAGACATACGAGTAAGAGCTTGTGCAGATCATTGTGACCGCTTCGGTTGCTTTAGCTACTTCTGCTGCTGATTGCACAAGTGTCTTTTCGATATTCCTTAATGGGCAATGACTTGACGTTCTCGCGCTGCTACTGATACTATACTACCTATTCGGCCCTATTTACAAGATAATCGAAGCACCTTATATAACTTTTAAGGTAGGTAACTCACTAAAATCCAAAGTTGATGCCGGTATTTCACATGAAGTTGCTGAGGTAAACTTCATGTTTTCAATTCTCTCCGGTCTTTCCAACAAAAGCGCTGAGTTGGTGCTGAGGTGTGTCCACACAATATACTTTAGCTGTGATGTTTCTTTGTTGTATTTTATTTGTAAGAACGTTGTCAGTGTACGTTGAAGAAAATATTTTTGTGAAAGCTTATTTAAGTGTTACACTTAGTATTTCGATATTAAATAAGTACTTAGCTATTCCCAGATTCGTCTGCGTGGAATTAAACTATTGCAATTTCCCATTGCATTAAAAATATGTAGCCTATGTTTTAATCTAATGCTGATTTGTTTTCCTTCACCAAAAAGCTCATGATAAATTACAAATGTAATTTCGCATTCAATTACCGTAAAACTCAGAGGTGCGAGCCGGGGTTCGAATTAATGACCTGCGAGAGGCCGTAATTCAAACCACTGGGTCTCCGCTAACCACTGACAACCACTGCTTCAACCAATTATTATTTAAGTTTACTCTAAATACCATTCAATTATCGCGGTACCAGCAGCTTATTGTGTCTTAATTTTATTATAAGCCAGCTCGCAAAGTACGCAAGAAATATTAATAACACTCCAACTCCAATATAAACTGCTTTCAGGGGAACAAAGAGTGCAATAAAATTAATAAGTATCCACGGATACGAAGTTTCATGTATAAAATGGACGGCATCAAAGGGAAGGTAGGAAGGGTCCTTAGTAATAACGCGAATAGGTACAAATTACGTGGAAGCTTCGAGATATACGCTTACATACTGTGTGATATATATAATAATATTAAAGTTTAGTTTAAAAAGTTGATTGAATCAGCTACGTCTATGCTACTGCTCCACTGCTACACGAATCAACACAATGTCACACAGACTCAATTATCTCCACCACTGCTACAGTATACGTTGACGCGTTTCTGAACTCTTTTACGAGCCCATTTTCAAAGCATGTTGAATGGTTGTTTTGGTGCTTTGAGAATGAGCTCGTAGAGAGTTCGGAAACGCGTCAGCGTATAGTGTAGTGGTGGTGGTGTTAGTTAGGTTTGTGTAAGTAAGCACTTGTGATTATGAGTTATACATGTGGCCGCCTAAGTTGATTTTGCGGACCGAGAAGTTGCAATATGTTATTAAAAAAATGTGAAATTTTGCATCTGCCTACTTATCGTTTTTCTTTACCAGCATCAACTGCAAAAATACAAACAAATTTAAAAGAAACGAATTTTCCCATGGCTTCGCATCTCAAAGCAATTCCAGAAGTACTTACCCACATTGACACTATGAAACATTAATTCGGTCATGCTTTTGGAGGAGTAATTTGATTAGTCATCATAATGACGTTTTGTATTGAAATCGTGACCGACAATGATGACTGTGACCGATTCTCGGGCGATGATGTCCCATGACCGCAGCTCGGCTTAACCTAATGCTGTGAAACTAAATTCATTAACTCGTACATTTTACCAGAGCCAAGTTATCACACTTTTGGAGGAACCATATGTCTCTAACTTAGAAAAGTTTAAAATCCCCGCCATTTTCCATTCAAAATCTGATAATATTTCAATCTCAATCGATTTTGGATGTAACTTAGCTCAGCACCATTCTGATTACGTAAACTAGATTTCTATAAAAAATACATCTATCAGATTAGGAGCTATGGTTATACAGGCAGACCCAATTACGCACGACAAACTTATAACACCTTTGTTTTGAGCAAGTAGATCACCTTTAGGGATCATAATGTTGGTAAGTGATCATCGCTTCCCAATATACATTCGCAGTACGCGGCAAAGCAGATGAGCTGCTAACCAAGAGAACTAGAATGGAACTCCTCGGCTGTCTTACCTCCTAAGCAAGAACATAATAGTGTAAGCACTGCCGCTGTGGCAGGATGAGCGAGTAAGATGGTGATACCAATCCGGACTGACCGTGCCAAAGTCCTGCTATCCGTATTTTTTTCCATGTCCCACGTTTGGGAAAATACTTCACCTGCTTTCCACCATTTGGCCCTCTTAAGCGCATGCAAAAGTAGATACCTAATAAACCTCTAAAACTGTAGAATCTATATAGAGCGAAGCAAACTAAAGACGAAAGTTTTTTTGTTCCCCACTAATGTTAAAAGTTTTCTTTTCATATTCCGGCTCTTTAGCTCGCCTTCTTTTGAGATGAAAGAGTTTCAGGCACAATACAACAAAATGGACGCTGTTGACATGGTGTTGGCCTCTGCTCTAATTCAACTTTTGCCCTATTGTCCAATAGTAATCAACGCTTGTACCAGGAAAAATGTCAAAGAAAATAGCGGGAAGACAAAATAAAAATAACACGATGAAGTTTCTACGCAAAGCTTATCGTTGATTTTTCAATATTTACTAAATACAACCACAATAAGTTAGAGAATAACACCCTTGTATTCTTATTCTTTAAGAGTATTCAGTGGATCAATACGTGTGGCTGTGGAGTGTGGAGGCATTTTTATTTTTCATAAAACTTGCCGACCGTATAAAATGATAACTGTGTCATATTTTTTTAATGCCGATGCCTTAACTGTTTTGGTACGACCATTTTCTAGATAAAGGTCCATAACGACCGGCTGGGCAAGTAGCTAAAATAAACCTCAAAGGTGGGACAACTTGACTACCCAGCCCAAACAAAAATGATTGACATTTGGGAGGAATAAATAAAACAATGTATTGTGCGGGGACACTGTGGCCTCTGAACTCTTGATTGCTTACGGTACGGCAACTCATTTGTATTCATGATTCTTTTTCATGCGACCCTTCTGAGACTCACAGCAATGTACAAGGTATACCTACGTGGATAAATAATCGTATTTAGAAAGGCGCATGAGATGGTACGTTCACTATTAGTTCTTAGTTTAATCTCTATCGAATCTTTAAAAGCAGGCTTGTATAAACACCCGACTTTCTGCGCACTGTAGCACTGTCGACTACTTAGCAATTTGCAGACACATCCCCAGCACTTAGTAGTGAATGTAGTGATGTTAAGCGTGGGAACCGCAATGTTCCAAGTTATCGAGGCAAAGAGTGATTCACGGTAGTAGAGCGGTGCACGGTAGACAATGACAGGAACAGCTTCGTTCGTTCCGACGATTTGTTACGGAGTGTTCGCGTATGCTTTGACTATCCACAAATGTTTATTGTTTCATACAACCGGTAAACGACCGACCCGTGAACGAGAATTATATACGCAACAGCGAATGTTCCCACAGTAGCGAAAGTGTGGATGATGATTGGATGCCATCGTCCAATGTGACCGGACGCAGTGAGTCATTTGTCTTTGAAAAACTTACTAATGTTTCCGTATTAGCTCTTGTTCGCGGATTCACTATGATATTTCCATTGTTTTGGGAATAAAAATGGCATAACATTGTGGCACATCCAATTGTAGTTTTATCTATTAAATTTTGTCGAAATCAAAGCAGAAAGTAGCTGCCTAGCACCTACTTTAAAATCTGAGAGCGACTCGATTTTATTTTTATAATGTTATAGACCATAGTAGGTTTTCTATCCCAAGTGCAGCTTTACGAGACCGGAATCATTCTAAGTGCAATATTATACAAAATATTAACCAATTTATGTAAAATAATGATTGACTGTGACTCCATTTCCAACTTCACGTGGGTGTACTTTAATTAAGACAAGCATTCGACTTCACACATTCTTAAATCTCAAATAAGATTTTCATCGAAATCTTTCCGTCGTAAAAATAATTTATGGCGTAGGTGGTACTTTACAAAAATATCGACGTTAGTAAAAAACTTACAATAGGAATTTTAATTTCAAATATCGATTGTCTATGTCCAACTCACGGGCTGATTTGGAGAGTTCGCCTTCCTCATCAAATGATAAAATTTGTTCAGTAGACCGTGCCTGTACTGACGCCTGGGCTGACATTTTCAGTTCTGAGTAAAGATATCCTGTCGAACCAAAAATTACGAAGAGGCACGCTTGCTCTCCTACATTCTTTCGCCACCTCTGAGAAGTCCGCAAAAAGAAAAATCAAAATTGTTACTGGCCACTTTTAGGCGTGCCACCTAACAAACAAATGAGGATCAGTCAAGACGTATTGTATCAGTATATAGGACGTAGATTTATCCTTGTGCTACATCTGTAGTGAGGTTGGAGCGATTATACGGGGTGCTCGTGTCTGCCAATTCAATGCTGAGCTTAGCACAACAAACATGCGCGTGTGTAATTGTGTTTATAGGTATTTTCAAACTAGGGCTGGAAGATACCAACTTGTTGAATATGTATTATTATTATTACATTTCTAAATACTTACTAAAACAAGAAATCACAGAAAACAAAACATTAAGCTTGGTCTGGGAATCGATTTGGTAATTCACTGATACGACATTATCGTGTCACTAAATCACTAAACCAAGTGGGACTGAGGTATCCCACAAGGCCCCAGACTGGATAGCTCTTCATATATACGTCATTATATTTATTTTACAACTAAAACGCTCACGATACATGCTAAAAAACTCAAAGCTCTTCTTCTTAGAAGGCGATAATGTTGTCTAAGTATATAGGTACCACAGTTGGCCAAATCGTCAAGCAACTACGTACATTTAATAAATTTTCTTCTCCTTTTCCATAAACATCAAAGAATTAACACCCAGTAGTCAGCTGAGGGTTTATCACGACAAAGGGCCAGTTACTTGGAATTAGTGGGCAGCAATTTCAAAGAGTAATATTATACTTTAATTAGCAGAACGAGGCAGCCCTGACTTAATCCGACCCACGTCTGTCGGCGCGGCCGCAGCGAACTATGACTGCGACAAACAAAAGCTTTTATAACCGAAAGAACGTTCTTGATGCCAGGGCATTATAACAGGTTATAGTTACTCAGTTACACAGGAGAAAGCTCCGATCTGGAAATAGGTAAATTTGTCGATAACCATAACCCAGGCACTCTCTTGCCGGCTAGATTCACTGGCTATGCGGAAAGACGTGGCATCTCTCTGTGTACTGCATATATCTTGTGGAATGTTCTGAAGATTTTTTCGGGTTTGCCTACAGCTAAGTTTCACTATCGTACTTGCGAAACTATCGTCCATCCTCATCACCTTGAACGTTACATAAGTAGAGTTTAAGTTCAGTTTCAAGTTAAAACTGTTTTATCAGCCATCTGAGTTTTGGCGTTGGTTTTCGGGACACCCTGATTAAGTTGAAAATCTACAATTAATCAAACCCAATTAAATTGATGAAGTTCTTTACCTTATCAACGCCACTTTAACCTTTTATCTACTGACTTCACAAAATGCAACAGTGCCCTTGAATCTAAGAAGACATTTAAAAGAGACACTTGCGATCCCTTTAAACGCAGTCTAACATGCATAAAAATCGTATCACATTCACACGTTACGAACAGAAACATCCGACAGTCTTCGAACAAACTTAAAAGGACTATAAAACCCTCAACAACTAACGCTCTGTTACAGTGAAAACATTACTAATTAAGACCATATAGTTTCTACTCGACCGGGCATCTGCAGAAAAAGATATGTTCGATGGCCGTGGGAACCAACGGTCCGGCGGCAAGCCAGATGGTAACGTTATAATAAGATGTTGGTAAGACGGCTTTTTATCTTTGTTATCCGACATACTGTTTGCTTTGCGTCCACTCGGGGGTGTAAAAGTGTGGGCTTATCTACGTCATAGTGGTATGCAAACTATCTATGGTAAGCACGGTTCATTAAAAAAAGTATAGTCATTTCATAATTTTATTTTTAAACCTTAAGGTTAACGTCTCAATGTGTGACACTTTAATTTCAATAATTGATATATCATTTGTTGCTACGAATTATTGTCATTTGCTGGGACACTGAAGGAAAACATCGTGAGGAAACCTGCACACCCCTGCGAAGCAATTCAATGATGTGTGTGAAGTTCTCAATCCGCACTGGGCCTGCGTGGTTCTATAGTCCCAGCCCTCTCATTCTGAGAGGAGACCTGTGCCCAGCAGTGGGACGTAAAAAAAGGTTGGCGATGATGACTGGGACATGGAGTTACATACATTTCAAGAACTCTTTATTAAGCACAAAAAAAAACAAAACAGAACAAAGGCACAACAGAAAATGCATGGTTAGCAATAGGCAGGCTTATCTCTACAAAGCAATCTCTTCCTGGCAACCATACAGGAATGAAGAAAAATACAGAGTTTCTGGTCTCTGGACTTCACTCGAAATTTACAAAAGTGTAGGTATTTAATAGTTGCGGAACTGCCACAGTACATTCCAGTAAGTAGGTAAATGAAAAAGCAGCTGATCAATCTGACACTTGTCAACTAACAATCATTTACCTCGGCATACGCTACGATCAATGTTATGTTAACACGCGTTATATCACTGCAAATGACAGCTGCATGCGCCCCAGACAATGGCTCATGCTCTGCTGACCTGGGTTTGTATGTTTCAACACGATTGTTATGCATTACTTCAATATTAGTTATACACTAACATCATCACAATTCATAATCATCGACACCAATCTGTTTTTTGCCCACTGCTGGGAATAACCATGCTCCAGTGCTCGAATGCAACCGGAAAAGAGTCTTGTAAGAGGAGATCAAAGAAATAGCGAGGTACTTGATTGCGTATATTGTAGGACTGACATAAGCTAACTTACCTCTAAGCATATACAATAACACCCTACTAAGCTTACTTATAACCATAACCATTATCAGTGTTGCGGATCCATTGAAAACGCTAGGGATGGCACTTGACTCTACATTTTCTTAACATGTACCTATAATTTAATTAAAAAAAAAATTCAACTTAAACTATTTATTTCGAATAAAGAAACAAAAATCATGCAGTACGAAATTAAGCTGTAATCCTTAAGTCACCTGGTCTGTTTGATGTGAACTTCACAACTCACTTTTTTTTTTAAGTATACGGACTTAAAAGAGTTTTATTTTATTTACTATATGTGTCATTTATTTGTCAATAATGATTAACGTCTTATATCATTACAATTCGTTTACTTTTTATTCAGTGAAAATCATGAATTTCCTGAATAATTTCGCTGAATTTTCCCAGTTTGAAACAGAGCTGATGGCGAAATTGGAAAAATCGAAAAACTCGTAATAATTTATTCAGAAAACGAATGAAATTACACAAATCTGTTGTTGTAAGTAACAAAAACGTATTGAATACCAATATGTCACATTGACAACAAAATAAATATCTAGCAACAACCCTATGATTTAGTTTCAATGAACCTGCAACACTGATAACGAGGTGTGCTTATAACTAAGTTTACAAAAAGGAAAGAATGAGAGGGCTATAATACCCACCGAAAACCTCGTGATAAATTACAGATGTAATTTCTAACTCTAACTCATAGGTGCGAGCCTTCTGAGCGGAGGCCTGTGCACAGCAGTGGGACGTAAAAAAGGCTAGTGGTGATGACGACGTTTTTGAAAAACTCAAATTTAAACTCTTGTTCCTGTATGAATGCATGCGCTGACAATTGAATCATGTGATTGTAAAACAATAACTCTCAACCCCAAATCACACGTCTTGATGAGTGTTGTTTCACAGTAACATCAATTATAAAATATTCAATTGCAGCAGACAATGCTGACGCGGATGGGTGTCAGCATTAATAATTACAAATTGGTGTACGTATGTATCACATCCATATCTAACACATATAATGTTGCATTGCAGATAAAAGTGTCATAATCATAAATAAGGACAGGGATCAAAGCAATGCGTCAGAAGCAAAATTCATAAAATTAACGATAACCCGATATGATTTTAAAGTGAACATCAAAGAAATTCATTGATATAACCATAATTGATGGGATGCTTTGTAATCTAAAACTTTTTACTTCAGTCGGTGAGGGAATTGAGATAAAACTCCCAATTTCATCGCCATCAATCAGATCGGTGAAGCCTGCGTCACGGGGTGGAAAACGTGTGCCATATAATGCAATAAATATAGCTGTCCCTGTCAAATCCAGGCAGAGGGAAGAGGAAAGGACGTACGATCGAACCGCAATCCGAAAGAGATAGCTTTGGATGAAATAAATGATGTGTATTGCACGGCAATGAATTGGAAACGAATTGCTTATTTGTGCAGCTAAAATGTAAACGCGTTCGAGTAAAAGTACGATGAAAACACTTATAGAGACATCAGGATGATCAGATAAAAAAGTAACGTAAATAAAACATACAGCAAAGCGTCAAAAGAGTCATGTTTCTTGTAAAAAGACAAAGAGAGCGTCGCTCGAGGGTATGCTCATTATTACATCAGAACTATCAATACCGACCTTGAAACTGATGGTCAGTCCAGTTCCGAGGACTAACGGAGCTCCCACGGAACCGGTCAGTCTGACGAACGAATTGTGCACGATCTTACGACATGTCCTATTTAGGACGACTTAACTAATCGAGCGTATCCAATTCTGCCCATCAGCTCAATTACTCCTAATACAGGGATTGCTCATGCCGAAATACGAAGCGAACATTTTTAATTGCTCCCATCGAGCTGGTGGTGAGGGCGTTGAACGTAATTAATTGGTCTCTCGAACTCGGCTTGAATTTTTAAACCGAATTCTTGTATTCATTTGCTAAGAGCATGCAGGCGGACCACCTTGGAGACAATTTCACCAATTACTTCATCATTATCGTTAACCCGAATTGCGTCGTCAATCAAAGGAATTAAATTAGGTACAATGAAATTACTTAAGGTACCCACGCAAATTTCCAAAGCTGACAAGCTCATTCTTACTTATAAAGAAACTGTTTGCGTTGCATGTCTCAAACATTTTTTACCCCATTTTTGTTTCAGCATAACTTTTTAACAGCTGCACTAATTTAACAACGTCCGACTAAGTGATAAGTTTAATTTATTTCGGTTGCCAGTTCTGGTCCTCTTTTTAAAACTTCGTCCGTTGTAATTTGGCTTACAGCGCTTTGGAATTTAAATTGAGATGAAAATATCCTACACCTACATAAAATACTGACATTTAATAGTGCAAGTTACTCAAAGCATTTTATTTCTGTAGCATCAAGGACATACGATTGTTTTTTTTTTGTTTTCGACCGACTCCTTGTCCTCACAACCGGTGGCGCGAGTTTCTTCTCTACACGTAAGCCGATGTGCTTGTAGCTTTGCAAAACTAGTATTTAGTTCACTATACTTTGTATTAACGGACATTTTAATTATTGACTATCTCAAGCTACGTGAGCGGCGTAAGGATTTTGTTGCTTTATTTACTTACTACCTAGCTCGAGTAGGCAGGTACTTAAGATTTCTTCCTAAAAACTTAATGGGATCGTTTTGATTAAAAAGTAAAGAATATCTTCATCGATCGTTTAATTACTTATGCATAAATGTAGTATGTTTTGCATGAGAAGTAGTTATCCAAATCCCAATGAATTTTAATTAAAATTCCGTCGACAAGCCAAAGGGCCGAAAATAAACTAAACAAACTTATGGGAAGACTAAATATCTTGGGGTTTCCGAATTCGCGAGACGCGTGGAAAGGAATGCCCTAATGAGATTAATTGGCTGCTGATTCTGAGCAAATAAAACTGTGCCGAAACGTTCTGACGTTAATGAGAATATACAGCTTCTAATAAAATGGATAGGCTGGATGTTAGAATTTTCGGTAACAGAGGAATTTTATCCAACAATCTCACAAATAAAGGCCCGCAATATTTTGGCATCCTTCATTTAGGTACTGTATGCAATGACTCATGCACTCTTTATGACTTCGTTACATCCAGTTTCCCCTAAAAGTTTTAAAATTTCACAATTTCTTAAACGGCCCACATTTCGAAGGTGTCAATCTGATATTAGTTCGATTTAGATGTTAATTGTATCGTATCATACCTCATCGATGCATAATGCGGGAGTTTAATACCAATTTACGGTCGATAAATAATATAGGATGACTTCTAGTGACGGTTTCATAAATATGTAGGGATTTCTTAGAATATACGTTAAGAAACGAGTTGGTACTTCATTCATACTATGTTCTGTCTGATATATATATCTATTTGGAAAAAGTATAGTATAAGTGGTATTGAGCTTTCTTGTTTGAGTCATGTCAGAATATTTTTTAGTTCCATGGTTTCTAATTCCGTTTGCAATTCAAATAGGTAGGTGGTAGAATTTATGGACTCTGTGACCTGTTTCTTATAATATATATATTAGTACGACTGTTTTTTTATGAACAGAAGCCAGTCATGCATTTTGATGTGCGACTATGAGAACTGAACTAATAAAAAAAGAAACATCTACTCTTGCTGCCTTTTACGGAATAGAAAGTAATTTGGATTCAGTATAAATAAATAATAAAATAAATAATAACAATAATAATAATAAGCGTCTTTGAAAGAAATGTAAATCATTTTTTCATGGTAAATTGTACAGGTAAATTGTATAACTATTCACAGGTTTATTAGTTTAATAAAATAATAAGTGGTTTCACTACATCAACATAATTTTAACGACGTCATAGCGACCCAGATTCCCGCATCTGTGACCTATCTAAAAATAGTCTTTATTTTTCATAGCGTCATAAATAATATCAAATGTCAAGTTTATTTGACCTAAAATTTGCGGTCAGAACATGTGGTCGGTAGAAACCAGAGTTATAGTAAAGGATACGTACCTATTGCCCTAACTAAGTAATAATAATACGGAATTGATGTCATATACTTAGTTGGCAATTGTTTATTGGGGAGTTTTTGCGATTGTTATGGATTTAAACTGAATGAATAAATGCATTAAACCTCTATAATGACGAAAATAGGATGAAACGGAGGTTTAATAGTCGACGACTAAAGTAATCATGGTTTTTAGGCACGACCACGCATAACTTTCATCTTTTACTAAAGAGCTGAAAATGCCCAAATCTATTTTTACAAGGCCATCGTTTCTGTGTCTGTTCAAATAGTAGAACAAGTAGACTTATAAATTAAACCAAAACAAAAGAATAACATAATGCATGCATCACGTCTAAATTGCTTTCACACCAAGCAATAAATAAGTCAGAAAACTAAATACCAAGTTACGATTCCAGCTGAGATTTTATCTCCTACTTAAAGATAAATGCTAATTAATGTATTTAGCCATCAAAGTAAACCGAATGCTTCGATAATGGCAGTAGAGTTTCCGCGTTCTAGGCGATCTGTGCTAAGTGATAAGAGGCAAGCTGGAGCAAGTTGCTATCGGTCATCGACCCCCCATTCCTGCATGCGATAGAAATGAAAGCCGTTACACAAGGAGTGGCTTTGTGGCAGTGGAGTTAGGTATCAGTATGCTAAGTACGGCGTTTGTCATTTTGTTGTCATAGATTGCATAATTCTTTGGGAGAGCACTAGGTAGATGAAAATTATTAGTATTGCTTACTTAGTCAAGAGAGAGAAAGAGAGAGTAGGTAAGCCGTGATTGGTGAGAGGTGATTCAACCTATGGCCTCGCAAGCAGAGAGTCGGGTTCGAGCTCCGGCTGGTACGTCTGAATTTTTCGGAATTTATGAACGAAATCACATTTGAATTTTTTAACGAGCTTTTCGGTGAAGGAAAACATCGTGAAGAAACCTGCACACTCCTGCAAAGCAATTCAATGGTGTGTGTGTGAAGTTCCCAATCCACACTGTGCCCAGCAGGTGGAACGTAAAAATAGGATGATGATGTGATTACTTAGTTACTTAGGTGTGTTATTGATGTGTACCTACCTATTTGTTTCGAACATTGGATACAAACGTGCTGGCCTGTCAGACGGCCATTTTTGCAAGTCAGTAATAAACTAGCGTTCAATTAAGTCCGTTGTTTGATTAAGACACTTTATTTTTTTCAAAAGTTTATCTAAGAAGGAAATGGAGGTTTGACATGCCCTGAAAATATTTGCTGGCATCCCAGCACTATCATTTTATTATTCAAAATATACTAAAGGACATGAAGGTAGCTCTAAATTATAATGTGGTTCCATTAAGTACATACATCACAAAAGGTTTGGATTAGTAATTCTATTAGGTTACTGTTCATTACACTACTACACTTTTCTTGTCTTACAAAATATCAGCTCTCGTTATTCCACTTAGAGAATAGGTTTATCTATGTAATGTGCATAGTTCATAATATGCACCGAAATGGACCTTCCGCGCAACATCGGAGGGATGTTGTTTACAAAGTGATAGCAGAAATAGACGGGTATCATTACTTTTTGTTGACTGTACTTATGAACTAAAGTAACGCCTGATTCAATAAATTAGACTGTACTTATATTGCCATCCAACTTACATATCTATAACAAATTTGAAATCGATGACGTTAACCGTTGAAGAGTTCCCTCGTCCGTGGCTTGGCTCGCGTGCTCAAAAGAAAAGTATTTCAGGAACTGGGATGAAAGGTACCTACCATATACGCTTTTCTGTGTTATTTCGTTAGTTGAGATGTTGAGGAGTCTAGAAGGAACGAGCATAGAAACAAACACGTTTTCACATTTATAATAGGTATTAGTAAGGATTAAGTTAAGTCGCTACTAAGTTTGTTACAATCCTTCACGAATGTTATTCTTCTGTTCAATACCGATGCCGGCTCTTTAAAAAATACTTTGAAACAATTTAATCAGAAATGAACTTTACAATGTAGTAAAATTTTACAGAAAATAAAAGAGAAACGTTTCCTTTCAGCCAGTATTAATTTTAAGGCGTAATGGAATAACAATAAAACAGCATTAAGTATGACCAGCTGTGGCTATTATTATAAAGTTTTTTCATCGTATCTGTGACACGCGAACGTTGGCTGAATTGCTAAATCATTGCGTTGGGCTTTTAGGTTTTTTGGAGCCATTAATGGTTTTATAATGGAGACAAGTGACTGGCGTCGTAGCTCAGATTTAGGCAACTTTGTCAAGCTAATGTTGAAGTGAAGAATTTACAGCAAATTTTTCTTAGGAGTCACTGAAGACCAACTCCAATCCCAATCTCAGGACGCTTTCACTTAGCTAACGTAATTTCCGATCACACTTAACTTTTGTTCAATACAGGAAGTTTTAGACTTCCTTGGAAACTGTCACTCGCACTGAAACGAGTGTGGTATAGTGGTATCAAATTACAAAACAAGCGCTTAAAATCCACTTTCTCAGACTGTTATTTACTTTGCTACCAGGGCCGTGTTTTATAAACTTACAAGTTACAATTTTACAGGCGTTTATTGGCAACACTTGTCCTGTTTTTTACAATTTGCGTTTTATAAAAGTACTGTGCTACAATTTTACAAGCTACAAGTACAGGCACTTGTAGCCGTATCATAGACAAAAAGTGGACATTTTATAGTTTTAAATTCACAATCGAACAAGCGTTTTTTAAAAAAATTGTAAAATACACAGTTGTATTTTACAATTTTTTTAAAAATCTAAAATCTATTTTTTTAATCTACAGTGTAGATTTGTAAAATTGTAACGAAAACTTACGTACGTCTTGAGACCTGTAACAATGGCTACAGGTGTACAAATTTTTGAATTAGGTATCTGGATCAGTACCAAATCAATCGTTCTATCTACCTATCTATCTCTTCTTCAAGTTATTAAACTCAAGGTCATCAAGAAATAAATCGTTTATTGAGGAGTTCCTCAGTCTGAGTCGGACTCGGAATAAGAGAGTCCACGGGAGCATAGAACTAGGGAGTTTTGGCCACGAATAAATACAGATTTTGACACACCTTTTCAATATTATAATGAAAGATCCAGAATGAACTATATGCAAATAGACTAGACTAGATTCTGCAAGAAATTGGGAGCTCATTAGAATCGTCGAGTAATTAAAATGATTCATTGAGCGCGAAGCTTCAGTTCTCTGTCTGTGTCTGTCTGTATGCACTTGAGTATCATGCGATCGTGGACATGCAGTGGGCAGGGCAGTGGTGGTCACTTACCATCAGATGACCCACTTGCTCGTTTGCCTTCCTCGTCGTATTAAAAAAAAACATTTTTTGGCCGTTTTTCGTCATTGTTTAGTATAGATATATTTTACAAGCCAACCCGCGAACTTCGTACCGCCATAGGTCATTCTATAGAAAATGTACCTATGAGAAAATGAACTTCCAATTTTTTTTCTCGTGAAATTTTCCCCTCTATTAATACCTATCCTGCTATTCGAAGCAAAGATAAATCCAATAAATGAAAGATCATAAAAATCGGTCCAGCCGTTCTTGACTTATAAATAGTGCAATTAACACGACTTTGTTTTATGTCCATAGACAGATTTTCATTTATCAACTTTGCACGAGTATTTTTAATATGTAATAGCTAAAAAACCTCTACGTATTTGTAATTTTTGGCAGCCACTTTTTTTTAAATTAGTGATGTCCATTACACTTGTAGATTTTACTTGTAGTCGAGATTTACAATACCGTATTACAAGTGTAGCTTTCCGTGTGTCTTTATAAAACACCTGTAATTGTACACAGTGCATTACAGGTGACTGTTTCCTGTAGACTTGTAACTTGTAGCCTGTAGGTTTATAAAACACGGCCCTGGCATGAGAGACAGTAGCGACGCAAAAGCGCACTTTAAATTGCCTCTCTTATTTTCATCCGTCTTAGCGGCGACATTACAATATTTAAATCAGCCTTTTTCATGCATGACAAGAGCGGAAACGCGATGATTCGAAGAAAAACGAGCAAAGAAATGGGCTTTTCATTTATTTCCCATACGACGTGTCTGGAGCGTAACGTATTAAAATTCCACCAGGGCAACTGCGGGCGTCATCTGCGGATACTCGCTACTATTTGTTTGTGCATCCGTCCTTGTCGCAAAAGAAATAAATGGGCGGGACAGAAGAGCAATGGTTGCAATAAAATGAACTGGGTGGTTTGATCACAATATCTTGGTTGGCGGTAATGAAATGCAACTTGGAAAGCGCAGTGAGAACTAAGTGTTGTGATTTGGTGCTTCAATTTGGCTAGAGTAGGTAAACGTATTTGTGACCACCAAATTGATGTAGTAACAACAGTACGACTAACTGAACTCGACATCCTAGTTTCGCGCAAAGTGATAGACATAATAACCAATCTCGGTCTTTCCGAAAAAGCTGGTAACTCTAGCACAGTTGTTGGCATCGTAGAAAGCAGTAATCATTGTTTTGTTTTTAATTATACTATTTACTTAGTTCCTCCAGTAGAGAGTAGAGAACCTTCATATAGCTCGGCTGATGGTGAGCAATTACCAATCACTATAGACAGACTATATTACATCTGACAGTACCCAGAAAAGGAACGGCCCGAGAGACAAAGCTGGTTCCTGACGATTTTGCTAGCCATCACAGACAAACTAAGTGTAGAGACGGAAAACGAGAGAAAATTAAATATTAAAACCACACCTAAATACTACACAGTTACCTACATAAAACAGAATAATATCAGTATTAAAATTATAGTAAAGTACATTAGTATTAATATTAGTAGTAAAAAGCCAACAGTCAGTATAATAGTATAAATAAAAATTAAGCTTCTGTGTTGTACCTATAGGCTGCGTTTGCGTAGGTACTAATGTTTTTATCTCGACAGCGCATTAGGGAAATACAAACGAGGCAGCAGCGATACACGAATATGTTTTGTTTCCACTTTATAATTGTATGTACGCCATGTAGCGCAATTAAACCCTTGAGATTCACAGCGTAAAATCCTTTACAATACGATTTATAAGACTTGTAACTCATTTAATTGTGATACATAAACATCGTATTTCATTTTAAGTTAACATATTTGTTAATTAAGTATAGCTAAATAAAGAACAAACATAAATAAAATATTCAGTTTAAAATATTGGTGGTAGGCAGGGTTCTCAGGTGGCTGGCAGCGTTAACGCGCTGGATATCCAAGTTCAGGCGCTGGCCAAAATAGCTGTTTTGCTTCTTTAACTGTCGTTTGGACCAGAAGCCCAAGAACGAATTTTCGAATCCTGCGTAACGTAATCGAGTAGTAACGCTATACCGAGAAAATTTGTATGACTAGCGCCCGCCCGTGAGCGTATCTGGTAAGTACAAAAAAATTATAATGAAGTAGCTTATGCCCCGTGGCTTGGCCCCTGTGAAATATTTAAAAATGGGCTAGTTCCCTACCCCGTGGGAATTCGGAAAAATCCCTTCTTAGTGCACCTCTAGGATACTCATGGTACATGTTTGCCAAATTTCATGTCTCTAGGTCCAGTTGTTTATATAGGCTGTGCGTTGTCTGTCAGTCAGCCAGTCACGGTACTGTTTTATAGGTATAGATTTTCTCGATGGCTATACGATAACTGGAGCGAAGAGATCACATGCAAAATAAAATAAAAAACACAGCAATGCCACTTACTATAAGTGATAATTTTGGAGATAAGTTACTTTAATTTACCAAATTGCCATTCTAAGCCGATAATTTAAACCATAAGAACGTCATTTCCGCAATTACAAAGAAGAAAAAGAAAGTCGTGTTTACTTACGACTCTAAGAGAAAGTTGTTTGATTTGTCAAATGTTGTTAATCGCTACAATGACAACCAATTTCAATCTCGTTGCTCGCGTGTTGACAAGTTGTCGCGTTCACTTGTTTGACAACATTAAGTTTTCGTTGGCGGTTAGATAAGAACTAGTATTTTTTTTAATGAATCAATTAGAAACGGTGTTTATGTAGTTTTTCTGTTTTGAAATTAGTTTTTTTTTCGGTGACCATAGACTGTTTTGTTAAGTACTTTCGGTGTAAAGACATATCCCGATAATCCTTTCTGCTCCAGCGAGAAGCTAGCATCCGAAATCTGAACTCGAACCTTCTAAATGCGTAAACGCCTGACGAGCTTCCTGACACGTGGAACTCGCGTAACTTACGGTAACTTATCTATACATATACGAATAACCTTCCAAGGAGTGATTATTTTCGTATTTCAAGAGCGGCCGACGCTGATGACCGCTTGTCTGATCTCTCTTAGTTAGTAAAATAAATTCCTTAATACTTGCCAATATCGATGTGAACTTCAACTAAAATGCAAAAAATATATTTATCTATTAAGGTTAAATGGTCAATGCTTGACATTGCCTCTATAGTTGACACCTTCAACAATAAAGGCGACGTGGAAGAATAGGTTGCAATTATTGAAACCAAGTTGTCAAAGATCTGGACTTTGTCTTATACCTATGTAGTTTATATTGCAATCAAATCAAAACCTGAACGTTGGCTAAAAATAGTAGAAGACTTAAAATCTTGGGACTCAAATTCTGTCTGTCGAACATTTCAGTTTCACACAATGTCTTCACTACAACAATATGAGTACAGAATCCAACACTAACAAAGCGAAACAGCTTCGGTTCAATTTATAAGCTCTTATCGCAGATTCCGCTTCAAGGAAGTATCGTACACTACACGCGCCTTCGGTAACGTTATCGACACGTACGAAGTTAGCACTAATGGTTACATGAGATGGGGCTACGCGCTCGATAGTGCAATTTGCTGGCTCAATGTTGTGTATTGACTAAAGATTTTATTTAGTCGTTTATTCGGGACACCAACAGAGTACATACATTGTTACATTTACAATAATGGTTACAGATATTTGTTGCGTATGCACCCCAATTATAGCTGAACACATCATTTGCAATAGCCTGTCATTCATACTAAGGAAAGAATATAATTAATTATACAATAACAATTTTTAGACGGTTACAAAGAGAAAACATGCAATAAAACAACACAAGTCCTAACGTAAACATTACTTTTTTTTGCGACAGTATTCAATTTCAAATCTATAGTGAGATAATGCACAGATAATGTTAAAATTAAACAAGGCGGTGAAAGGCTATCAATTTATAACGCTCGAGTACCTGTAGAGTGAAAGTGATTCAAAGAGGGTTTTTCATCTTGACCAAAATCAGTTTGGACAAGATGATTTTGGAAATTTGGTTTGACTACGTTGCATCTTTCTGTTCTGTTTCATACATTGAAGTACTACACCAATACAAACGAGGTTCTCGGGTTTATTTCGCTTATTTTAGTAACAGCACACAAGAATTTACTAAAATGTCTCATCGTGTGAGACAATCTGTACCCAGAAACGAAGATAATCGAAGGTTGACTGGTAGAGATCTCCAAAAGTCCACCCTGTTTGTAACTTGTGTTCTTATTCATTGTTTTTTTGTAAGTGTAATAAAGTGTTTACTTACTTAGGTACCATCGTAGTTACAGTATATACCAGTACAGCTGGACAGTCATTACCAAATTAACAATATGGTATAAATTAATAACTCACGTTTTGATAACAACTTAGTTGAATATCTTTTATTTGTGAATTGAAACTACAAAATCTACAATAAACCTTCATAATAAAGATAATTGACGAGACGTACACAAATATCCTCGTTCATTCATGCTTTCCTCAATGGGTATACTTTCGTGTCTAAACAATGCGATGCGTCGTTCACAGGATCATTCAGGCACACGTGTTCCGTTCCCACCGCGCATGGGTCGCATGACGTATATGCGGGCACATTATCCATGCGGACACCTGATTGGCCATTACCCTGCATAGATTATGTTACCTCACATGCCTACTTCAATAGATATCGTTTAATCGTTTTTTAACGGCCTTTGATTTGCATATTTTTGTTATTTTGAACGTTTTCGCCGTCTTAAAATGTTAAAGGATGTCTGATGTGTGATAAACACTGTTGTTTTGTTACTATTAACATCAATTCGTGTCGTGAGCCTGGATGAGGCCACTGTAAGTTGCGGGGTTGCGTTATAATGGTTTTAAGAGTAAAACATTAATTAAAAAAAATCCTTTCAGCCAGAACGCAAATTCTAATATCGCAGCGCAGCCTTACCAGCCTGATTTAGGTCCCTACATTATTATAATATAATCTAAGTATGTTAAATACAGTAGGTAAGTGTAAATACAGTATTCTATCAACAGTAGGTATTCGGTTAGCAGAAAACCTTTCATCAGAAAATAGAACTATAGCATCGATAAGCATAATCTAATATTTGATCCGATCCCCGGTTATTAATAATAAAAGTCACCGTCTGATCTCGAAGAGGTAAAATAAAAGACGTCAAAGTACCAATGTGATAAAAACGTCGGTATCACGCGATAGTTAGGGTGCCATGTGAGGTACCTTAGATCGTATTGTGTAATTCATAGAGGTTAATTTTGTGCTAGCGTTGTCTTGCGTACCTGACACCTTGTTACGTGACGGACTTGTTATCCCCTACTCCAGATATTGAGGGCAATAAATCCAAATCAGAAGTAAATAATCTACTCAGTGACAGCTCGTTAAGCTCAATGTTGCGATAGCTCACGAGGGGGGGGGGGGGGGGGGTCCAAATTAATAATGACAGACATTATGACAAATGTCTAAATCTTATCAATCGGGATGATGCCTATATGAAGCTTGTATTGAGTTATAGAACTATGACGTCACAATTTTCAGTGATCAAAAATGATCCTCCTTTCATTCGTTTTTGTAAAATTAAAAATGGTCAAATTGCAGTACTAAGTGAGGCATCAATTTTTATGACTTTATGAGGTTATTTATGAGTTTATGAGCTTGACATGTGAAAATGTAAAATGATTTCAAATTTGACATCAGTCATCAACGCAATAATTTGTATGTCTGCGGCGTACGTTGCTCTAATTGATTACTTGGAAAATAGCACAGATTAAATTTATGCCTGTTTTGTACTATTAGGTTGCAAGGGAAATACATACTTCCGAGCTCGTCTGATTTAAATTCTTCCAGACCTGAATGACAACGGAATCCACTCGAAATTTTCCACACACAAGCCAGTTTAAAATTAAAAAGCGTTACATATTAAGAATTCGTAATTGCCATCGCTTCCAGGCATAGTTCTACAAAAATATTCATTCAATTAAAAGCAACGCTCTACCGAGAATCCAATACAGGGATTGTATCATTCAATAAAGCTGCCAACGGAAAAGTTTGTACACTTTTTGTTGGGATATAGTACAGCAGGGCGGCTAGTATAGTTACTAAATTCAATTTATGGGAGTTATTTTGGCTGAAACGTACATTATCTAGCTTGGTCGGTCGGTCGGACCCGCTGGGATAAATTGCCAATTTTGACTTACACCACTTTACCCTGTTACCTTTCGTTTGGTAAAATGGACGTGAGCGTTTTAGGTTGATGGAATCGTCAGGTGCGAAATGTTAAGCGAAAATGTTAAGGGGCGTCAGCTAGTAAAAAATCGGGCAAGAGCGTGTCGGGCCATGCCTGGCGAAGGGTTCCGTAACCGTTACTACAAAGAAATGCAGTACCGATGAAAACGGCGTATCTTCATGTAAATCCGATCATATTGAAAATAATGTTCGATGAAAGTATTTATTAAGCGTTATCTTTAGATATTTTTTTCATATTTTTTGGACCTGCGGTTTAGAAGATAAGTTTCTTAATCAAAAAAATTGCTTACAAACCTCGAAGTGTTCTTAAAAAAGCTGTCGAAATATGTGCCATACGTCGATATTTGTTGAATTTTTTTTTTCAACTTTTGTTACCTACATGTATGGGTGCCCCCTAGAAATATTTAATTTTGTTATTGAACTATCAAACTAAGTAGCGGCGTCTACAATACATATACTCCAAATTTCATAAGTATAGCTTTTATAGTTTTTGAGTAAAATGCCTGTGACATACGGACGGACATGACGAAACTATAAAGGTCTCGTTTCTGCCATTTTGGTTACGGAACCCTAAAAACTTGCTCGGGTTCGGGCACCCAGGGTTCCGTACCTGACGTTCTGCGATTTTTTTATTACCTGGTGTTATGGCCAATGGGAGGTGGGTACTTACCTACCCTATTTACTTGGGATTGGTAGAATGATAGACAGACGGACAACAAAGTGATGGTATAAGGGTTCCGTTTTGCTTTTTGAGGTGCGTTCGGCACCTAAAACGTTCTTAAGTAAATGCTCTTTTATGGTTTACTTGTTTGAGTCTACCAGTGCCTTTGGAAAGAGCATGATTACCAAGAAGAATATGCCGCAAAAAACTTGGCACAAAGTATACTTTTCCAAACAAAAACAAGTTATAACAGTTCTTACGTTACGTAGCCACTAGTTAATTATAAAAAGAACTCGTTAACTCATTACAAAATAAAAATGTTACAGGACTCAAATGCTTTTCACGATAATTAGGGGAAATGGGGATTAGTGTGTGAAAACTGTTATTTGATGAATGAAAAGTTATAACCTAACCAACTTAGAAAAGTTGAAAAACCCCCGACAATGTCTTTTCAAAGTTCAATATTTTAAAAATGGGTGAACCTATTTTAATGAAACTTGGCTAAGAACCATCTTGATTACATTACCTTTCGATTAAAAAAACCGCATCTAAATCGGTAAATCCGTTTGGGAGTTATGATGCCACAGACAGATACACAGATACACAGACACACAGATACACAGGCACACAGATACACAGATACACATGTCAAACTTATAACACCCCTCTTTTTTGTCGGGGGTTAAAAATACCGTAGGCGATTAATTGCGTCGGTGAGTATATAATAAGTTATGTATGTTCACTGGCTGCATATTACGAGTATGTTGACTGTGGATCCACCAATACACATTGCTAAGTTTCAGAAGTAAAGTGATCCTCGAAGGTGATACAGTGATCATAAAATGTTTACGATCGCGCGTATCACTGATGCTGCCGATGGCACGCCTAATAAATACAGTGATGAATGACAATCGTGGGTATTTTATGATGATTGTTAAATACAGTTGTCACGTTAAATTCATCACCGTGGTCTTAATGTGTGTAGGAGTGCCAGAACAAAAAGTTTGATGCCATAGGGCATAGGGGTTACCTTTCGATGTTCCGAAGTCTTATTTCGTAACTAAATTAAATTATTTAAACTGAAGTAATAAGCTTAATAAATTAAAAAGTCAAAAACCCCGATTGCGTAAAAAATAGCTAAATAAAAAGATTTACAGAAGGTTTTATATTTATGTATAATTTACATAATTTAAGCTGCAATTCGCTTTATTAGTGAATATATATCTCCGACGGGAATTCTTGAAAAAAATATACCCAATGTCACTCCCACAACTAAGACGAATCTAATGACACCTCATATGTTGAAATCCGTCAAACGGTTTAGGGCATTGAGCGTGCCAAAGGATTAGACATACAATACACACATAAGATATAAACGCTCGAAAAACCTTCGGGAGTATGGTAATAAAAAAGCATGATTTATGAATAAGAGATTTCGTTTCCTCATCGTAAAGTGATCGTATTGTTTGTTTCTTGGCTCATATCATAAACTATTACCTAATACCTACGTCAAAAGTTGGCAATGTAAGGTAAAAATGTCATCAACAGATAGAAGTACGATGCACGGTCATAAACTTTGGCCTCATGTAGGTACCTTACGAATTGTGACAACAGTTTCAGACGAGAACAATAAACGGAAGGCCTCTTATTTCTTAACTAGAAAATACTTCAGAGGGTCAAGCACGACTTTTCGAATCCTGCGTAACGTTACGGTTATCGTATAGAGATCGAGAAACCTCATTCTAAATTTTAGTTCCAAATACGCTCACGGGCGGGCGCTGTTTCAAACTCGATTACGTTTACTATTCGATTTTACGTGACGCAGGTTTCGAATATTTGTACTCGGGCCTCCGATGTTTATCACATACTTGGGTCTCTCTTCGACATGCATACAAGGATACCGCTGCTCTACTATAGCCGTGATAATAGTCATCATATTGTGCCAAAATGTAACATTAATCTTTGTATACCGAAGCAGATACAGTTAATTCAAATATTTGGGAAGGAGACTATGTTTATTCCTTATTTAACAGTAAATTTTACGGGTTTTAGACTTTCATAACAATTTTCTTACTTAGGCCACATTCTCCGAAATCAACAGTATCGTTTGCTACAAACGATTATGATGGGCAAAAAAATAAGCCAAAAAATGGAAGGTTGGAAGACGAAAAATGTCAGGGAGTTGACGAGCATGAAGACCGTGGGCCAGCTAATTAGACTGGCTTTTGACAGAAAGATTTGAAAAGCTGACTGCCAACCTTCAGTGATGAAGTGTCCCTATTTCACTTGAATATACTCCTAAATAAATATTCTCTCGCGGTGGATGCCGAGAGCACAAGACCGGTCTGAGTGGAGAGCCTTGGGGGAAGCGTATGTTCAGCATTGAACGTCTTTCGGCTGACATGATGATGATGATAATGATTCCCCTAAAATTATTATTCCATCTTCCGCTGTCGACATAATCTGTACTAACCCTACTACAATTTCAGCTAAGGTCCCATTCAATTAATGCGGAACAAGACAATCAGCCGGGTGTGTTCGACACACTACTGGGGCAAGGCTGTCGTCATTAGTGAATGGCGCTTAATGGCGAAAGTACCAAGGATACGGCTTAATACGTATGTTACCTTCTAATGCATGTTTAGCACTTAGTTTGTTTCTCATTGTTATAGAGCGCGGTTAGATGAAAAATGGATAAGGGAAAATTTTCGAAGGACATTTAAGGAGTGTTTTTGAGTCTATTTGTTACAATGAGCCAATTGACGAGGCTATTCATGTTGTAACGTTTGTTTATACGTACATAATATTTCAATTAGTAGTCTTTAATAGAAATATTTTTGGCGTAGTTATTCCTATATTCCCATCTTTAGTCCAAAAGTTGTACCCAAATAGGCTTAATAATGGAAAAATGTGATAAGTGATTTTAACAATTACAATATCTTATGTAGAAAGTTCCGAAAAATTCCAAAGTTGTCTGAAAGTCGATTGATCATAATGAAATGTAGACATAATTTACTAAAGATGGACGCTATATTATGTATACTTTTACTTAACTTCTGTAGAGTTAATTTAATGTTAGGTCTATTTATCTGTTCACAAAGCAAAATACTAGTTAAACATGAAAAAATATCCCTAGCCACTCATCAAAATTTCATAAAAATGTTCGTGCTCCGTACCAACTCCGACAATTAGGTACATAATTTTAAATTGTAATCACTACAAACTTATTATATTACAGCATTCCATTAGCGATTAATAGGAAAGTTCAAATTTCCCGCGTGGGCTTCCTGTCCAAAAACCCACACATATTATACCTTAATGTAGTAGGCGTTAGGCGGTTACTTTATGTTCCTATAAAATTACGTTTATAAAATAATTTGCTTGAATCACTTACCACGTCATCCTCTTGTATGTAACCCCTACTCTACTATGTGGAAAACAGTGATAAATAAAAAAGAAACTGGAGTTCTGTACATTCTAGTCACAAAATGAGTTACGTAGCAACAGCTGGCACGAAGAATTCGTTATTTAATGTGACAATAGATCCTGCGTCTAAAAAGTCACTATAGTTGAAAATCCGGATAGACTGAAGAGCTGGACAAAGTCCAGACGGAAAGTTTAAAGTCCTGGTATGTCCAAACCAATCCGGATAGACTGAAGAGCTGGACAAAGTCCAGACGGAAAGTTTAAAGTCCTGGTATGTCCAAACCAATCCGGATTTATGTGGTGACCCTAAGGAGCCCTCTCCACTTTAGGATTCGTCGTTTCAGTCTGAAACAAAGGATCGTATCTAATCAAATGTATCGTGTCTCGCAAAAAATCGGCGTGAAACAACAGCACCCCTGAATTGCGTTTCGTTCGGTCAGTGAGAGTGCCGAAGGCCCGATCTCGATCTCGATCCCGAAGGCATTCTTCTTGGCAATCATGGTCTTTCCGAAAGCGCTGGTAGACTCAAAAAAATGACGTGTAAAAGAGCATTCAACTGCCTATTTGCTGAATAAAATTTTGAATTTGAATTTGAATTTGATCCCCCCCCCCCTTTCATCTATCCCTTTTCCTCCTTAAAGGCCGGCAACGGACTAGTGACTCTCTTGGGGTTGCTGGTTCACATGGGTGGCGGTGATCGCTTACATCAGGTGACCCGCTTGCTGGTTATCCTCCATCTATCAATAAAAAAAAACCGGCCTATGTGCGAGTTGGACTCGCGCACGAGGGTTCCGTAGAAAGATTTTAACGCTTTTCCCCAGTGTTTTAAGAAGTCCAGTGTTAGCAGAGCCCTACTCTTAAGCAAAATGTACGCAGTGTGGGGTCAACTTATATTGGTCTGCGAAATCTACAGACAGACATAAAAAAATCAGATTTTGCGACTTTTTGGAGTGATTGTGCTATAAGAGCTACCTTCATACAAAATTTCAAGTTTCTAGGACATCTGGAGTACCCTTTAGGTTTTTGGAAATCGACAATTTGTATGGAAATAGCCTTTTTAATTACTGTATCTTTTGATTGCGTTCACTTAGAAGGTTGATTTTTTCACAGCTTCAAGGGATCGCAAGCTTGAGTATTCGATATTAATTTCAGCATACTACCTCCACTCGTTCCAGAGAAAAAGGGTCTTGACAGACAGACAGACAGACGGACCACAAAGTGATCCTACAAGGGTTCCGTTTTTTCCTTTTGAGGTACGGAACCCTAAAAAATCATGTATGGGGGCACCTAAGTAAGAGAGACACCAGGCGCAACATGTTATAAAATTTACGGTGCCAGAGGGCTTTTGCGAGCCGTGAATATTAGGTTTCCTTCGGCTTCGTTCGCTCGTGTGGTCTTGTTAACTATGATATTGTATAGGTTGTCTGGTATAAAAACTTAAATCCAGGAAATTTTATCCAACACCCTTCGTGCCAGTAAAGTGTTCTGGTTTTGCTGTTCTATTAATTATATTTTTACATTTGTTTCTAAAATACCGTATTGTTTTCTCTTTATATTCTAATGATACAGTGAGTCTTCCTTGTGTAATTTATCTGTGGTTGTGTATTTTAAGAGCAATGTTACTTGTTTTTAGAAAAAACACTTTGTGCCAAGTTTCTTGCGGCGCATTCTTCTTGGCAAACATGGTCTTTCCGAAAGCGTTGGTAGACTCAAAAAAATGACGTGTAAAAGAGCATTCAACTGCCTATTTCCTGAATTATTGCACATTTCATGAATCTTGGCACAGTTTCTTTTATGGTTCAATTAAAGTAGTATTGTAAACAAGCTCAAGAGATATAGGTACAGCGTAATATATATAAGACTGAAACTAAGGCATATTTAGGTACCTACAAGGTACGAAACACAGGGGTATAAATAATTTTGAACACTACTCGTGATCACGGTGGCTTCTACGCCACCGAAACGTCTAGGTATTTAATTGAATAGATTTATAAAATACTTATAGATATCTACAACATCAACATTATGAACAGCTGCAATGGGCCCGCGTGGAACTGAGACTCCTCTCAGCCTGCCCAGCAGTGGTATGTAAATAAGGCTGGAGATGACGATGATGGTAATTACGTATCTACTGGTAACCTAGGTAACTGTGCTAGATTAAGAAATAATCGGTTTAGAAAGTCCACGATGGATTATATCAGCAATCCGATCCAATCCATTGTTTTTTCAATACGGGGCGCTGGGGGCGGTAAGAATTATCATAACATAGCGACCGATCTGAAAACAATAGAGTATGCAACAATACATCAAAATCACGAGTCAATTAAGTTTTATTTTGTCCCTGTGTGGCTTCCATTGTTAGACAAAAGAGCAATATAAAGTGTTCATAGCATTAGGACGTGTAGATTTTTGCTACCTATAAGTAACGTAACCACATTCTAAGTAATTTCCTTATGTGTTAGTACTTGAGAAATGTCCGTAGAAACTTGCTTATTTATTTCAAATATTAATGTCAAATTCAACGAGGTCATGATTCGGTCTGAATAAAATAGTTAAACGTTAAATCCCGCTCGAACTTGTTTGTCAATCAGCAACGATTTGGCATACCTACACTCGTCCGATAAATTTGCACAAATTGATCAAATGCATATTTTTTTGAGTTTGTTAACTGAGCTATTGAAATTTTTCTTAAAAAAAATGTATTTCTGCCAAGTTTTTTGGTGCGCATCCTTCTTGGCAATCTTGGTATCTTGGTAACTGCCTACTTACTGAATAAAATTTTGATTCTGATATTTATATTGTAGCGATAATCGTTACCGTTTAGGTAGTATAGCGTAGGTGTAGCGGCATTAGTCAATTCAAGGTAAGCAATTGGATAGCTTTGGTGTTAATGTTTGAACTTGGCCTAGTTTCCAAACCTCATAATCCAGCCGATACGAGGCCTAGTACACAATAAAAGACAGCAATAAGATACAGGGCAATAGATTCATGGGATTAAGTCATGACGGCTGAAATGTAGCAAACGTATTTGAACACACTCCGTGATATACATTATTAGGATTCTTGGAGCGTGGCTGTTCCTCGATCCAAATAAAAAGCTTATTTCCCCATTTTCACCTTTAGCGTGGCCGCGTAGAGTCGAATCTCCTGTGGCGAAGCTCAATTATTCTCATGACGCGGTGAGCCTTTCAATTTCCAACAATGTTCAGTATGCGAAAATTGTTGTCGACCTTTGTACGTGTTTACTGCAGTGAGGTATCTTGGATAGTAACTAAGACAAATATCTCGCGATGAAAATACATCTGAAAATATTTCGGCAACTTTAAACGTATCGCGTTCGCGTGCTTACATAACTAACGTAAGTCAAATAGAAGTGGATACTCGTAGAACTTTACGGTACATTTCTTCGACTACGATTTGGGAGTTTGGGCGGAACAAAAACAAACGTTATTGTCCGTGTAGCCATCAATCTTAGGCCATTAAGCGATTAGATAGAATTCTCTTATTAAATCAATCGATAACTCGCCACCCACGCATGGATCGATCGATCGAATTGGAGCTACTCCCGAAATCTGGATCCGATAAATTGACCATCGGACTTCATTTTGTTTAATGAGATTAAGCCCTTCCCCATCCATCAATTCGGACGTGCATCGTTCCCGCCTTTGAAGCCGAGACATCGATATTAATTAACGCGTATGATTTTAACTGATAGCTGCTGTACAAAAAATAATCAGTTTAATGGTTCCTACTCCCTTTGGAATTCGTGCGCTGATGCTTTAAGTTTCAGAGTGGAAATGTGTAAACAGCGACGGAAAGATTAGTGCGGAAAAAGTGGTATTACTTCCTCGGACTGCATGCAATTTGTTTCGCTTAGAGATTCCTCTTTTACTAGTAAAATGGCGAGCAGCTGGTGCGGCAGGCATTCCAACAAGATAAAGTAAGGTGCTTCAGTTGGAGTACTCCTGTTCTAAGCTTTAATAAGAATAATATTTCTGTCCTTCGCATTTATCATGTCAGTGATGAATATAATAGCCGGGCTGCTGCTACTCGTAATAAATGGTAAATAGCGGTACTTGCGAAGTGTTCCTATAAATTGTGATTTCAGTGATATATGATATTGAACTGTAAAATTTCGCTGTTTTGGTTCTATTATGTATTTGATAGGTAACAATGGAAATAGGAGTCCAAATAAGCTTAAATTAATATTCGGCGCCATAAAATATGTTAAAAAAATTTACAAAGTAGAAAAAAATCAGGATTTAGGTTTTTTGATGCAAAAGCATGCAACAACAAAGACCTCACAATGTCTTCCCTGCCTTTATATTCCACATCTCTAAAATATGCATACATAACTCCATAAATAGCAGCCACAGTTCCGCCAGAGGGCGCCGTGCGCGCCACGCCCGGCTCCGACGCATAAATAAACAACCGTGTAAATCGCAGAGGTGCGCGTGCGCTGCTAAGGGCTAGTGCCGCGGTTCAATCCGATTGGGGACTGCGAGTATCATCATCACTAGCCTTGTTTTACATCCCACTGCTGGGCACAGGCCTCGTCTCAGAACGAGCCATGCGAGGGAGCCCCTCGGTGTGCGACACACACCATTGAATTGCTTCGCAACAGTGTGCAGGTTTCCTTACGATGTTTTCCTTCACCGAAAAGCTAGTGATAAATTTTAAATTACAAACGTAGTTATTTCGCACATAAATTTCAAAAACTTGTTGCTCAATAGCAAGTCAGGCATTTCATGTCATGAGTTATTCAGGCGTCTGTTATTGACCCTGAAAGAATTAAATTTATTTCTTAACACTATAATATTATGTTCAAGTGGAATAACCCTAACCGCCGCCTGCGCAGCTGCGTGGATAGTGGTCATACGAGATGGATAAACGATAGCGGGTCGACGCCAGATTGAGCTCAGCCCAGTTTACTTCAGAGCTTTATGCCATAATATTGCAATATTTATGCTTCGCGACGCGTATAACTACTTGCTTAGCAAAATATATCTTGCAGTTAAAAAAATATTGTGAAATTAACTTTGTGGTCGTTTATTTGAGAACTGCGCAAGTTCCTATCGAATGGCTCTGGCGAAGAGGTATTTTAGTGTAATTGAAAGGCTCCTTTCATGACATGACAACGCGACGAAAATAAATAAATAAATATCATGGGACAATAGTCCCAAACTAGGCAAAGTCTGTACTATGGATACTAGACAACTGATAAGCATATTTAGTATGTAAAGATAAATATATAAACATTCAAGACTCAAGAACAAACGTCCGTATTAATCATACAAATATCTGCCCCGACCGGGGATCGAACCCAGGACCTCAAGCTTCATAGTCGGGGTCTCTAACCACTAGGCTATAGGTACGGTCGTCAATAAAAGGTACTTATAGGTACATAAGTAAATGTTATTTAATGACATAGTACCATACGTATATCTCAATCTTGGGATAAGAACCTCTCACCAGATTGCGTATGTATAATTCCCATTAACGTGCCGATTTAAACAAGAACCTAACAAAATGAGATTATTAATATCAAAACACACCCACAATTTAGCCACAAATGTTTGCTAGCCTCTTTGCCTACACGACTGAAGGACGATGAATCTCCCTTTGTACAACCTTTGTAGCCGTAATGCCTGCATCCTTTGACGTCACTTGTGAGGCTTTCAAAGGAAATCAACGTACATACTCGAGATATGATACTTTCTCATCCTTGTTCACTTACTAAACTAATACTTTGAATTGCTGCTAACTACCTACGTAGAATTACGGTAATATTAGGTACTATTTGTACATAATATAAACTTAGGTACCTTGTGTGAATTCCTTCCTTTTCTGATTTGTCTGTTTTACTATTCTTCTTCATTTTCGGAGTGCAAGTGCCATCAGCCCTACATAGCGCAGCAGCACAAAATTTGAACCAGTCTACATGCAAAATTACCTATACCTAATACATATTAATGAGGGCGTCACTTTTTTACCGCCGAGTATATTTTTACGTTGTTATATTAAGCCGAGGATATGCGTTAAAGATACTTGTATTAGTAAAGCCTTGTGTACATAGATAAGATAGAACGTGTAGCCGTATCTTTAGTTTCGCAAGTCTTCAAGACATTTTAATTTGACTCTACAAGCCACGATGATGTTACAGGACATTTTTGTCTTTCCTAGTCATGCAAAAACTGTACTTTTTGACAAGTTTCTATTGAACTTGCAATGTCTATGTAAGTAAGCTGTCCGTTTGGTGCATAAAGCTCCCCGGACAATGTAATATACGTAATCAAACAACAAAAGAGAAAAGCTTGTGTACCTAATGACATTTTTAATACGATAGACATTAACTGTAAGTCTGAAGAATAAACATTCCTATAAAATGTTTGCTGCTTTTGCCAAGGTTCAAAGATTGTCTTATTTTATTCTGATGTAAATCTAATTTTAGGAAGTTAATTTGTGATGCTTCTAGGAAAGCTTTGACGAGTCCTCTATAGGCATACGAAAAGTTCGTGCCTCAAAGATGAACAACTTTTTAACTACGAACGAGGAAATCTGAAGCTAAGTTGATATAAAAGTCTGTAATTACTATACAGTATACATGTTAAAAGATATATTTGAGTTAGATGACGCTGTAGGCAATAATCTGCCTATTGATACTGTAAAACATTCTTCTTAATTGATATGTAAACAAAATGAAAACTACTATTAAATTGATTAAAAGCAATCAAATTATTACCTTCAAAGTTATTTCTACCAATAAGCCAAGCATTCGGGGGACGGCCGAATGACACGTAATAATTATAAGGACTTGTATTATAAATAATAATTTATTGACTTTCAACGTAGCAATTTGGTCGAACGGTGATCAACACATCACTACCCACATGTCAAAGTTAATTGGAAACTAATGACGGCGTTCCTTACGAAATTCTAAATTTAAGAACAGCGTAATTATGGACGAGAGTGATAATCTTTTTTTATGCATACAAGCGAAGGACTATAAACTTGTGTGTGTAGACTAAAAAAGGTGTTTCATTTCCAAAAGAAAATGATAGACATTTGTGGAAAAGTTTTGATAATGAAGAAATAATAATTCAAACAGACTAAACGTAAGGTTCCTAGACTGACTGACTTTATTTATTTAACTAGACTAACTTTAACCAGAATGACATTCCTGCATGGTTCAATGTCAAAGTTCTTTGCGGACGAACCGCGAATCACTAATTCACTGTACTGTAATGTACTGTTTACTGTTTAGTTTAGAAACGTCTTCAAAGAGCTGACTGTTGAAACCCAACCGTCAATCGAAATAATTGAAGCAATTTAGTTCGAGGCGGATGACTCTCGGATAGATTTATTACGGTGTTTGATAGTACGCCTTATAATTTAATAGTATTAATGTAACCTCCAGCGACAAGCACAAGCGTTGATGTGCAACGAATTTAAATCATTAAGTTTTTGTATGCACATCTTTCTATGAATAATTAAATTTAAGAGGCATTTTCATTTTAGGAATAAGGCTGTTGTGGAGGTCTTTCACTGTTAACTGTAAATGGTCTAAAAAACGTAGGTGCGTTATGTTGATTGAACTAGTTTATCGTGATATTTCGACCGGTTATGGCTTAGTAAAATAAATGATACTTAAATATAAAAGCCTTAAGGAAATATTTATACTTAGGTACCTACATGGTTTTCTAACCGACTTCAAAGAAAGAGGAGGTTCTTGTGATTTTGCTTTGTGCTTGTTTCTCTCTAAACTCATATATTTATATTGTTGCCGAATTAATCGACGAACAACAAATGTTGAGAAATTGTAACACATTTGTGATAGTGGTACAAAAAACATATTTAAAAATCAACGAAGAACTATACATATAGAGGCTACAAATATTTATTATATAGATATATATGATTATATTATATTTATTATACATATAATAGATATATTTATTTGCCATTGAAATATACTAAAGATCCAGCGGCTCGATTGATATTGAGGGTCAATTTAAAATTGACCGCTTTACGGCCAGTAATTTGACTTAATGCTAATGTGGCTAGAATTGAAAATTTTTCACGGTGTCATAAATTGGTAATACCATGTTAGATGTCTCCGAGACTATTCAACGCGGCATCTCTGACGTCGACGTAGAAACAATTGTCATATTTTATGATAACAAAGTTGTTTTCAATTCACTGTTTTCCAAAGTTTTTTGTAGATTCTATAAAATAAAATGCAAGTCGCAGAGATCAATCGAAAACAGTTGTTTGTAAAGAAGAAAGCGTCTGTGTAAGAAGTGTCCATTGTTCTGAGGCATCTTGCCGTGACTGTTAAGTGGGTAGGTATCTTTGAAATTGAAGACACTAAGGAAAGTTGGTTCAGAAAAATATCTGACGAATGATTTACTTTCTCGTGTAAAATTAACAAATCACGAAGTTTAAGAAATGCTTTGTGAGTAGAAATTAACTTTCCTAGATAAAACAGTTGAGAAACAGCATCGTGATAATAGCAGTTAGTTTTTTTACACGACTGCCCAAAGAAAAAGATTGTATTGTTTTTTATATGTATAAGATGGGGCATTAGCCCATGGGGCATTTTATTTTCTTACAACCTATTAAGGTTGTAAGAAAATAAAATGTTTTTTGGTCAACAGATCGGTAAAAGAAAATTACAAGCTGAGACACGCGAACGACTTTCAACTATCGTAATGTGTGTCAAGTTTAGTTAGTTATGGTAGGTACTATCAAACCATCGTGACTCAGTGCGGAACTTTTTCGTAGAAAGTGTCATGCTGATAAGGAAAACCATTATGACACTTACTGAACGAACGTTCTACGTTCCCCCTCACCTCCCAAAAACACAAAATACTATGACAGTGATAGTGCCTAATAATGTTTTATAAAACAAATTACTTACAGTTTTAATAGACATTCAAATTGTATAACTATGGCTAATTAGAAAAGTTGAAAAACCCCCGACATTTTTATTTCAAAGTTTAATATTTCAAAAACGGGTTAATCGATTTTAATGAAACTTAGCTAAGAACCAACTCGATTAAACTAGCTTTCGTTTAGTCGGGGGTTAAAAAGTGTTGACGCGTACCATTCCATACCAACATTCACAGAGTGATTTATTGTTTACGAGAATCAGTTTTTTTTACCTTAACACGAGTATAAATAAATTTAGGTTGTTTTCAAAGGAGGTTTTTTTGGCGTTATTTTAATCGTAATCCTACAAACGTGTACGTAAAGTTTTTATTTAAAGAGGTGTGAAAGGAAAGTTGCTTCTTTAAATTCCTTTTCTGTTTTGACTTTACGTGTTTCTAAGCAAAGATTTAACGGTCACTGGCACGTTCAGAGACCTAAAACAGTATGATAATCTCAATCAGTATAAATAATTGGTTACCAGAAATATACAGTTGCTTCATTCCGACGCTCTCGTTGTATTGAAACGGCTCTATCTGTATTTTTTAAGCGGCAGCTTAGATCTTCTAAAAAATAAATTATTTTAGGATACCTTTAATAGACGTTTCTGAGCGTGGCAGTCAGTTCTCAAAATCCTTTCTACCAGCCCATGTTTTCCCACACACTAATGTTCCGTGAATATGTAAATAGTTGTTGAGACTGGTAATGGTTTTTGGAGTGCACAGCTAATATTATTATCTCTCTCCTTGGTTGCTTCCTGTGTTTGTATAAACTTTACCAACCATCTTTACGTTTCTTTTATTGTGGGAAGTCCATGGGACCGACTGTCAAAGTGACTGTACGATTAAAATTAACATAATTGGTTTTTGACAATGTTTTCGGATCAAAGAGAAGAAGAAACATCCAATAGTATTTCTCAAATTTCAAACTGAACCGTAAATATACAGAAAAACCAGAAAAAATAATTCTCGAACTGGGGTTCGAACACAGGACCTCCACCACACCTTGGTGTCACGTGTGTATATCTAATAGTAGTCACGCGAACAAGGCTTTCGCGCGCAGTGTACGTTTTGCTGCCACCGAGGCGTCCGTAATTAGATTCTCAGCCCTTCTTTTCAGCTCGCGAGATGCATACACTTTTTCCTTCTACCCTGATATAGTTCTGTGGTCCAGCTAACGCTAAGAATGGTCTGACGATCGCTTTATCAAAAGTGCTTCAATATCTCTTACCTCATTAAATCAAACCCCTTCACTTGGCACAATACATACAATTATAACATTAGTCGTAAAAAGAGTACATAAACTACAAGTCTTTCATTTTTCCATACACAATAATGTATTCGCGATGCTTCGGATAGTCACGGTTGCATGACGTGGGAACTCAGTAGCTTTGTTCTTTGTTATGTTAGAACGTATTTCTTTATGCTTTTCCTATAAAACCAGGGAACGGTAAGCAAATTGCGTTATTAGTAAGTACTTGGTCACGGACGATAAAACAAAGAAGACTGCGAATGTCCACACTGTCGCGTTAGCTAGTGCTGTAGCTAGTTTCCCTATAAAGAGGTCTCTGTACCATTCATTTTGTATGACACTTAGACGTCTGAGGCCAGACTACGAATATTCGAATCCCACGTAACGTAATCGAGTAGACGTTATAAGAAATTTGTATGATGTTTGGAACAGCGCCCCGCCGTGAGCGTAAAATTTAGTATGAAGTTTCTCGATTGCGATACGATAACGTTACGTTACGCAGGATTCGAATATTCTTACTCGTAATAAAACCGCCTTCAAAAAAAACCTTAGAAAGAAAACGTAAAATAATCCTCTAAAATAAAAGTAACTAAAATAAAATGCATTTATTTCGGTCAACAGAAACTAAAGCCTAAAGTTTTATGGCCTAGCACTAAGTAGCAGAAATATGAAGTCGGTGCGGTGCGAGCGGAATATTCTTGAATGAAGCACCGACTTTATATTTCTGCTAGTTAGTGCTAGGCCATAAAACTTTAGGCTTTAGTTTCTGTTGCCCGAAATAAATGCATTTTATTTTATTTACAATACAATACAATAAAATAACTCTTTATTGAACACCACATAACAGTCAAGACAAGAAATAAGGCACAAAGAAAATACAAGCAATGGGCGGCCTTATCGCTACAGAGCGATCTCTACCAGGCAACCATAATGGAATAAAGGTAAGAACATATTAAAGCAGGTGGTGCTAATTAAAAAGGTTTTAGGTCACGAATTTATAGCAGGTTACTAGCAAAAAAAAAATACATAAAAAGCATAAAAAAAACACATAATTTCAATGAAACTCGATAACAGATACATAATAATGCAAAAATACTAACTATAGAAAACTTTAAAAAGTTAGCCAGAAAACTCATGTACAGATTGACAGATAGTGCTCCTTCAGCATAACATTTACTATTATTTTAGAGGAATATTTTACGTTTTTTTTCTAAGGTTTTTTTTGAAGGCGGTTTTACTTTTTTGTTAAAAGATTTTTATTTCACAATTTTACATTGATTTAACATTTTTAGAATTATCCTCCAACTCCTAACCGTTAAGGAGTTGTACCTTCCATCATCAGCTCATCAACATGAGATGATGACTACCAGACGCAAATACTTGAATACCTTCAGAAAATACATGAAACACATAATACGTGCCTATAAAATTTGAGGGTTGCCCTCGATTTCCCTGGGATCCCATCATCAGATCATGACTTGGTGACAATGGGACTACCTCAGGAGTATACCCTTTCGAATAAAAAAAGAATTTTGAAAATCGGTCCACAATTGCCGGAGTAATCGATGTACATACATAAAAAAAAATACGTACAGTGGTACGGATCCCAGGGAAATCGAGGGCAACCCTCAAATTTTATAGGCACGTATTATGTGTTTCATGTATTTTCTGAAGCTATTCAAGTATTTGCGTCTGGTAGTCATCATCTCATGTTGATGAGCTGATGATGGAACGTAGAACCTAATCCTTTTTTGAAGTCGATTAAAAATATATGGCGCTTTTGTGTTAAGGATACCAAAGGATAGCATCGTCGTATATACATTAGCGCAGTCCTCTTAGTTTTATCGTCCTTATACATACTTGAGTACCTAAAGATTATGAAAGCTAATAAGAGTAATAGTTCATTTCATTGGTCGCTAGTTGTGTTGTTAGTAAATAATAGTATTTTATTTTTTTAATTTGCATCCGTACCACAGACCACAGCAGAGCTCGGATATTAGCGTGTTCTCAGTTACGGAATTTTGCTTAAAAAAATGCTCTTTAATTATGATTGGCTAACAGCTGTTCTTATTCATGTTTAAGCAACCAATCACGATGCACATGCATGTTTTATGCAAACTTAGTATTCTTTTTTCAAATGCTATTATTTTACTCAATAAGTGTAACTTAATGAAATTTGTATGGGTTATTATATTACTGTTTTTTTTACCACAGAGCACAAAATTTGAAACAGACTTATAACATTAGTTATTATTGTATACTTTTTTACCATTTAATTGACAGATTGTAATATAGGAGTCGAAAAATACAGTAATTAGTCTATTAAAATAAATATTTTCTGGCCGTGGCCAAAGAATAGACGTTTTAGACATTTTATAAGCACGCCGTGCCACAAGAGTTTATTGTAACCATTTACATGCACTTATGTGGAAATTTTAAAAAACATTTCTGTACTTACTCGTGATTTACGTACGTATTTAATTACGAGCTTTTCCGTGAGGGAAAACACCGTGAGGAAACCTACATACTTCGGCGAAGCAATTCAATGGTGGGCGTGAAGTTCCCAATCCGCACTGGACCCACCTGGGAACTATAGCCCAAGCCCTCTCAGTCTGAGAGGAGGCCTGTGCCCCGCAGTGGGACGTAAAAACATGGTAAAAACTGGTGATGATTATGAAAAAGAAGAAGACAGTGATGTTGAATAGCGGTTTAAGCCGAGTTTCAATACCTCAGTCGGTCATCATACTATTCCGCATATCACGCCTTTGATTAAAATTCAATTGAACAATCGACTACAATGGCAATAGCATCAATGAGTTTAATTGGCATTTCGAAACTAAACAATGAGTGGTCGTGGTAATTATTATAATAATAAGTTGCTTCAGTTGCTATATTCGAAATTGATGAAATGTTACTTGCGAAAGGCGAATGAATAACATGTGTGTGACATCGACGTTGCTGATATTATTATACCAACAATTTTTTTACACGATGGTCCATCACGATGGTCCTTCACGATGGTCCATCACGATGGTCCATCAAGATGGCCCATTTGATTGTTATCAACAACAACAATAACATCAGAAGATCACTAGATTGTACTAGTACATTTTTACACACCATCTAAGCGATACCTCCATTAAACTAACCCCTTTGGGTTAGCTACAAGTTATTGTCTAGACTCAATCAGTTTTTAGCCTTGCTACACAACTGATTATACAATGCCACAATGACAAACAGATGCCAAGATCCCAAAATTAGCTACGAGGGCGTAAAGATAGTAGCGCAGGGAATTGTCAAGAAAAGAATCCCTTAATGAGGCTAATGCTTCTAAACGACCTGTTCAGCCGCTGAATCGGAAAAGATTAATTTATCACAGAACCATGACTATGCTGTCCTTGCCAGGGTTCTACGTTGTGATTTCTATAAAAGATTCGGGATCAGTGCCTTTAGATTTGATAATACCGAGTGTGGCATTTGTTGAAACAATAAAGGTTGATCTTATCTATAGCTGTAATGTGAACCAAATAACTACGTGAGGCTGTGTGTGGTTTGAATTAATATGTGAACTGCCCGGACTTGATAAACCACTATAATGTGTTAGCGCAGGAAAATTTTTGTTACGATTGTTTGGAACGTGAAATAAAAAGTTTAAATTGTTCTAGAACTTTTCCAAGTTGGTGTGTGGTCTAGTTCAGCCTTTTACAAGGCAGAGCGAAAACCTTACCGGATGATAGGAACGAATTAAAGTGTGTCGCTTCGTACATATCAATACAATACAGCTCTTCATTGAACTAAAAATAAAGAATACAGAAATAGTTTTGATTTCTATCCTGTTCTAAGCATCCCACTGCTGGGCAAAGTTTTACACGGAGAAAACTATTCTTAACTATGTTATGTTTTTAGTACTACTCGCTTCCAAGTGAATCTTTCCAAGACATACGTACATTCAGTACCTGCAAAGACATGACCAACATTTTATACTAACATTTTAAAAATCACGTAAAATCTTGCTTGCATGTAAGCGAATCCGTTGACAAGATTGTATGAAATGTATCTCTCAGCTTAGGTTATTTATTACCTTAGCCAGGAAAGACATTTTGCTAGTTCTATATTACGAACTTTGTTAAAAATAAGACCTTACTCTAGGCTATACAAGGTTATTTTTTGAATGGACTAGTAATTAAATATAGGACCTTGTTTCAGCGGGCCAGCGATTTGCGGGCTGGCGAGGTATGACATAAACCTTTTAATATAAAAACAAAGATTTTGTTAACCTATTTTTCCAAGTTCTTACGTGCCTGTCATTCCAAGAGTGGAGTCGATTCGTGTCATCATTTCAATAATTTGCACTAATGTATATTAAAAAATAAGTAGAGAAACCTTTAACCTTAAAAACTACTGTCAAAATGTTCCATGGATACATTTTTTTTTCCACGTTTTATAAAAACGGAGTCCACTGTAGTTCGCACTTATTAAAAAACTTAAAATGTAAAAATCTAAAAGCAGTAAAATTACAACACCGAGAACTTAAAAAATAGAGCTTTACTGGGAGCTTCTATTAATGCTTTCGCTGGCGGTAAACGAGGCACAATAATCTCTATTGTTATAACGACTACATAATTATAGCTGCTTACCGCCGGCGAACGTGTTAGAGATGTTTGCTAAATATGAAATTAAATAAAGGCATGATAATGAAAACATTATATGAATATGAATTAAGATAAAGTATACACAGAAAATCTTACAGACATCACAATGTCAACAGTAACAACTATAAAATATTGCAGTGTCGCTAAATTGTAGTTTTATGCTAAACAGAGATCCACCGGCGTGATAGCTCAGTTATTTATTAACTCGTTAATCTTTTCATCATGTCTGTTAACTTTAGAGTAGATTACGATAACCATCGGTCAGTTTGACATGGTGTCAAGAGTTCATCAAGATAATGGAGTGTCAGTTATCAGTTAGTAGGAAATGGGGGTTATCAAATCATGGCATAAATGATAACGTTGAGCTATAGTGATTAATATTGCGTATGTTTTACATTGGTGAAACTGTAACATCTTATCCTTATAAGTAAAGTTAGCTGCAGAAAAAATTTAGAGGTGCGGTCACCTTTTCTCGGCAGCTGACCGTTACAGTTTTATTAAACTACAGCTAAGTATCATCGTTCACAATTAACTTTGCAAGAATCAAGATAATGCAAGAAAGATTGTAATTACGTTCGGTTCCCGGTCGATCACTTTATAACTTCTTAGCTCTGTGGCCCGCAATGTAATGCTATTCGTACAACTTGGCTCGCAAAGTGTGAACTCTGTACTCTTGGTAACGTCTATATATGCTATCAGGGATTTCAAATGGTTACATGTCCAGAACCTTTGACTCCGTAGCGATATCCCCACTCTGCATTGCTAAAACGACCCATTAGCAGAGTAAAATGTTGCGGAAAACCAATCCGTTCCAAACAAGACGGTTAAGTAGTAGTTTATCACGAAAGCACGTCCTGTCTCGACGGGCCGAAATAAATAAACATGAAGGTCCGAGAAGTCCAATTAGTCCGATTGTGGTGTTTGAACGTGCGGTGGATTGTTGCTTCGCTCGCAAGGCGTTTAAGGGTTAAACACAGTACTCGGTTTTGCACATGAGGTGGCGTCGTCATGAGCTTGCAAGTATTGGGTACCAGGGGTGTTATTCTCAAAGGTATTCATGTCTGTTGCAGCATTGAAGTGGCCAATGGATTGTCATTTACTGAAAAGTGACACTCTAGCTCTTGGCTCTGTGAGCGAGGTTGTATTAGAGAAGAGCGCTACAGAATATGTCCTGTATGATGTGAAGCTAAATACGCTTCCGTTGGTTTTACTTCGGTTTTAACTTACATTGCAGTATGACTAAATAGTAAAAGTTGAGAACATGAAAGTTTCATTGAATATTAGCGATACGAAGGAATTTGAAGGGCTGATTTTCCTGACGACTGCTTCATGGTCAAATTGTTAGCGAATCTAATGGCAGTAGGGATTTAGAAAGACATACATTTTAGTTAAAAAAGAAATCGAAAAAAGCTAGCTCCACTTTTATTGAAAACATTAGTAATTATATTTAGTTCATAAGCAGGTCAAAGTTACTCAGGTATTTCTCCCCAGTATTTTACGCTTATAACTTAGTACCTATGCAAGTTTACACGTACGGTCGACAGACACCCTCAATTTATGCGCATGTAATTGCAAGTTAGTAGCGGTCTCGCATCGGCGATCTGTGGCACGTTTTCATTAAACTCTAAATTGTTTTTCAATGCTCCCCTCTAGCTTGATGCTAGGAATCCTGTAATTAGTCCACGTAAGCTCCTACGGATAATATTCTGATAGTACTCAAGGGCGGTGTGATGTTGTCTGTATTTAGTTGTATCTTTTATTGTTATTGTTGGCAAATAAATCTTATCTTATCTTATCTTAAAACTTTTGTGCGAGAGAAGATTGTAGTAATATTAAATGTTGCTCTACGGAATTTTGCAATCGAAGCGAACTGCAACGACAGTGGTATTTGTCTCTGTTTGTGTTAAATTCTATCTACATAATATTGGTTAAGGTGACAAATGTAAGGCCTCCCCCCAGAGTTAAAAACAATGAGTGCTATTGCATGTCAAAAATTCGCTAGGATCGCTAGGAGTGAAGTCTATCGGTCATTCTCCGCCAATGAGAGACAAGTTACTGTAGTCTATGATCGGTGGAAATTGACAGATAGACCTCACTCGATTTAGCGACTTAAGTGTATTTTCAAGATTTTGAATTTTAAAGATGTCGTTTATATTTATGTAACGAATTATGATCTTACGTTTTTGTTTTTAACTAACAAAACAAACTGGAGATGTAGTCTTGAATTCCGAGAGACAGACAGATGGCAACCAAAAAAAGGTGTTTAACTATTTATATAGGTACTTCGAGTGGCTCCAGTCCTCCACAGTATATTAAAGCGGGCCATCGTAACCAACACACGCTATATTATTATGATAATTACACATTAAACCACTATACTGACCAGCAGACTTTCTGATGCGGATTACGACCAAGTCTTCTTTTATTTTGCACTGTATCGTAGTCTGAATTACTTGTTCTCGCCACCTGCCGCGAAACTAGCTCCCGGTTCAACTTCTTTCTTTACGGCAAACGAGTTAACTACAAGTTTGAAATAGCTCTATTTTTATTTTTATACATCCAGTGTGAAAATACGGCAGTTAAATGTTTTATGTCTTTATTTGTATGGGCTCAAACTTAAAGAAATAAAAAGAATGTTCTATTGAATGTTGAAAATGAGCGCTGAAAGTAGCTTGAAACGTTTGAACCTTGTTGCATAAGTAAGTAACTACTCGTCCTTGCTACTCATGTACTTACTTGTAATTGTTGTGAAACATGCAACGGGTCAATGTGAAAATGCATTGATGTATACTTTGTGTAAATTAATAGTCTGCCACTTTACGATCAAAGCGTCATTATAGACCCAGTCTTTATTAAATCTTCACACCTCTCTAATGTTCCCATAATTTATACCTACACGTACAACTAATTGGGTATAGGTTGTAAATTAGTAGACCCAGGAAACCGAACACGGGGTGTCCCCTCACGTCAGATACTCTGCCTTAAACAACAAAAAGGTATATTTTATGAGCATGTTAATTGTTTAATAGCAAGCGCCCAAAGTTTCATCTCCTCTCGACTGGTTTGAAATAAGATACTGCTTCAACGTTTAAATATGTTATTCTCACTAATATTCTCCGCTTAAATACCTATTTATTAACATAACGTGAGAACGTAATTTATATTCTAACACGAAAATGGCCGGTGTGATTTAAAAATTTTAAATTTAAATGAATGTTCATCCTTTCGTCTGTATGGGAGGCGTTTAGCCCTTTCCGTAAAATATACCTACTTTTTTACCCAAAACTTGGCAAGCGAAATCATTTGTGTTGCTGTACAATATAGTTAATTACTCGTTACGTTTTAGAACAAAATCTCAAATACATACTATAACAAATGCTTAAAAATTTAAAAGAATAATATATCAGACAATAGACCTTTACATTCCCAGTCTATCCAATTCATTTGTTACATGATTCTTTCGTTTTTTATCCAATAACGTCCTTTAAATACCACACACACATCACACTAACATCTAAACTGCACATAAATAATTCGTCCCCTACTATATTTATAGCCTAATTTAAAACAGTATCAATTAAAAAAAATCTCGAAAAATCGCGCTCTATAAGCTGATGCAAATTCTCAGAACCTAATGGTTTTAGTCCCCAGGGGTTCTTGGAATCTAGTTTAGAAGGCGTTGACCTAAGTTTTGAAATAAAATAAGTGTGGCTAGACTCTGACCGTGGGCTGAATATCAATTAACCATGTGCAATGACAAAAGACGAGGGAAGATAAGTTAATTAAGTTGTGGTTTCTGACCTTCATTGCCCTTTAGTAATTCCTGGTTTTGTCGTTCACCCGTTTAACGTAAGCACAGTGTGAATCCTTCGTTTTCGTACTGACCGTACCCACTGTGTTTGTCGGTGTCTTATTCATCACCTCTCAAGGAAAACAGTTTTACCCCTTTCGGGGTAATTACCCCCAGGTTTGGTATCACTGCGCTATAGCACGCTAAAACTGAGTTGAAACTACGTTAAGACTGAATCATAGTGAATTAAACGGATCACTCAGTAATTTTGTGATGAGGTCCGATGATGTAGATTTTTGTGTTAATTCGGTTTTTGGAACTATTAAAAAAAAAACGAAAAATGTTCAAAAATGAGTTCGTGAGGTCTACAGCTCACAGAGAGACAGAGACACTAGAATAATATAAATATTAAGGAAGAATGAAAAACAGCGTACATGAATATATTTTTTCTTCTATTAACAGTGACAGGAGGGCATCTTAGGTAAATGTTTTTTTATCGTGGTTGAACCTATAGAATTTAATACACACATTACCTAATATTTAGAGTCCCGATGGCGTAACAACAACAATGTGTGTCAAAAAATCATAGACTGATTGATATTACGACACATTGATGTCGGTATTTCTGACGCTCCGTAACGCCGTGTCTACAACAGCCACTAATTATTACCTAAGTCTCGATCACTGACCATTACTCATTGTTAACGATTCCTAAGCTTTAGACTATAATGATCTTAATGATGGTTTGAACTTGTTCCTTTCTTTCATCATTCATTATTTCCTTCGCTGCGTGATATTGTTTTATTAATGGATCAGAGCTTTGTAGTCTTTGAAAACAACATCACAGTTTCTTAAAACCTTTTTTTATATTAAGACAAAAAGAAAAACTTAGAGGTGTGAGCCAGGACTTGAATTCATGACCATCTGCTTGAGAAACCATACTAATAGGTCAAATCACTGCCAGGTAAGATAAGGTACAAAAATCAGCTTATAAAATATCTACCTGTGAACAGTACGGCTATTTTTATACTACACTACTGCAAAAAGTTTTAGAAGTCCACGTGTATTCGTAATGAAACATTTAAAGGTCTGCATTAGGTACGTCGCCAGAGTTGAGACGTTATCATTTTTATGGAAATCGGACGGTAGCAACGCTTTCAAGCAAATAGGCCATTTATCTATTTAAATAGAAAGCTGGGACCGCACACGATTCGAACGAACTGTCGCATTTTGTGGTCGCACCAAGAAATTGCACGAATACTCGTATTGAGAAATAAAACACCTATTAGGAACTCTTGATTTGTGATGGAAAATGGAAATTTCAGAGAAGATAATATTAAAGTAGGTAAAACAAATGCGACCTATTGGGGAATATTAAAGTGAAGAACGTTTAGAATACTTACAATTTTATTTGTGTGATGTTGTAGTAATTGTTTAATGTGGTTACGAGTGTTCAGCGTAAAATAACTTTAATTCCTCACAATAATACAAACCGCGAAATTTTCAAGCGAACTTGCTGCTTTATGGAAAGTATCCGAACACTGTTGAGCGAAATAGCGGAGCTTTTAAAACCGCACCGCCTATTAGTGGCTTTTATAGAAGAACTTCCAAAGATGTGGTGAAGATAAAAGATTTTAAATGAAAGAAATTCTACCACGGTACAAGAGCTGTGGTTTCGAACCGGCCGCGCCTCGGCAATTTCAAGCTCCAAAGATTTGCTTTTTGTCCAGTGAACATTGATAAAAGGTGAAATTCTCTTTAATAATAGCATCGAGCTAAGGGTCAATGACTTTATTACATAGTGTGGTTTCCTATAATGCCTTTTAGGGAATGATATTGATAGCTCGGTAAAATTGACCGTTGAGTTAACTTAGTCTTGCGGCTTTCTTGGCGCTTCTTTCTTTTTTCAAAGTGGGTTATGATGAGATGTAATTTAACATTCCTTAATTCTTACTTTTGCAGGTTGTGGTGTGGTGTATGTTGATGTAATTATAAGTTTATTTAATGAAATAAAACGGTATACATTTTACACGACGTTTATTAAATGGTTGAAGCTGAAGTATGTCATCTACATTTATTTACCCAAAGCCTTGTGAGGGCTGAAAGGTTTTACACATGAAAACTCCTACGAGTAATTGTTCGCAGATATATTATTCAAGTAATGTATCGTACATGTGTAAATATTACATTGTATTGTTAATATTGTAAATTGTAAGCTGTGCTGGGATGACTGCTGCCGGAATTGAGACCCGGCGTACACGAGTCACCATCTCACCCGCTAACCCTGCCGCCAAGCAGCAGTTCTTGCACTATTTATTACCTATACCTATTTACGACAAATTACGGGCACAAGAGTCATATCCTCCTTCAGGCTGCAGCTGCAATCTCTCTGGTACTGCAGGTGTCTATGGGCAGCGGCGATCACTTACCATCAGGTGAATCACGTGCTTATTTGCCCTCTTTTTCTACAAAAAAGAATAACTTATTCCAGCAACTGTTGCTGTGACAAGTGCTTCTTTTCCATTTGCTAGTCAAAAAAGGACACCAATAAGTCGCGGAGAAAAAGATCGCCAGTGTGCATGTGCACATGCACTAGCTTATAATTAGTTATCAGAAACTAGGTAAGTAAATAATTTTCAAGCATAACTACCACCGGTCTTCCCGCCTTCCCTATCTTTAACTGGATGGCCAATGTCCACAGTCCACAGCAGCTTAAATTACAATCGAACCCAGCATTAGAATACATGTTTATGTTAATAGCCGCTAAATGGTCGTTTTGTTTTAGGAACGAGTCGTGCCACGCATTAAACTAATGTGCTCAATAATTTTCCTGGCGCGCGTTGTTCTTAGTCCATTACCATGTGGATGGTGGCCTGTACCAATAGACTCGCCGTTGCCTATTTGAAAACGCTAAGTGGTTTCGAAGCGGAGTGAAAACTAGATAATATCGATGTGTACACCAAGGAAGTGTTTTACCAGTTGAGTTTTGATGACAGTTTCTACCTCAGAAAAAAAAGGCTGATTGTCACATTAACTTGTGAATGAAAATGATCTTTAACGTTTTTAGGCGTACAAATGACACTGAGCACGGGACTTCCTTGGTGGATTAAGTATTATACGGCATATTATCTTGCTGTATTTTTATTTTGATTTTGTATATTCTGATTGTACTAAATATTGTATTGCATATTTAGTGGAGCGTAGCTACGGCAAATTATGAAATGTAAGATAATAAATTTGCACAATCAGTAATAAGTTACTGCATTGTAGTATGGGGTGGGGCTGCGAAAACTAAACTTATAATGGCAGAAAGAGGGCAGAGGTGTCTACTAAAAGTAATATACAAACTACCGTTCAGACACCCAACTAGTGAACTGTATAAAGAGGGCAGAGGTGTCTACTAAAAGTAATATACAAACTACCGTTCAGACACCCAACTAGTGAACTGTATAAAGAGGGCAGAGGTGTCTACTAAAAGTAATATACAAACTACCGTTCAGACACCCAACTAGTGAACTGTATAAAGAGGGCAGAGGTGTCTACTAAAAGTAATATACAAACTACCGTTCAGACACCCAACTAGTGAACTGTATAAAGAGGGCAGAGGTGTCTACTAAAAGTAATATACAAACTACCGTTCAGACACCCAACTAGTGAACTGTATAAAGAGGGCAGAGGTGTCTACTAAAAGTAATATACAAACTACCGTTCAGACACCCAACTAGTGAACTGTATAAAGTCAGTAGCGTCCTATCGATAAGGAAATTGTATATTTTGATAAGTATTCTTAAACTACATAAGAAGTTGATCTTTAACCCAGCTATATTAAAACGTAGGTTAAACTATTACGTAGCCCCTATATGCCTTTCGAAGTCCAAATGTGCCAGAAGACAATACACTGCCTTATCATCCCACTTGTATAACAAAATAAACAAGATCCTTAATATCTACCCTATGAATCAACTAAATTGTAAGAAGACTCTGATCCAATGGCTTTACACACTGACTTATGATGACACGGAGTCACTTCTTCTATGAGCTATGTTTGTCTTTGCATGCTTTTAGCTTAAAAAGCTTGTATCAAGACTAAACCTCTGAACAGTTTTTTCTGTTAATCCTTAATTTTTGGACAATGTACGTCTCGATGAACAGAGTCAGTACATGGCACAAACGTCGTCTATGATTTTTTTCTGCTGTTGGAATTATGTCATGTACATGGTAAAGGATTAAGTACACCCGTACATACCTATACTCAGGAACAATCTTCTCATCTTCACAAACCCACAACAACCCCCCCCCTCCCCCCCCCCCACACACACACACACGCACACACACACCTTACTAATTAAGATATTAATAGATAGTTCTTATAAGAAATTGCTAATTTGTAAAACAACACTGGAAGGGAGGAGCGGAACCTCCTAACACAAGTATTTGTCATACTTACCAGGAGGGACCGGACATACATATTGTAACCCTTGGCATGATACCAAATAAAATATTTTGATTTTTTTTTTTGATTTTTTTAATAAAGCAAGCCGCGAATGATTTCAGTTTATAGCGTTCTGTATAAATGGGAGACGCATTCGGATAAAGATAGTGACACAACTCTTGACAGTTGTTGACACTTGACACTTTTGACACACTTGTAACAGGGGCCTTGTAAAGTGATTTAATAATTTAACATTTGGTTTACACTTCGCCGCTATATCACTTGGATTGTTCCGAATAAAGGTACGGGTGACCAATAATTATTGTATCGGAAGGTCAATGTTGGCTTTTGCTGTTAAAACCAGTCCACATTCACCTGGCTTTGTAATGACATGCGGCTTTTCCGATCTATTTAATTTTCACTCTTGTTACCTGGTTAGTGAAGTTTTTGCTGGAGGTTGCCTGTTTTAATATGTTTAATTAGAAGACGTTTGGCCTTTTCGAGAATTGTCTGCCATTAAGAAATATGAAATGTGAAAAAGTTAAGAACACAAAAAGTGAGTTACGAATATTGTTGCACCTGAAATAAAGTATGTACTACTGATGTCAAAATACTGAAAAAAAAACACTGATGTGAAAAAACAGAGGCTTCACTTATTACTGCAATTTAAGCGATTTTTAATTTAGCAAAAAGTAATTAAAGGACATAGTTGGATCACTGGAAACTATGACGTCATAGTTGAGTAATTCAGTTCAAAATTTAAAAAAAGGCGCTGGTTCGACCAACTTAGTCATCATCCCCATTATTTATGACAAGATTTTATCGTAATGTAATACGCTTTGGCATGTACCATCAACTTTAGTTATTGCAAGGACGGTAAAACTAAGAGGACTGCCAATACCTATAATAAGCCTGCTGTAGCTTTTTTCACTATAGAGAGGCTTTTGTATCATTCATAACACATTTCGTACACCTCTGTGGGCCGAGCACGAATATCGAATCCTGTAATCGTAGTAATCGAGTAGTAACGTTATCGAGAAATTGTTATGACGTTTGGAACAGCGCCCGCCCGTGAGCGTATTTGGAACGAAAATTTAGTATGAGTTTCTCGATTTCGATTCGATAACGTTACGTTACGCAGGATTCGAATATTCGTAATCGGGCCTCTGTGCCCTAAGCACGACTTGTCGAATCCTGCGTTACGTTACGGTTATCGTATCGAGATCGAGAAATCTCATACTTACTAAATTTTAGTTCCAAATACGCTCATGGGCGGGCGCTGTTCCAAACGTCATACAAACTCGTTATAGTTTACTATTCGATTTTACGTGACGCAGGATTCAAGTCGTGCTTAGGGCACTGATTAACACAAGGCGTCATCAAGCTCAAAGAAAAAAACCAATACAGATGGCGCCATTGTGTTTAGCACAGTAGGGTCTAGCCCAACTCACAGTGCTACTTATTTCTCGCGCGAGAACAACTGCTAGTTCTTTTTTGTCACTCAGCACATCTAGCACGGCGCGCCATTTTGTCGCTTGTCGCGCAGTGCGTCCCTTTCATAGTGACGGAATCAGTGAAGGACGCACTGAGCGACAAGCGACAAAATGGCACGCGTGCTAGCCCCCCAGAATGCAACGGGACGGGTAATGTAATCTCGCGCGACAAACAAAGTCGCGGCCAGTCGTGCTAGCCCTACAGGTTTGAGTGTCTTACGAAACGAATGGTACAGAGCCAAACTAGCCACTGCAGGCTTACTTTTTTAAAGGACCGTCACATTGGTAGTCCTCTGGCTTTATAGTCCTTGGTTATGGTTATGATAGACCGCGTCGCTTGTCCCTACTTATTTTAATTTCCCGCAGCTGCATGTAATAACATGCAGGAGTAATGGCAGATAATCTAGACCGGTCCGTCTAGTCTTGCCTAGGAATCACAGAGCACTTATACGGGAGTTGCGATAAACCGCCTATACCTACTATAGGCGTTCTATAGACTACGAGTATACCCTGTCTGAATTTTAACCCCCCACGAAAAAAGAGGGGTGTTACAGTGTTCCGTAGTCTTTTGTAATCACATTGTAGGTAATGATAGTGAAATACACTGATCACTCAAGTATGTCAGGCGAGTACAGCTCACGCTTCGGTGGTAGCAAAACGAGTGGCGCACAATTAAAATAAATACCCTCGTTTTATGTTAAAGCCATTTCTTTATTATTTGTTTTGCGCCGAGCTGCTTAGATAAGTACCTTTAGCTCATGTCGAATTTATCACATTATTTTTGTACGTATTTGGCATTTGTTTGAAATTTTCGCTGTGGTGTGAGTTTATAGCTCATTTCAAAACAAATAACTGTCACACATTTATCATTTCCCACAGCCACTGGTACGCTTATCTGTAATTTTTTTCGGCAAAGGGGAAATCGCGCGTTGCCTTCACCTACCGTATGTGCTTTGTGGTAGGAACAAAATAACCGCTTGTGGTCACATAGAAATACTGTCTTTTCAGAGACAGAATTGGAGCTGCAGTTCCAGTTGGACGAGAGATGAATACCTAATTAAGTACTCTGATGTATAATTTCGAACCCCCGACGCTAAAGAAGGGGTGTTATAAGTTTGACCTGTGTATCTGTGTATACGTCTATGGCATCGTAGCTCCTGAACGGATGACCGGATTTAGACGCGGCTTATAATCGAAAGCTTGTTTAATCGACATGGTTTTTAGCTTAGTTTCATAAAAATCGCTTTAGCCATTTTTAAGATATTGAACTTTGAAATGAAAATGTCGGGAGTTTTTCGGCGGTCCCGAGAACAAACATTCGTATTCGTACTAGGCTATCTGGGAGTTAAACTATAGTGAGTATGGCGGTACAAATTGACGCGTCGATTTGTGCTTCGATTTTAAATATTCGCGACTGGTTTCCATATAATTGGTAACTATTACGGTCACAGAACTATATCGGCATAGAAGGAGAGAGTCCATTATAACATTTTGCTTTAGTATTATGACGTCACGAGTAAAAATTAGCTAGGAAATACCTCAATTAACAGCACCAACTTTTTGGTGGCGTTTGAAAAGTTACTGGTTGAACAACAAGGTATTCTGTTTTTAAATCCTGCCATCGCACGCGGAAAGCGGTCGGTAGCTGGTACACTTAATGAGGTTGTCAGTCCTTCTTTTCGCCAAGCGAGGTGCAGTACGATTACTCTAAGTTTACCGCTGACAGATTTCAAAATCTGTCAAACATGTTACAGAAAAAAACTATAAACAATCACTTTGCTCACTCACGACCGCAAAGTCGCGGGTGAGCAAAGTAATTGTTTTTAGTTCATAAATATGGACCTCCGCAAAGTAACGCCTGATTCAATTAATTAAACATGTTATAGATTTTGTAATAAGTATTTTACTTGTGCGACATTAAATTTGAAAATGAAATGAAATCAAACCATATTTGTCAGTGGTAAAGGTAAAGTAAACGTTCTGCACATACTTACACTCTTTCCTTCTATACCGATATAGTTCTGTGATTACGGCCATATAAATGCTAACACGTGAGGTTTAACCTGTTTATTGCACTGGATCTATTAGTTTGGAATAAATCAAACCGCCTTAATTAAACGCATCGTAAGCGAATTATTGCCTCCAATATTATGCAGATTGCAAGTCTACATTCATCAAATTAAGCACGGAATATTAATTTTGATTTACTGGCATCAGCTTTCAAATTACGATTGTTCGCAATCTGGTTTAACGTAGGTGGAAATACAAGGTTGTGTAGAGTTTTGTCATTATAAATCATAAAGCTTTACAACAAAATGATTACCAGTGACTTGTTAACAAACTGTATCAAATTTTATGAACTAAAAACAATTACTTTGCTCACCCGCGACCAAAGCTTGCTTTGAAAAGTTTGAATTGCGTGGACGCGGGTGAGCAAAATAATTGTTATTAGTTCATAATATAGACCTCCGCAAAGTATCGCTTGATTCAATAAATTATGTGTACAATTCTTCTTCGAGGAATGCAAGATTCCACAAAATTTTGACGAAATTTAAGTTGTATTTTCCTAATAATACAATACAATACAATACAATACAATAACTCTTTATTGAACACCACATAAAAGTTTGAATTGCGTGGACGCGGGTGAGCAAAATAATTGTTATTAGTTCATAATATAGACCTCCGCAAAGTATCGCTTGATTCAATAAATTATGTGTACAATTCTTCTTCGAGGAATGCAAGATTCCACAAAATTTTGACGAAATTTAAGTTGTATTTTCCTAATAATACAATACAATACAATACAATAACTCTTTATTGAACACCACATAACAGTCAAGACAAGAAATAAGGCACAAAGAAAAACAACAAGACAAATCGCTTGAGGTTACTGTACACAGAAAAAGCGCCGGGAATCGTGAAAGATTATTATAGGAAAACAAAACACTTGAGTGAACTGAACTTTGGTAATATGATTATTATGAAAATAAAAACCTTAAAAGTCACCCAATTAACACTAATAACATAACGTTCAAAAGAATCACTACTTACCCCAAGAAATTTGCTCAACATAATGCTAGAATGCAAATAGTTTCTGCAGTGAGATTTCCAAAACAATTATGGTACAGTCAGCAGCATTAGTGGCTAAGCTACCGAAGCGCTCACAATGATCTGCACAAGCTCTATGTCTATAACAATAGAGCCGTGCTTAGATCATTGTGAGCGCTTCGGTTGCTTAGCAACCATTGCTGCTGACTGTACGTAACTTTAAAACTTGCCGTCCAAGTATAATTGCGTTATGTTAAGAATGCGCACTGCAGAGGCAAAACGTAATGAAAGTCGTGAGCAAGTGTTCATGGGTTTGTTTAATTTCTAAAACTAGTCACTAGTGGCTTTGTGAGCTGAGCGTCTATTGTTATCAACGACAAATAATTCTCATATTGTGTGACACCCGTAACGCAAACGCGATCGAGACATATCTGTGGCCGTTGATTACACTAGACGCTCTGTAGACTTCGCGAGCTAATTTTTTTACAATTACCGAAAAACAAATCATGTAAGTACAATAATTTATAGCACTCGATCACAAAATTTTACCAGAATCGGAAGAGAACAACCGCCAGACAGCCGGATAGCCATGGACATTTAAGTAAAGGTACGCTTCGCGCTTGCTCGGCCAATAATGACATGAATGGCTGTAATACCTACATCTTCTGAATTCTTATTTTTTCCAATTAAGGAGGTTCATTTCATGAACTAAATATAAAAACTATCGCCTTGACTATAAAAGTCTGATTCACACTCCTCGTATTTATTATTAAAAAGCACAACATAATAATTTCAACACGATTCACCGTGATAATAATGGGCAGAATAAATTGGGTCTGTAAATTGAACAATTTAATTAATCGAACAAGTGCGGGACTCGTTATACCCGCCACACCCGTAAAGGTTCCGCCACATTAATTCACGATTTAAATACCTGCAGGTACAGTGAACCAACTTTTGATATAAGCTAATATAGACTTAAGTATTAAAGTAAACGGATCACGTTTATGATGGCCGCCTAAGTCGAGTCAAATTTGACCTCAAAAGCTTAAATGGCGACGAAAACGAGGGTAGTTGTTAACCGTTGTTAGTCACACCTCGTGGCCGACTGAGCAGAGGCCCGAGTACGAATATTCGAAACCTGCTTAACGTAATCGAGTAGTAAACGTTATCGAGAAATTTGTATGATGTTTGGAACAGCGCCCGCCCGTGAGCGTTATTTGGAACTAAAATTTAGTATGAGGTTTCTCGATTTCGATACGATAACGTGACGTTACGCAGGATTCGTAAACTTCGTGCTCGTCCTACTGGGCGGTGGTGTGCAGTGTTCTTTTCGCTACGGAAATCGACACAAACATAAGGATATGTCATTGCCTTACCAACACCATGGACTTCGGGTTAGCGCTTAAAAAAACGTCCGAACCAAAGGATCACTAATTTGCAAATAACAGTACTAATCGAGCGTCAGTCGTCGTCGTTTGGTCGAACGACAGCCCTATGACGTGTGTACTGTGTACTGGGACACATTCCATGGTGTTAATAAGTCAATGGGTATATATATGAACGTTTTGAACACAGGAACGGCGGAGCAAGCCCGCTGACTCGGGCGGTGAGTCACGTTCGGCCCTGGCACCCGTGTGCGCGGCTCATATCGTTGGCACTAATTAAGGCCATACAACTTGGAACTAAAACGGAGTACTGAAACTACTGAAGAGCCTGTCCATGTGCTATAAAAAAGTCTATGGCTACAAATGTGAGCGCCTCTAGAATATTTTACATTAGACCAGAAGGTTTTGTGTTATTGGCTTCACTATTTCGAAGTCCCCGGTAGTTTTATTTTAAGGATTTAAACTAGTTGATATCTAAGAAAATTTTGCTACATATTCGAAGCGGTTTGTCCAGTATATTGTGGCGGTTACTGTGCTGAGTAGGTGCGCCAAACGACAGCCATGCCAAGGTTGCGGGCACACCCTTTTAAATTAGCAATAACTATGGATTTACATTTTAGTTAAAGGCATTCAGTTTTATGATTACTGCTATAACTACCTTTGCTAATAGTCACATAAATCGCTTCAGAAATTAGAAATGCTTTTAACTTGAGCGACAGCGTTGGATGTTTCATTATTATTTTGTTCAGTTTATAGACAATATAGATATATTATAATCTGATGTGTAAATAATAATTGGTATCAAGGAGATTTTGATATAAGGTACCACGGCAGTAACGGTAGCATTGCAGACTACCTAACTACCTACCTAACTGTATTGTAATGAACAAGATTGTCAGATTATGGTTATAGAAAGCACAATTTAGTTTCCCTATAACAGTAGACTCCCCGTGGAGAGTATGAAAAGTCAAGCTTTGGCGTACCCTGGGTCTGCCCACAGCCTTCTAGTTTGATTTAGGTGCTATAATAGTGCTTTCGAACGCTAAAATAATGGTAACTTGCCGATAGAGATATTAATGAAGGTTTGCTGCTATGAAATTGGTCAATTTATTTTCAAAGCAAAGTCATAAAATCTCTAAGCAATTTTGTGCGAATTGGCAATCTAAATATTATGTATAAAGTAGTTCGTATTCGTCAAACTAACGGATTTAAGCTATTAAATTGAAGCAAATTTTGCAGATTTACGTAACGACTCCACAGACGCAATTTTTTTTAAGCAAATTATTATTTCCTACATTATTACATAAAAAAGTGACTGTGATCCTGATATACTAATACAAAAGTTAATAATCAAGTTACGGTATTCTCACTTCTACAATTCCTCTATTTGTATTTACGAAATAAAACTTTATGAAAAGCTGCGTAATGAAAACTCAGCAATGAACTGCAAAAGTTCCGAGAAATTTATTGGGTTTCTGTTCCATTTTGTTCGCTATAAATATTTGTTCTTGCATCTTAGAACCTCGGTCGAAGTTAATTTAATTTTGTTTTGATTTTACTGTTTCACTTTACACGTAAACTGTTCTGTTGAGATTATTTTTCTTAATAATTCTTTCTTTTCTTTTAATGATGCTTAAGTGTAATGATGACTTCAACTTTTTTCTACTAAGTAGTATTTCAAACTACTGCTACTACTAAAAAAACGACTTTTAGGTATTTAGTGATTCTAGACTATGACAATTTTATGTGATGAGTATTCAGCATGTTATTTTCAAATGCTATGTAGTTACATCATTAAACCTAAGTATTGCACTGGCTGTGAGTTAATTCTTACCATGTCAATAGCTCTGTGTAATGAGGACTACTAGTATGAATTTGAATGCGAACGTCATGCACTCTTCATAGTTCATTAGTATTCACAAGTGAGTAGAGCGGAACCATACAGCTCCTAGTAAGTTCGGACAAAATTGCGACATGGTTGTAACCGCTGCAGCAAATAAAGCACGTATTGTGTAGCGACAAGTTGGAAAGAACTTTGTACCACTAAAGCTTGTGGGATCTCATTGCGGTCGTTTATTGAATCTGTGCTCATACATGGATACGTCTGATTATGTCGCTGACTGATTCAACGTATTTTTCATAGATACTAATGCAAAAAATAAATCACGTACAAAGTTATGGAATAAAGTTTGGAGTGGATTAAACGAAGATTTGACATCACTCGAAATGTCGACTACCAGGATTCCAATGGATGACTTGGCATTTGTTGCAATACTGCACTTGTTGAATTAAATTAAAAAAACAAGGAAAACAGTACAGCTGCGATGTTCAGTTTCAACGCTCACGACGCAACGCCATTTTATTTTCGAAGCAGATGTGGACTGAAATTACTGTAGCAACGTAGGAGCGTAAATGATAAATTTTGAGGCAACAGAATCGAGCACAGCATTGCGGATACTGACGACCTAAGTTCACTGCGTAATTTTATATAATTTACAATGGAACAAGCCGAGGAAGTAGTGGATAGCAATAGACGAATAATAGTATCGAACCCTTGTCGGGAAGAACTAGAAAACTAGGAATCTTGCCCGTGCACGGAAAACTTGGATTTATTACATGAAACGATATTTTTGTGGTTGGCAAGATCTTCTGCAAGATTCGTCTGGATTGCTAGCACCATTTTAATCGATCCTAACGTTACAGTAGTGCTGGCACTGGTGTGGGTTCCGGGGAAATTGCACACGAGGCATGTCATCTTAGCCCTCTAGGTTGGCAACGCATCTGCGCAGTACCTTTGTGGATGACTTACCATCACCTTTTCTTGTTCTACATTTAAAAAATTCATCGTCTTCAATGTTGTCTTAAGCCAATAAAATTCTCATACACAATCGCCATTCAGTAACATATCTCAAACACTAAAAGCCAAATACCGAATTTCATTTGTCCGAAATTTTAGATTGCCTTAATGTATTTTTTTTCTGAAACTGTAAATATTTCAGGATTTATTTCAGAACCATCGTGGCCCTGTAGGTTAGATTAGTTTTGTAAAAATCCTGAAATGCTTAGTTTCACAAATAAAATGCACCAGGGCAAACGAAAATTTCGAACAAATGAAATTCGTTCAATGGTTTTTAGTGTTACCTATATTGTATTGCAAACAAAAGCTACGTCTCCCGATGTAGTCACAAATTGCAGTGCAAGGTTCTTATTCTGTGCGGACATGTAGACCTGCGGGAATTTAAGCTTGTAAATGTTAAATTTAAAAGGAAGTCCACAAATTTGCCACAGCACTGCGGATATTCGACCAATATCGAACTAAGTATACAAGGAACGTACGCGGCTGTAGAAACATCGCTTGAAAAATGCGAGGTACGTGTGTCAAGACCCGGCCTGGAGAGGAAAGGTCAGTTTGCAATGGATACAAATTGACTTGACGTTCGCCGTGAAAAAGAAAAATTGCGTCAATATTGGATAGCGCTGCTAGAGCAGCATTTACGTGTTTCTTCAATTATTTTAACAAATACGTTTTGGAATCAAAACTTTGAGAAACGTTGATAGATACGTTGGTCGAGAAGTAAAATTAACTTCCTAACAAATGTTAAATCACGTTTTATGTTGCACTTTTTGACTTTGACGTAAAAATATTAGTTATGTAGCGTTAAATTCTTGGTGTGACAATAATACGCAGAAAATACGAAAACGTAACTTACTCCGGCAATCGAAGGCGGTTCTTTGACATCGAAATGTATTGCCCCCCCCCCCCTCCATATCAAAATAAATTTCGTTAGTAACCTAGGGGGGGGTAGTCATAATTTATTTATATTATTTTTGTGTAGTGCGTGTGCGTGTGTGTGTGTGTGTGTGTGTGTGTGTGTGTGTGTGTGTGTGTGTGTATGTGTATGTGTGTAGTAAATACTAAGTTAAACAAGAATACACAGAAATTTAGAAAATATAGCTTACCCCGGGAATCGAACGCGGTTCATTGACATTCCGTGTCACCTGCTCATACACAAGTCAGCGGTGATTTGTCATAATTAATCAAAAAGAGCTCAAAATTGTAGTGAGCACTTACATTACCTACATATTTCAAATCCTGTTCCACAACCGTCATATCTAAACAAAATGGCGGCGATTGGCAATCTGTGCCGGTAGTAGCGGGCGTGGCGGGTCACGACGCTGCACCCTAGCGCACGCGCATTGTCCGGTGCCAGTGAAAGGTACAAATACTTCAATTATATAAGCTGTTAGTTGTGGATTTATGACTCGTAAATCTGTTTTGCTTTAGACAGAGCATTTTGATTCGAGGGTGCGATCGGGCTGTAATTGGACGAAGACTTCATTAAGTATCAAAAAACCTACCTGGCCCCTATTTCACCAACTTTACAATTGTCAGTTCTCAATGACAATTCATTGTCGATTGCTGACTTAAAGAGCTTTTCTTTTAGCGCGCTTCATGTTGGCAAAGAAATGTACTTCGAATTGTCAATATAATCTGGCAATAAGGCCTGGACTGACTTGCCTAACTTTGACAATGACAATGTTCTCAGTATGTTTAACATTTTCACTAGATGATTTTTCAGTCATACGTTATACTTAGTTTGCAGACAAATTAATGAAAAACGCGTGGTGGTTAAAAATTTAACCAATTTTGCTTACAAGCGTGACAATTTTGTATTGGCGTTGCCGCCGGCAGTCATGCGTCTGCCACGGGAATATGTTACAACACACACAAATATTGTTTATTGAACACCTCAAAACAGTACATGGAAATTACAAAAAAAAATAGGCAAGGTAGACGATAGGCGATCTTATCGCTTAAAAGCGATCTCTCCCAGACAACCGAAATACAGAAATTATGATTAAGAGGCTAATTAAAGTACACTACGCACACATATACACACACACACAAACACATTATTTATTTACACTAAAATTATATGTATACGAATTTTCCCGCTCCAACTGAAACCGGAAGCCATGACATGTTTCGAACTAATTCGTAGTCCTTCCTCTGGGAGCGCACGACCCAGAGCGAGACGCACACTGCGCGCCGCGGCTCTGAAGCCAGAGCCCGAAACATGTCGGGCTAAACTCGACTTATATACGTTAGTGATCCGATTTTATTTCATTACGATTGAATCTCACGGTAGTTTCATGTTAAAAACTTAGTACCTACTAACTAAATATTAATACATATTTACAAAACAATTCTCTCGCCACAATTTAGTTTCCACTTAAAGCTCATAATCATGAAGAATCTTATTTTTTTTAAATCTAACATTTCAACGAGGCTTCAGTGCACCAAGTGTGGCTAAGTCAGCGTCATAAGAATCTTGTTAAATTCGTTTTTAGCATAGACACAAAGTTAACAAACCGCCGCTTAATATCATAACTCAAACGGCTCCATAAACCGTGATGTCATTATTTATGTACCGCTTATTCAAATTTAATATAAAGTTTAAATTTTAATAAAACGAGACGCAATTTAAAGATAAAAAATATTAACTTGTATTCATAAAACATAAAGAAGTTAGCGGGTGTTTGAACTAGGGATCAAGGCGCGTGGCCATCAGAAGGTACTCCCAAAATCATGAATTTAAACTACCCAAAGATTACATTGATTAATGGATTAAAAGTCAAAGTTTGTGTTAATTACGCATCCGTCCTCAATCAACAGAGGTATAACCAGTTTGGGGAGATAAGTATTCGGAAGATTTTATCAGCATTTGTTTACTTAATAAAGCTGACAGCAAATAGCTCGCTTTGGTGCCTTGCCGACTTCATTACGCATGTAACCTGATATGCATTTCTTGCCTATCAATATAGAAAAACACTTCCGTTAGGTTGTGGCCAACCAAGCGTAATTTTGTCAGTTGCAAGTCAGTTGTGAATCAAAAGACGCAGTGTGAGCGAAACAAAACTTTGTATGAAAACGAACGAGTTTTGTATGAAACCTAATGTAACAGAAATTACGCGGCTCACAACTCTCGTTTGGGCTCACCTACAGAACTATATCTGGGTAGAAGGAAAGAGTGTTTGTACCTCGCGGGCCGAAATGAGACTGAGAACCAATTACGCGTTCCAGCACCCCACCGTTTTCCGCGTGCGACGTCAGCTTTTAAAAACAAAATGCCTTCTTGTTCAACAATTAACTGTCCAAACATAACCACAAAAGTTGGAGCTGTTAATCGAGCTATTTCCTCACAAAATTACACTCGTGACGTCAAAATACCTATGCAAAATGTTACACGCTCGGTTCTCACACAAATCGATGAACCCTTTCCTTCTACCCCGATATAGTTCTGTGACCTCACCCTTACTGAGTGACTGACAGACAACACACAGCCGAAACCCTTGAGCATAGAAGGTTGAAATTTTGCATAGAGGTTGCCTTTATGATGTAGACAAGCACTAAGGGCGCATTTGTTGAAATTCCCACGGGATAGAGAACAAACCGGGTTTATGCGAGTACGAAGACGCGGGCAAAATCTAGTCTGTAATGTTATAAGCTATAGGTGTTGTTAATTGTATACTTGACTGTGATTCCTCTGTTGTCTCTCGAGAACAATGCGGTGACAGTGAAACCAATATTCATTGTTAGATAGCTACATCCAATTACAACAAGACAACTTTACAAGAGTTAATTGGGTAGGTATTGGCATCGATGGTCTGTATCGTAATTATTGTTTTATGGTACGTACACATCTAATTGTAAGAAATAGAAATCTTTATAGTGATTTGGTTCCACAAACACTAGAAAATTCAAGAAAAACTTATTGATATGTTTCGATAATATTTCACAGCCACACCGCAACTGCAAATTTTTTACTTAAAAACACAATGGCCCTACCAGGTACCAATTATTCTCTTAAAATAATCACTCGCTCGTCACACGCTGCCATGTCACATGGCTGCCTCCGAGCGTATTTTAATTGACGTGTTTTAGTGTTTTCTGTAGTATTCATCAATTAGGTAAGTAATCTACACGCACAAAGAACTCAACTCACCGAACTCATAATATTCGTCCAAGTGCACCTCACGCTGGTGCTTGTAATTGTAATTTTGTAATTGTAGCACGGGCTATTTTCCGCAACTCGACGACTAGTTTGCGCCTATTTTGCGTGAGGGGGCTGACGGCACTATTCATGCCAGCCCAGCTCCTGGAGGAAGCAGAGCACACTCTTCACGTTGCTGGCGACCTCCTGGAGCGACCCCGGTGACCCGAGGTGCTGTGCCCTGTATTCCGCCACCCCAGAGCATTCCAGTAGAACGTGGGCGGCTGTCTCGTCCGCTTCCATGCAGGCTCTGCACAGTGGACTGTCTGTAACACCCAGTGTGTGTAAGTGCTTGTTGAGTAAGGCGTGTCCAGTCAGTGCACGCTGGTGCTTAGATACCTCTCAATGAGACTGGGCGAGAATTTGGGCCGCATTTCCATAATAGACATTATTCCAAAGTTGCGTTGCCAGGGATGCGTATGTATTCGTCAAATTAGAGTTGTTTATTTTCATAGCTAACCTTACGGTAAAGTTAAGCTTATCGACGATTAACAAAAAGTAAAACCGCCTTAAAAAAAAACCTCAGAAAACAAAACTATAAAATAATCCCCAAAAAGCCATGAGTTTTAGGCCTAGCAGAAATATGAAGTCGGTGCGGTGCTAGCGGAATATTCTTGGAATGAAGCACCGACTTCATATTTCTGCTAGGCCATAAAACTCATGGCTTTTTGGGGATTATTTTATGTTTTTTTTCTGAGGTTTTTTTTGAAGGCGGTTTTACTTTTTGTTAAAAGATTTTTTATTTCACAATTTTTAGTTACGTTAATATTTAAAATATTATCCTCCAACTCCTAACCGTTAAGGAGTTGTACCTTCCATCATCACCTCATCAACACGAGATGATGACTACCAGACGCAAGTACTTGAATAGCTTCCGAAAATATATGAAACACATGATACGTCCCTATAAAATTTGAGGGTTGCCCTCGATTTCTCTGGGATCCCATCTTCAGATCCTGACTTGGTGACAATGGGACCAACTAGAAAGTATACCCTTTCAAACAAAAAAATAATTTTTGAAATCGGTCCAGCCGTCTTCGAGTAATCGGGGAACATACATAAAAAAAAAAAAACCGACGAATTGAGAACCTCCTCCTTTTTTTGAAGCCGGTTAAAAATACAGGATAGCTGTGCAGTTTAAGACAGCTCGGAAGAAGAGCAGTAGTTTTATTTAGCGCGATCTTTGAAGATAAGTTACGGGTTTTAAACTGTGGTTGAAGGTTTTTATTTGGAGAAGATAATTACAAAGCTGTCTGTACAAACGTCTCCATTCGTCTTTGTTGCGAAAACGTAACCAGTGTTGTGTTTTAAAGCTTTTACAATGTTACGATTTGTATGTGAGTTTATTGTATGTATGTTACTCGCATTGAGTTACGCGCTAATTGACCACTGAGCAATATTGACGTGGCCGTGCTTCTTGTCCTCACAGTCAAAAGACTGAAAGAAGAATATTCGTCCAACCCTTTTCCCAGTTTACCTGATGTCGGGTTTCCTTGTGCTTGTCTGTTCACTCAGGTTCTCCCTCTGGATCTCTTTTTCCTCTTTTTTTTAACCTCCAAGTGGCGGGCGGTCGTCCTCTTCCTCGCGGTCGGTCGGGGATATCGTGCCCTCAGTGTGTGTATGATTTTTGTGTTTAGATTAAAAAAGTTCTCACTTAGAACCAGCGTTGCGGGCTGCAAAACATTACTGAGTGGGGCTCATTTTACACCATTTGGTACAATTTGTAAATTACGGGTAGGCACCAGGTACTCGATCACACACGTTAAAGTTATAACATCTAATCCCTCTGTTTTGCGTTGCATCCAGCGTTAAAAACCGTGCAATCCAACGTGTAATTAGAACTGATTCATCAAACGACACAACACAATGCTACTTGAACGACTTCACCCTTTTATTTATACAAAAAAACCGCAAGTGCGAGTCGGACTGCGCACGAGGGTTCCGTAGAAAGATTTTAACACTTTTCCCTAGTGTTTAAGAAGTCCAGTGTTAGCAGAGCCCTGCTCAAAATGTACGCAGTGTGGGGTCAACTTATATTGGTCTGCGAAATCTACAGACAAACATAAAAATTTAAGATTTTGATACTTTTCGGAGTGGTTGTGCTATAAGAGCTACCTTCATACCAAATTTCAAGTTTCTAGGACATCTGGAAGTACCCTTTAGATTTTTGGAAATCGGCAATTTGTACGGAAATAGCCTTTTTAATTACTGTATCATTTGATTACGTTCCAGAGAAAAAGGGTCTTAACAGACAGATAGACAACAAAGTGATCCTATAAGGGTTCCGTTTTTTCTTTTTGGGGAACGGAACCCTAAAAAAGAAGGCAAATGGGTAAATGAGCCATCTGATGTTATGTGTCACCACTGCCACGGTTGCAATGCCTTGCCAACCTATGAGATGAAATGAAATCCATCAAACCTGTGAACAATGTAGGCTCATTAAAATGAAAATTAACTTATTCCTAAAGCATTTGAAAACTTTAAGTCAATTAAATGTTTTCATTAAGATTATAGAGGAGGCATGGTGGGTAAATTTACCCATTTGTGCGGGAGGTTTTATTTTATTACCCAGTTAGTTTATTGACAAGGCAAGGTAAATTGTTTTATAGGTGGATTAAGCTAAATTACAAGCTTCTGTGGAGATTTAGTATCACGTTTGTTTCAGTTCATTAGCCAAATTAGTAGCTTGGGGAATGATTTTCTGTTGCGAACCGTGTTGGTTTATTCTGGTAAGTAAACTGTAAGCTCAAGTCAAGGTAAAATATGTGGTTTAAATATGTATAGAAACTCTACCTATTATAATTATAGGACACGGTTATTCTCCCGGAACAGTTATCCAGTTTTGTAGGTTTTTAGTGAGTTTTTATTCTAAAATTTAGCTAAATTGGCAAAGTAAGTCCCGTTTGTCAGCAAATAATAATAGGTACAATAGTGAGAAATATCTTTGTAATGATATTAAGTTTGTTTTAATGATAATTTTATATTTTTACACGCCGCGCTGTGGGTGGTTGAAAAATAATAAGTATGAACATTACAGATAAGTCTATGAACACGACCGACATCACATTATATTTTCTATATTGATTTAAATTGCTGCTTTTAAAATATTCCAATTACTTTTCTGCTAAATTGTTTCAAGCACTTTACTCTTCAAGGTAAAAAATACTTATGGCTTCAAACTTCGAGGCAACGTAGCGCTGTTTTATTGAAATTATTTACAAAGTATTTTATTCTTTGGATCATAAAGATGTTAATTTGAAAAGCCGTGAAGCCAAACGAAATTTAATTAATAATTATGGCGAGATTTAATTTTTTTTATAACTATTGTAAAAGTTTGAGACTACCAAAGGCGCGAGACCACTAAACTATTTCGGATTCCTGCCACAGAAAGTTACGGTATGTGCTTCCTTTGTTCCACCCTAAAAGGCCGGTAATAACTGACATTTTACCTATTTATGAAATATTTTTAAAACTTTTTATAATAACTTAGTGGCTAAGTAAAATATTTTAATAATTCGGAGAAATTCATACGTCACGTTCATTGCTGTTTTAATTAAGTATGCTCTATTATTATTAAACTTAAAAAAAAATCCGTGGTTTGAATTACCTCCGCGTCTCACGAGGCGTTATTTCGACCAACAAGTCTTGAGTAAGGGAAATATCTGGTAACATTGAAAAATCTTTATCCCAAACCTGCGTGTGTCTCTGCATACAACATCGCGACTTTTACCTCCAAACTTTTAACAGATAATACTTAGTCTCTTTACTCTTAAAAAGATACTGTCCATGCAGAAATAAAAGAGAGCACTTTGTTACTACTGTACCTTACCTTAGACTCCGCACTTAATTAACTTACTTACTTTCCAGTAAAAAGAAGACATAAGCGCAAAACAAATGAAACTACGCCACCATTAATTGAATGTCATTTCTAAACTAATGACCAAAAGATCGATCGGAGTCTCTCTGAAAGCTTAATTATGTTTATTCGTGCTCATTAATTCTTGGACCAGTTCAATTAATCGATACGTTTATGGGTGACTACATAGAAAACTTTTTAAGCGATAGTGGCTCGAGAAACGTATGGCTTTTAAGAGGCTTTGAGTTAATAGGAATAATGACGTCTGTTTATTTTATGTCTGTGGTAATGCCGGGAATGTATGTAGGGTCTTACCAGTTATTGTGAGAGATAAGGACACATTTTTGTAAGGTGACTGTGGACGGCTAGAGAATGCGTAAGTAGAGGTAAAAATGCCAATACCAGCGTTAGTAACAAACTCGATTTGAGGAATATTATATTGAATTTATGACAGGGAATAATACTTCGTGGAATATTTTGCGCGATAGCACGCGACAAGACTAACAAGACATTCGTGTACTCTACTACCTATTCGTATACCTATCTATTTGTTGCGTTTATAGGTACGAGGTTTTCAATCAAAATCATGCTCAAAGAATTCGACAAAACTGGAACGTTAAGTAAGTACCACGACTGTGTCATTGAAGCTGCGGCTCGTGCAAACTACTTATTGGAATCATAAAACTGTAGGTACGTGTTTCCAAGCTATATTTAGTTTGGATATGCAACAACAGTTACTCCAAATTGATTGAGGAAATCGTATAAAATTAGTCTGAAAAAACCGCTGTTCATAACAATCGTCCGTATAATAGTCCTAATCGGCAGAGATTCCGCTCGTTGCACCAGGCCCACTTTGCTGTGCCAGAACAAATTTGGACGGGATCCAATTACACGAAGTGACTCTGCAGTAATAATCGATTTGGAAAAACGGAGTTACAAAATGACAGGTGCTCCCGAAGATACCCACCGCCGCGGAACGAATGGCCCATGACAATCGCTTTAATTAATCATTCAAGAACGCAAGGAAATTCGTTTAAAGCTAATTTGGCTAATAAGACGCTTTTAGAAACTTCGAATCGTAATAAATTGGATAGCGGAGGCATTTCCTTAGGGTTCTCTGTCACTTATGGATATCATATAGGATGAAGCGTTAGAAAGCCTTTCGTATTACTTTATTTTTCACAAAATCAAACTGCTCTAATGGCATACAGTTGGTTAGCGCGTCGCCACGGTGCGGCAGAGGTTGGACTTCCAGTTCGAGAATTTAATTTTCTGTTGTTCCTGTATATTTACGTTTCAGTTTGAAATTTGATAAATAATAAGATAATCGAAAAAAAAAATACAAAAAGTTGGTTTATTTTTCAAGCTAAAAAAAACAATTACCTTAACCTCTTTCCAAAACTTGAGAATAAGATAGGGATAGATAATTGCTGGCACAAAAACATACATTTCATAAATTCCTAATGATCAGAAAATGTATTTAACGCAACAAAAAAATACTCTTCAAGACTTTTGATTTTAAAGTGATACAAACCAATCAACTTTATGACCGTTTTATGACCAAAGTTAGAGTTTAAAGGAAAACTTGAGCTGTCACGCAAAGATGGCTCGTTTAGATGCGGCTTAAAGCTATGCAATAACTTCGATACGGCTCCACAGACCAACAGGACAGTCGTCAACGTCAACGGTAGTATCCTGTTACTCTAAGCGTTTGAAGTTAGCTTATAGCCTCTTCTTAACACTCATTAACCTGAGAATTTCTTGTAGATACCTGATACTTTCACGTGTAGTCTAGAGGAAACGATCAATATAGAAACTTCACGCTTTTATCGATCGTTGAATACGAAATTTGATTCTTCATAACCGTTTAAACGATTGAGTCAACAGACTTTTATCACACTATAAAAGCTGAATAAACATTCCATCGAGACACCTTTAGCTATTTGTACTTATGATATGAGCTTAGTGGAATGAGCGATATGATACTAGTCAGTTTAGTAACGGATGTTTCAAATGGCTGTAGGTGTTTAACAAGTATTTTAATTAGGTATCACCCTTCGGTGGGCAGGCGTTGATAAACTTTGACCTTATCTTCCGCTTGCTAATTAGTATTTCAATAAATTGAGAAAGCTTCTGATATTTTCCATAAACATAAAAGTTTAGAGTTACCTATCAACACTTTTCTTTTAACTTTATCAATTCCTCTGCATACCAAACTTCTATCCATCTTCTTATGGACATACTTTTTGAACGATAAAGACTAACTGAAGTTGTTGCTTTTGTCTTATTCAATGAATTTAACCACTTTATGCGAAAAACCATACATTTTCGACTAGTGACGATATTGTCTTGTAATAATAATAATAATGTATTTTCTCAAGATAACATGGATCTCATTATGGTTAGTTTACATAAAATGCTACAGTAATGTTAGTACTTAAAAATTTATATCGTTTTCACATTTTTAATTAAGTGGACAATTATTTGACAACACAATCAACATCAGCCTATTCTAGCGCCGCTGCTGGATATAGGCCTCCCCTAATGATCGCCATAGCGCCCTGTTTTCAGCTTGCTGCAACCAGAATCTGCCTGCAGTCTATCTTCTGGTTCTGGTTCAAAGATGCCTCCTTTTTGCGCATAATTGCTGCAAACCCGTCTGTGCGTGTTCGTGAGTATGTCTGTGTGTTGTCGGAATACATCTAAGTTCCTTGGATTTCACATTATTTTCACTAATTAATTTTGTACTGACAATCATATAAATGTAATCAAAATTTATGTGCCCTTGCTTCGTTGGTGCTTACAATAATTTAATACCAGCTCGAAATCAATGGCGGTGAAGCTGCAACCATAAGCCGCTTACTCCCGCTTGAACTCGTGCCTTTAATCCATAAAAGCTTTGAACACTGCCACAACCATAAAATATAACGCTGCATTGGCGAACTATTTCAGCGTTCAATTTTATACCGTCAAGCTTTCGTCAAGTATACTTTTCCAACCAGTTAAGCAGTTAAAAAGCGACAGGTTTCTTTTAATAAATCTTTGTCATTCATTTTGATTTGATGATTTTTTTTATAGGAGTATAGGAAGGAAGGCAAACGAACAGGCGGGTCATATCAGCAACAGCAGAGGAATTGCAGATGCGTTGCCAACCTAGAGAGCTAAGATGAAATACCTCTTGTGCCCGTAATTTCCCCGGCTGTGTTACGCTCCACGTCTGCTAATGGTACAGAAGTTATAATTACATAATTACATATTATGATCCGACCTTCTCATTGCAAGGAGATTGTCCGCAATAGGGAAGAGTGGCGGAAGGGAGGGAGACTATTGCGCAGCAGGGGGACACTATAATGGTAATGGCTACATAAAAAAAAAAGCTTTGAATAAGGACCTAAGAGCAAGCAAAATATGAAATTTGTTGTATCAGGTTAAAGAGCTGGTACTGCGAAGAACAGGAACGGACATTACCTACACCAACAAGAGTCAGTTATTGTACTCATTTAAATAAAATCCAATACGATCAGGTTAAGAAGGCTGAAAATAGCATGTGCCATGCATATTTAGAACAGTCCATGTTTTTTAGCCTATTAGTGTGTGTGCTGGGCAAAGGCTCTCCTCTGGTCCATTATTGCGCTTACATATTAATACTACGGCTGTTCAGACTCAGATGGCGTATAATTATTTGCATTGGCACAGATCATGAACCAATACTACCAATAGGGCCACTAGTTCTCTTGCCCTTTTTAAACGTTAGACCTGAAACCTATTTGAATATGAATACGTAAATCCGAATAAGGCTCCTCCTGATCGTGGCCATTAAATACTTACCCAGTTGAAGGTGTTAAAAGGCGTCTTTTCATGCTTAATGTCCCATTGAAACGTCCGTCACACCATCTGAGTAAGGATCTGACTTGACTTAGAGGGAACTAATTTATGGATGACATTGGTCTAGAAACAGATAGGCGATTGGAATTTGTAATAATGACCATCAAGTTATACATAATGCAGGGTAGCTATTGTAGGGGGTGTAGTCCAGAAGAGGCTACCTTGAGGTACGGAAACACGTACCAAGGAATTATGGAATAACTTATAACTCGCTTATGCTGTGCTGGGGTTGAATTGTAATTCAGCAAAAAAAATGCAATTTACCGTTACGAGTACATAGTGTTCATCCGATATTGAGCCAAGCCAGCGTATTGTAACATCCTACAAAACTAGACAGTTAGGTAGTTTTTGAATTAATAAATCTTTCCAAAATTCAAATATCACAGCGCAGTCTTACCGGCCAAATTATCCTATAAGTACAACCTATTCCTACAGTACTGGCTGTGTATTTTCAAAAGATTTCCCTACTCTCTTCTGTTTTAGATTAGATTTTTTAAATAAGTAATTCAATAAAAAATCAGGTTTTTTCTATCAAAATTTTAAACCCAATGACAAATAATAATGAGCCAGCAAGCGATGACCTAAACAGCAGTTTCTGCTGACCGTACAAGGTGAGGGCGAATTACAGCGCCCACGCAACCCAGGAACCGTAAAGGTAGTTAAGTAGTTATGTACTTTTATGTAGCTGTATTATTATGTTTGTATACAATGTGAGCAATCATGGTGTGTCGGTATAAGGTAGTCTGAAGTTATCAGTAGGTAATAACGATGTTTTACAAACTCGATAAATTTGGTGTTTTAAAAGGTAGGTACTTACAAGAAAAGATTTAGCAGATTTTGTAACTACATATGTAACTCTGGAATTAAATCTAAAAATTATACTGCGATACTTATGTAATCAATAATTCCATCGATTCTTAAGTTTTATACGAGTTTGCTCTTTTTTGACTTGCTGAAATTGAAGTCATGATTCCTGATGATAAAATTGCTCTTCTATTCTGTTTGATTATTTAATGCTGACCCTATTTAATTAAATCTGCCTACACTTTGTATAAGTATACATGGTGTAGGCAGTCAACCTCGCAGATGTCTGTAAAGTAAACCAGCCGACGTTAAATACAAGCGGACCATAAAAATGCTGTAACTTCTCTTTAAATAAATGCTAATTAAACACATAACGCATTTCTTTACTCGAAAAGGAAGTGGCTTATGGGTACGCCAAAATGTTTTAGTCTACGTGAGAACTGGAACGCTTATCAGGGTGTGAATTATTTTATTTGAAGATTTAGATAGTGAATTGATAGTGGTAGCTTTAGGTCAATGACAGGGTTTTTTGGTAATTTGTATATTAATTATTCACAAACGTATCTACTTGTTAATATGACGACATTGAGTTTATAATTATGTTCCCATTCCCACTCATCTAATTATTTTTCTTCCTTCGAAATGGCGGCCCCTAGGCCTTGTGCCAATGTCAGTAAAAAATATAATGAACACCTATAACAATCATTTGCAAGTGTAATGTAATGTAATATAAAAAAAAATTACAAAAAACACCCACCAAGTTACTATGTTGTCAATGCAGCGGCATTTTGACGTTTTGCATTTTGTTTTCGTCTCGTTTTCTTACAAATAGCAATAATTACTGGAAAACGTTATATCGACGATCATTTTCTTACAACAAAAACTAGGTTATGCCCCGCGGCTTTGCCCCCGTGAAATATTTCAAAATGGGCTAGTTTCCTATCCCGTGGGAATTTCGGAAAATCCCTTCTTAGTGCACCTCTAGGACACTCAAGGTATATATACCATATACACATATATGCCGAATTTCAATTCTCTAAGTCCAGTGTTTTAGCCTGTGCGTTGTCTGTTAGTCAGTCAGTGAGTCACTATATACTGAGTAAGTATAAGTATAGATTTCCGAATCAAATACTTTGCCCTGTTAGAATTTTTAAATAAAATTGTCTTGCAATTTATTCAGTTAATTACCTTTTTGCAACCAAAGCTAAGTATTTGTAGGTACATGGCTTGTACTTGTATTAGTTATCATCATTCACTTCAACCAAAAATGCATAATTATGTATGTGTGTAACAGTGACAACGCGGAAATGAAAGTTCAGTAATATCTTAAAAAGTTGCGTTTGTTTTTGGTACTTAGGGAGTAAAAAATACTGGCTTATAGAAATTGTTTATTTTATAAACAAATAATTATTATACAAATAACATCATAACATTGACTTGAGAAAGCTTATAAATAACATTTTCAATAGCACTTTTTGCATTTACTTTACAATAACTAACTAATATCACAGACTCTTCTTAAAAACAAAAGTTATACATCACTTACGTATTTACCTTATCATTAATGATGACAAATTTAGAAAATACAATATCTTCCCGAGTAACCTGTTTAAGTGAACATGATCATAGTTATGCAGAAAGGGACCAAAAACAAAATCGAGTGTCGAGATATGGAGCTATTTCCAAGTTAATATTTAGAGGTTGTTTTTTTTTTTCAATAAATGTTAAGCACACTTTACACAAATTTAGTGTTTTGTGTTCTTTTAAAAAATAAAGTAGTCGATCGTTTTCTGTAGATTTCGTTATAAATATTTGCTATTCCGCTTTCAATTGCAATTTTAATGAAATCGACCAATAATCTAGCGGACTTATGCTGATTACGATATAACTTTCTAATATTTGTAAGAAAAGAGTTACATGCCAATCTTTATCAACCTTATTAACAATATCACATATTGCGATTGCAATACTGGATTCTAGTTGTTCTATAAAAAAATTTAAGTATACGAGTATGCTGATTTTAATTAGTAAAACACACATTTACATTATTTTTTTATTCAACATTACAAAAATAAAAAACCACGAAGATAAAAATTAAAAGTGCCATCATAATAAATAATAACAATCATTGGTAAAAAAATACAAAAAACACCCAAAACTCGGGTAACGTAGTTTGGCTGATTTCGACATTTTGTGGAAAGTAAATTTTTATTGATTGGTCACGCTACACAATTTTATAATTCAATGGAATGGAACGACGTGGCTAAAACTTAGCCGCTTTTACCAGAATACAGTTAAAAAATCTAGTTTACAATGTTATCGATACCTAATAAAATAACTCATTGAAAAAATTGCGTTGGTCTCCTTCTGCATAACTATGATTTTCACTTTATATTTCTAACCACTCAATTATGTTTCTAACCAAGGCTTCAATACTTCAAAAGTTTGATACCGTAAAAAGTATAATATTCTTTTATTTTAATATGGATGAATTCGGTTAGGTTGGGTTAGGTGGTTCTGGTTTGTACAAAGCTAATAACTTTTTTTTCCTTCGGTTACGTTTCCAATCGGATCACAAATAAGCTACAAATTATTGTGTCATAACCTAATGATAATAAGACGCCGATATAGTTAAATGTATTATTTATCAGGGCGGTAAATGCTATTCGAGGAAAATATACAAGAAAATAACAAATTTAATGTCTCCAAAAATACAACACGTCTTAAAGTTTCAAATACATATTGCACTTCCACGGTTTTCTAAGAGACATCACTTTAGTGAGCTTACATTTTTTTTAATGTCCGTTCAATGTCTTGACTCCTGACCTGACTTCACAACTTTCTTACCATAATAAACATTTCCTCATTTACAAGACTGGTCAAGCCATATATACAGTACAGTACAGGAAGTCTGAACCCAAACGTACAATACCTATCACACTCTGTGATTTTTACTACATTCCTTCATCATTAGTCTCGAGTGGAGACCGAGAAATGCCACAAAGTATTCAAGCTCCGAGCGCAACAGCAACGACTAATTTCGTTGAAGAATACCACTCCAAACTACTTTGTAGATTGTTATAAACATACAGTCCTTGCACAGGTGTCCATACGACCCGGCTATCTCGGGCAGAAAGTAAAGTGCGGGAAAAGAAAACAATGTAGTGACAGGAACCTGAAACAATGGAGAACAAGTCGTAATTCGCTTTTATCTCGCGCGTCAGTGGCACGCAATACAATTTTCTTAGAAAAGTTGGCCAGGATAACACTTAAGGTGTGAGATTGTTAGATAGTAGGGGCGGCTGCACAGTGTACATGTGTTTGGCAGCGGCATGGTGGTTTTTTTAGCTTAATTTTCTTGATACCTACATCTGCACTCAATCAGTCACAATAATACTGAATTCAGAAGAGTTTTATGTGTAGGCGCAATCGACTGGTGTCATTGTTGAACATTGCATATAATATGGCATTAAATGGCAAATCCACAATCGATTCAAATTACAGTTTTATGGCGTTATTTGCAAAAGCTTGGCGCCTCAAGAAATAAACTACTACAGCTACTGCATCAGAAGTACCACCACCACCACTACCACCACTTACCATCAGGTGACCCACTTGCTCGCTTGCCTTCCTCGTTGTATAAAAAAAAAGTACCTAAGCAACCGAAGCGGCTACAATGATCTGCACAAGCTCTTATGTTTATAGCAACAGAGCCGAGTTTAGATCATTGTGACCGCTTCGGTTGCTTAGCTACTTCTGCTATTTCTTGGACCCATGCATAGAGCGAGGAAATTTTTCGGAGTCAAAGATACGGAATAAATTAATCCACTCACCTAGTAGGATCGTATCGCGTGTCGAATCCAGGCACGCTGACCACATTCCACTCGTTCTTTACCTTGGAGTAGCTGAAGGAAACCTGGTCCCTGAAGGTGTCTGGGTCCAGCAACTTCATCTGTTCCAGGTGTGAATGGAACTCTTGCATCACCGTCAGGTTCTTGTGCATTATGTTTTCTGAACAAAAAAGGTTTTTGTTAAAAATACCGCTTTTTGTACAAGCTTTTTTACCGACTTGCATTGTTATTCAGTCAACTTTCAAATGAATTTCACCACTGGAATGAGATCCAATTTAACTAGCAAGACTTTGATTACAGACAGATAGACACCAGTGCAGTAGACGTGAAAGTAAGAAAAGTTTGTAGAAAGTTTACCGTGAAAAAAAAAATACATAGGCACTATCTACATGAAAAATTGGATAACTTAAGTGTAATTTGTTAAAAATCGTGAAGGATTTAGAGCTATTTCGGACAAATTATAAATGAGTTATCCGTTAGGTTTAATAACAGGGCGCTTAATTAAGCCTAAGCCGTAATTAAATTAATCATTCATTCGATTAAAAACTTGCAAAACGAAGCCGATGATGAATGATTGCCGAATGAAGCAATGCAGGTGGCAATAAAATAAAACGGTTGAAGAAAAATTTCTTAGTGCTTTACCGATTTTACTTTCAAACAATATGGAGTTTCTATCAAGACAACAAATCAAGGCCTATAATTGAAATTACATGAAATGGGTTTGCGTATACAAATTCTAATTTGTAAAATTATTTTCCAATTGTAAAATTAGCCTGTCGCAATTTCCATCGAAGCTGCAGTTTGGTAAAATATTGATGTAAATATTTATGGCAAATCAAACTTAGGTACTTTAAGGTACATCTCCCAATGTTTCGACATCTTCATTCCTATAATTGACACTCTGACCCTTAGTACTGTGAAATAAGAGTGAAGGTTCCCACCATGGTGACCACTGGGACATTCACCTAAATAAAAAACACAGGACGTTAAAAAGAACTTACCAATAACATATCCCAAGGACACGTCATCTGGAAACCGTATATTTTCACAAATACTGATGAATCTCCCGCCACTGTGAAAAAATTGCCATTTTTACTAAGTTGCAAGCAACACGCATGATAATAAACTAAATTATTCTAAGCTCGACCTATTCGAATTATTTTCACCCGGAAAAAACTGAATAGCGATTGACCCCCTATGACCTGAAGAAAACTGCAGATGAGGGCAAAGGTGTTACTGAACTCACTGATTCAGTGCCAGTGGCAGCCTATTCACTCCAACCTCGAAGAGACCTAGATTGTATCTGTCCGGAAATACAGGCGACGCAGAGGGCAATGGAGACTGTTCGGTTTGTCTTGGGCTCCCGATCAATCCCCGGTCAATATCGCAGTGAAAATAATTCTAAAGAAATCAACTCGATTCATTATTTTCTATTCGGAATAGCATCATTTTATACAATTTAATGGTATCAAGTGTTCCAAGGTACCTAATGTTAATGTCAATTAAATGTTATCTAAGTATCGGAGTTAGGACGACTTGCGGCGACCGCTATTCTCATTTCATCTCCAGTTTATATAAAACTCTCTGCTCGGGATACGCTTACACAATAAGAAGGCCAAGTTTTCCCATGCGGGCACAGAACGGATGACGAAGTTCTCACAAATAAAAATAAGTCCAACGCGGCGTTTGCAGTCAGTAGGCAAGTAGAATATAATTAATTTGCAGCCTTTAATGGAATGGAATGCATTGCCGACTAGAAACGTAATAGCCTTGACATATTTTTTGTTACGTTTATTAATCATTCACGTCTATCCATGTATACGTATGTACAATAGATGATAGGTGCATATAAATCTTTGTGTTATACGAAATTTCGGGTAGATACGTTGAAAGCAATGTCTATTTGATAAAGTAGAGCGAGTTTTTACACCGTTTTAAGCAGCGCTTGCTTATTAAAAGTTACAACGTAGTAACTTGTAATTCTAAATTGAAACGTACAGCACAAATTCACACATTTACGTGCCTCTAAATTGCGCTGTTCACAAATTAGTTCCAAAGTCATTGTGTTCAAATAATGCTCGAATGATTTGCAAAATGTTTTGTGCGAGTGTCGGAATAATATCGCCATCAGCGGTAACTTGTTTACAAAATGTGCATTTGGCGTTAAATTTCGCGTTTGTAGTAAGTATTTGTATTTAACCATGCCTCACCTTGCAATAGGTAACATTTTCAAAGCCAAGCTTCGGCTTATGCAGACGCCAGCCCCGCCGGTGCCGAACCAAAACGAAAATTTCAACTGAAACAAAAATATCTCCTTAAGTCTCACCATAACCTTCACGTATATAAGCCGGCTACGGTAATTCGGTAATTTTACGCAATGCCGTCACAGTTTTGCTGCCATTTTAACACATAATAATATACTTCCGTATTTTGTAGCTCCTTGTGAGTCGCGTAGGAAAAGTGCGGCAGATTGATTGGTGATATTTTATTTTTATTTGTCATATAATTTATTGAATCAGGCGTTACTTTGCGGAGGTCTATATTTATTAACTAAAAGCGCATACTTTGAATCGTTCTTATTTACATTCAGCGCCATCTACCTTGCTTGAGTGACACATTCGTACCGCTGTTTTGTTATTATTTGACCCGCTGGCTACGACCTTGGCGCCATCTAGAAATTGCCTGAATTTTAGTATGACTGCGGGGAACGATTCGAAGTATGGGCTTTGACACTCCGTATACTATTCTCCTTGACTAAAAACAATTACTTTGCTCACCCACGACCACGCGCGCGCGGTTTGTCATATTATGTCTTGCAAACATTGTTATAGGTACCTTTTTGGAACCCCCTTTTTTGTAGAACTTCACGGGCTCATACACTGAGGTCCTGCCGAGGTACCAATCTTCTTTGTGGTTGTACCTCTTCAGTACCGTCAGCAACCGCGGCACGTTCACGTAGTTGTCATCGTCGAAGTGGCAGAACCATCTGGTGGAAAGAAATTCAATTTATAAATAAGTTTATATTCAAAATTCAAAAATTCAAAATTCAAAATTTTATTCAGCAAATAGGCAGTTGAATGCTCTTTTACACGTCATTTTTTTTGAGTCTACCAGCGCTTTCGGAAAGACCATGATTGCCAAGAAGAATGCGCCACCAGAAACTTGGCACAAAGTCATTTTTTCTAAAAACAAGTTACATTAGCTCTTACAATACGCAAACACAGACAAACTACACAAAGAAACCTCACTCTGTCATTAAAAGATTAAGAGAGAAAAAAAAAATACCGCATTTTAGAAACAAGTGTAAAAAGTAATTATTAAAACAGCAAAACCAGAACACTTTACTTTACTGGCACGTTTTGATTGAGCAGGAGATGTATAGGGTCTCCAGGTCAAATATCTGTGAAATTTTAAATTACAAAGGGATGTATAGGGTCCCAGAATTAATACTATAATATAATACTTAATCTAAATGGCTTAGAGATGTATAGTCTCTAGGGTCAATTTAAACTAAATTTAAAATCAGCAGAGGTGTGAAACGCCTCCACGGTCAAATAATAAGTATAATAATACATATTGATAAAGTTAAATTGAAATGACCTTTACTCAGCTGTGGGTGGATGAACGCTCATTTGATTGATTAAAACAAAGTTAAAAGGCCAGGATTCTAACAAAATGTTACCTCGAATGCAAAGTAATAAAGAACTTGTATTTATGTACCTAGTGTACTAAGTCATATTTACAACTACTACGACAAACTTCATAAAAATTAGGATGGTGAAAAATGAAAACACTAAAGTGTGATTACGATATAAAGTCTAAGGGTTCTGTAAAACAAAATTGCGTCCAGCGTGTGTAATTAGTATGGTATAATTTAGTGGCATTACTGCCGACGCAAATAACAGGAGCTGCGCCAACGCAGCCACAGTACACATTTTTACACAGTACGAGACTAAAAATATTAATATAGAAATTAGGTGGTACAGTAAATAAATTAAATTATATCTCAAAGGAATAAAAGGCATTAGGCAGAGTTTTCAATGAAAGCTCCCAGTCGGCTTGTGTTTGTTTGTTTGTTGTGTTTATCCGACATCTTCAAAAATCAATTTAAATAAGTACTTTGTTTTTAATACGTAGGTAGTGATGAAAAAGGCGTGTCAAGAGAGAGACATTTATTTACACACATATTTTATTGACACGATAATCACTACCTATAGTGATATAACCGAATCACTCATGTATAAAAGTCGAGTTTAGTCCGACATGTTTCTGACCAATTCGTATTCATAGTCGTGCGCTCCCAGAGGAAGGACTATGAATTAGTCCGAAACATGTCGCGCTAAACTCGACTTACATAATATGTGAGTGATCCATTTATTTTACTATGATTGAGTTTCACGGTAGTTTCATGTTAAAAATAATCATTTCCAAAATAAATCATCATTGCTACAATTTACAATATCATTTGCACGGTGTATGATGAAAAAATTGTATCTATTGCTACTACTTGTGTATCTGCAATAATCTGTGTGCTGTACAACGCGAGACCGCAAGATTGCAACGCGTACGACAAATGGCGTTCAGCCGCCAACCTTATAATCGCTATCAGGTTTCTGCATATCAAGTTGCGAAATTAAACCGATCGAATATACTCACGACAGCTGCTTAATAGTTTCCAGATAATTTAAGATCATTAAATCCGTTGGCTATAGTTAATTAAGTCGAGAAGTAACCCGAGTACTTATTTTGCGATGGCGTCTTTACTGCCTATACTTCGTCATTTATGGGACTAGTTTCTTTCTATTAAGCATTTACGTATGAATATAAAGTATAGGCTGAGTGTACCTACTGAGTCTTCGCCTGCGCGGTACGGGGACGGGCCGGGGGGGACGGGGGACGGGGGGTAGGACGATAAAGGGGCGTACAAAAATAAAGAATAGAAGAATAAACGCAACTGACGAACATTAAGATACACGTGCAAATACGAATTTGGCCTTTCCAAGTCTTAAAACCAGTCAAGTCAACCGTTGAACGGATGAAAGGACCATTTTTAATTAGGGACCGACAAATAGTAAGTTTATAGTCATAAGCAGAAAAAGTCACAATAAAATAGGCAATAAGCGCAAAAGGTTAAACGTTTTGGTGTTTTAATAAAAACAACTAAGAGGGTGTATCTACCCGTTCGCGGTTTTGAAATACCTATTGAAAACATGAACCACGTTACATAGACTAAATAATCATGAAAGTACAATCTGTGCATCACTACATTTCTACGTTTCGGTTTGTGCCATGGCATGATAATAAAAGCGATACAATCTTACTTATTTATTCGGAGCTATTTTTCGCTTCAAAAAAATTTTTCGTTTCGGTCGTTTTGATTTTTCATTCACACCACACCTGGACAAAAAAATTGTTCTGACTAAAATAAGGTTTTACAAAATTTGCAAAAACCGACAAGAGCTGCTCCATGTGATAAAATAGGTTCTATCGTAATTCCTAATAGTTAAAGTATATAGAGTCGAAGTGAAACGGCAGATAAAGCCAGCCCGTAAATGCCCGGCGGAGATTAGTGTAGGACAAGCGATCGTACACGCCGAGTCCGACGCGACCTAGAGCTCGCTTAAAGTGTTCGGACGGGGAACTAAAGTGCACGGAAGAGGATATTAAACATTAAAAAACAATGTTCTAGGTTTACTCGATAGCGGTCTGGATACATTGGCAACAATAACCAATTGAATAGTACACTTTGTTTATTAGAGAAATAATCATGAAACTATGTACTACAATACGTGCATTTGTGTTATCCATGAGAGTAAATTAAAAACGTTGGAATCTGACTTATTCGCAGTTGTTTTTCGTTTCGATATTTCATTCACACCACACCTGGACAAAAAATTAATTCTGACTAAAAATATGTTTTTACAAATTTAGCAAAACTGACAAGAGCAATCGATTTTCCAAAATTGTTTACTTCTAATGAAGACATTTCGATGCTGCTCCATCCAAGTGATAAAACATAAATATATATAGTGATATTTATATCGCAATTTCTAATAGGTATGAACCTAAAGTATAGAGTAGAAGTGAAACGGCAGTTAAAATCAGCCATAAATGCCTGGTGAAGATTAGTGTAGGAGAAGCAATCGTATCTACAGGTAGAGTCCGAACCGACCTAGAGTTCGCTCAAAGTATTCGAACGGGGAACTAGCGTATATGGAAGAGGATATTATTGAACGAATTGCTATTTTGTAGCTTCTACGTCAGTGCATTCGTATCCCATATCCAACCAAGATCCCTCTCAGCATTGTGCCGCGCGTGAAACCACGGCGCTGGTTTTCAGAGGGACCCCGACTTAAAAACTAACCTGAATTACAATACAACAACAACGAGAAGGCGAGCGGCGACATAACAAATGAACATTAACGACAATTTTGTAAACAAAAGACGCACGGCTCTCCGTGTGTAGCGACGACTTGCGTTGGACAGCTGAAAGCTCATGGATGCAAAAACCGTAGATCGGGCTGAGTGTCATACCTTGGGAGAGGCCTGTGTCCAGCAGTGGACTGATACAGGCTGATGATGATGATAATGACGTTCCGTGTGCCCTTTACACTGGTCGCTGTTAGTACGAAAATAGCGCGCGTACAGCGAGCGTGTACTCTACTCTTAAATAATGTCAAAGTACGAGTATTATGTGGCATGGGCATGACCTATTATAGCAGTTTTAAGTCAAAGAACCAGAACCAGTGCGCCCTTAAAATGCCACATCATCCAGGCTGAGTTTAGTTCCACGTCTAGGGACCATAATCCTATTAAACCAGTCGGCCACCTGGGCCCGATAAAGAGATCGTTCGGTGCCAACTAGTGGTCGTGCTTAAATCTTCGTACAGCCCTCAAACGAGTTCAAATGGCAAAAGGATTTTCAAAATTTCCCAAAACGTAATTTTGAGGATAAGAGAGGGGTTTGCACGCTCTTTATTTTAAGCTTTCAGAGTGCAGTCTCAGAATAATCTCTATGTACTTACTATGAAGTCTTAATTATTCAGAGCAAGTGGAAGAGTTGAAATATTGGTAGACTTGCCAATGTTGGTACACAAAATAAATCCGGTTCAGATGGTTTTGTCCAACAACCCCAATTACAATTGTAATAAAAAAATATTTAAGTTATCTAAAAAAGCTTCCACATTTAAAACGTAGCTGACTATTTACAGCATAATTGAGCTGACCAAGTAAAACACGAGTTTTGTGGGAAAACAAAGATGCTCCAACAAAAACATCCGTCAGAGATCTGAGTAAACGCGTGAAAAATATTGTGAGCCCAAAATAATATTAGACTTGCTCTTCAAAAACCATTAACGTTTGTTGTGTGTTTGAACGCCGAGGTTCGAGATGAGACCGCAGATTAAAAGCCTTTGAGTAGCCTACCATGCTCAGGCAAAAAGCTTGAGGGGTCGTGAATGGTAGTCCCTAAACAAATTTCGGGTATACCGATGGCGGGATGAATTGGCGTCTATTAAGGAACGTTTGTTTTCAGGTGGATTATTTTTAAGAAAATAACGCTTGTGACGAAGATCTCGAGAGTTATAACCATATTTTTTGCAAACTTTGGAAGCAGAAGCTGTGATCAATACAGAGTAATTTTCCAATTAAGTATACACCGTCATTGTTATCCCGGAAGAGGATGCCTCAGATAACCCTCTCTCGAGAATGGTTGTATTTAATTCAATGAAACCTCGGCGAGTCGTATACGACATCACCCGAACATTTAATACGTTGTTCGTGCGCGCGCATACGGTGCGGGATTCATCATATGATCATTAGACTTCTCAAACAAAGCGGAAATCCAATATTTACACGGACAAACTTCTAAAAACAGAAGTTAAGAGCGTATTGTTTTTAATAAAAACAAAGCGCACTCCAAATGTGTACCCGGCATTGACGAGGCCGTTGGAAATTTAATCTTTAAAACATACATACAGTGGAACGTAGAACCTCCTCCTTTTTTGAAGTCGGTTAAAAACTAGCTAAGAGCGAGTCGGACTCTCGCACCGAGGGTTTTGAGCCATCAATCAATTCTTCAATAATATTGAGCTACCTACATTACGCATAGTCAGTTCAATGTTAGGATACACGGACAGGCGGACAGTGCCATATATTATTATGGATGTAATGTTTTTTTCTTTTCGAAAAACTGTGCTATTTAGAGATATCCTTTTATTTTTCCTGTAATCTTTAGGTACGTAAACCTCTATTAATTATATAATTTAATGTTTTTTCTTTAACTATGGGGATTATGTTTTAGAATGTGCTAACAGCCCTTTCATAATTATGACACCCCATTTGACCTAGTAACACCATTAACATTTTAAGACCCCCTTACTAACCCTGTTGCAATAAAAATAAAATATACTTTTCAATATTTTCTATTGAGTAAGCATAATCTACAACTGTTTCAAATTTCAAGTCGATGGCAATAGTATTTGCTGAGATAACCAGCAGCGACAGACAGATAGATAGAGACACACTATAATGGTTGTGTTTTACCATTTTGACACGGAACCCTAAAAACAGGTAGGCACAATCACTTGAGATAATAGAAATATGATTTGTAAATTAATTGAAAAGATTATAGCTGTATAAAATTGAATTTGGTGCCGAATGAGACCGGCAAAGCCCATAATTTGTTGCTTTAACCGGGTTTGAAGTTTACGTTCAATTTTAACACTCCCTCGTGATCAATTTGCTACGGTAAATGTAAGACAGATCATTTCCTACCGGGCCTTTGCACGTTATTCTAAGCATAATCAGAAAACAGATTTGACGGCATGTTTTAAATAGCAGTTGTTATAGATTCCTATCGCGTCTAACGCGGACAGCTAGTTTTAAACTGACTTCAAAAACGCAGGAGGTTTCTTATGTATGATTCGTTCACCGCTATCTTCGTCAATTTATGTCTGATTTTTATTTATGGAAAAGTACTTCCGCGGCGGTCTCACATTAAACTTATTCTTTGTTCTAATAATAGGTACTGAATACTTTTAGAGTATGTTTAAAGCTTGATGGCTACAAATGTGGTAAAACCCATGATTATATAACATGTGTGTTTTATTCTCATTAATCCGACCGCTCCGCCTTTTCAAACAGCCACTAATTTTCTCTTGATCCAGATTGACGTATCACGCAACTCTTTATTTATAAGCTTGTAAACCTAATTGTTGGTTCGGTGTAATTATACAGATTAATACTATCCGTCGTATGTGAAAATCAGCTTTGATTGCATTTTAATTGTTCGGAATTGTGGGTGTGATAGTGTATCTGTGTCTAGCTTCATCTGTCATGCCAGTTTCTTTGTTAACGGTGTTCAGTTAATCAATTACAGCCTTTTGAAATTTCATCGTACATTAGAAAAATATTATATCCTACCCACGATTTATGATTGGCTTGTTACCTCATTTGTTTTTTGTTGTGACTTTTTAGCCTTACACGTAGTAATTGTACCTATTGTGACCGTTGATTTAGCAAACCAGCACAGGTGCCAATTTCACAGGCAAAAGCCCAAATGACTTTACTTAGTCAATATGCATGAAATTAAAGCCGAAATTACGTACCTTTACAAAACAAAATTATACCAAAACATTTAGCAGGAATTGCCAATTATTTAGGTTTACGCTGAGCTTAGAATAAAATAGGGCTTTTAAGTATTTAAAAATACTCACTTCTTATGTGTTTCTAAGAAGTAATCGTATTCCACGGCCATTTTGCAGCAAAGACTGCTCCGAGCGTGTGATGCCGTGCAATTGGTGTTTATCATATGACCATCTGTTGACAACACAATTCAGTTAATTCGATTCTTTGTACTATAACTACATTTAATCTTTTGCTTAATTCACGGATTCAGCGCAGACTAATCATGTTTTAAAACAAGTCAAAAGTTTTGATCTTTTGACTCGTTTAGTTGAGAAATAACGACACTATTCAGAGCAGAAATAACGGCAGAAATTGACAAAATGAAGACTTACTTGTTTGGTTTTGATGCTGTGGGTTGTCTATGTCTGTGAAGAACCATATCTGCAACAATGGCGACACTAGATTAGTACATGTACTTACAGTATACAGTATATTAGGTACTTATGAAATTGCAGCGTTGCCGAACAGAGCCTCTGGTGTAACTTTTGACACAAGAAAATGTCTCGACCGCGTTCGCGTTAACGTCTCAATTTCTATACGTGAATCGGCAGCGCCACTAACGGCACGTATTGGCAATGTACTATCATTATAGTATTTTTGACGCATTAACGAGAAAGCGATCAAAACCTTTGTTGCGACGTGAAGAATTACAATAAGCCCTCTGACTACTTACAACCTGGCACCACAATTTCGTTGTTAAAGGCCCAGTACAATGCGGGAAATATTGATAACCATAATAACCGCTACAGTACGGAATACTAACTATACGGCTGTCAGACTCAATAATAAGACAAACGGCAATAACAATGGTGCATTATATTACGAACGGCGACGACAATATTCAAGGTGAGTGAGATAAAACGGACTTAGCCAAAGTTATTGATCACAATTGGTTGTCTATCGATCGATTTCGACAATAACGATTTATTGTCATATGTCCTTAAAAAGCTATACTTATTAATGATAATTACCTACATATACACCCCAACCAAAAAGCAAACAGACGGATTCAAACAATAGTAAATCGATGCCCTCCAAACTCGTCAGTCGAAGCTTAAAATTAGTTAGGCACACAAACCGTTTAAAATTCAATGAGACGTATTTCATAAGTTAACTTTGAAATTTATCGAGCGGTTTCAGATAATTTAGTGAGCCTAAGCTACAAGTAATATCGCCACATTAGCATTTGGGGCGGAATCGGAACAGCGACAATCTTGTTTCACGTTGACAGAACACCGGCGACCAATATCGTGGCTTCGGAAATACGTTGAGGTAACTATACAAAATGAGCCCCAAAGAATTATCGATCTAATGTAACGCAAGGAAAATCTTGCAAGTTGTATTACGTTGAGAAGCCGCGAAGTAAACGAGTTAAAACCAACACAACTTGCATTATTCTTCTTGCAGGTCTTGCCTCGTGATATTTATTTTCTTAAAACGTTCTGCGTTGATCAGAGTTTAGTGCAGCTTTCTATTAGTAATTGAATGGAGTCAGGTAGTTACAAATTTTACCCCTTACATACAACCAAATATTCATTGTACACATTCGAATTAAAGTAATTTGGACACTACCCATGACCAGGATAACTGAAAAGGGTTCAAATCGTTGGGACTTTTTAAAATTATTAAAGGCGATCTTGTGTGTTCTGATCTGAATAGTCACGTTGCAGTTTATCAAAAACTTTAGATAACATTTTTATAGAAGTTATGTTTTTGTGTGAGAAAGTAGTTTTAAACTACTGGCTAATACTTCGTTGGATCAAAGTAGGGAAAGGGGAATAAATTGTTAATTCCGAACCATCCCTCTAAAGCTCCAAAGGGTTGGAGAAAATCTGGCACTAAAATTTAGTGCAGAAGGAAAACGACTAGAGTTTATGTTTGAGTATAATGCCCTGTTTCAAAAGAGTGTCACAGGAGCTTAATTTACTAGACTGAGGTTAAAGATGATATAGAATTCATCATGGAATTTATCAACTTTGACGATAAATGACGCTTTCCATGTTTCAGTCGAGCCTACGATACAATAGATAGGTAGAAATCAAGTATCTTTTAATGTTGAGTAAATAAGCCTCAAAAGTCAGTAAACCATTTCTGTCCAAAAAAAGAAAACATTTATTTGTGTAGGAAAATTACACACAACAATACTAACTGGCAAGTGGTAAAAATGTCACGTTTTATGAAATAGTACAATTACAAAAACTTGGATTTTGTTTTCCAGTTAAATTTTGAGCTCAATAGTAAAGATACATCAATGCAGTTGAGAATGACACGAAATAGAACTGGTCTCTTCCAGATAAAAGGAGCCTTGGAAGTCCGTAAATAGTATTAGACACACCCTGGCTTACACACGACATGTTTGCATAAGGTGGTGTTGGTGAGAAGCAGAATAAAGAAAGCCCAAAAGACTTCGTTTACGGTTTTTGTCCTTTGTTGGGGAAAACAAAACCGTGGTAATGGCTTAGGACTCGTGTTGTCGGCTAGTTTCATCTGCTTTGTAAACTAATTACCTTTTAATGAATGCTTGGTTCTAACTCCACTTTTTGAAAAGAAATTCTTTAAAAGCTTGACGTTAACTAAGTAAGTTCTTTGCGTAAAAATCCATTAATCTCATTAAATTATTTCTATAATATCGGAATGTAAAATCGCAATGGGGCCTATCACGTTTCGAGTGAAGTCTATCTGTCAATTGCCACAAATCACAGGCCAGTAGCTTGTCTCTCATTGGTAGAGAATGACAGATAAACCTCACTCAACACTATAGCGGTCATAGGAAATTTTTGACTTGCAATATCATTCTGCATAGTTGAGAATGTTCACACACTTGCGTAAAAATACAGCAAACTAATAACACTGGTAACTGTCCTTGTATTTGAGATATGTCATTCGCCTTTACATTGAAGTGAACATATATGTGTAAAAGACTACCATCTACCTTAGCTACTTTAGAAGTTATGTAGTTAAACGTCATTGAGCCGAGAGGGTGGGTCTACCTTTGTTCCATTAGGGCTTGTTAACAAAATATATCACGAGTGGGTTACATAACATAACAGACGATAAGGATCTGTTCCCAGAACTTTGTTAGGTGCGTGCCACAATTTCAAAGCAACGGAGATAAGCTAACCAAAGAAACACGATAGCCGGAAACATTCGGCGACTGTCAACAACAGTGTCCCAAAGCTGTCGCAGTCAGATGCGACTTCGAATTTAGATAAACTCAAGAATTAAGTTTTAAAATATTTTGATCTCACAATAAGCTTACAACTTGGGCACAACTGGGTTACTTCATTGTTTTAGTGGTCATTTAATAGATACAACACAGCTATTTCAATTGACGAGGAAAATAATTACAACCAGGAAAACTAATACAGGAAATCAGCAGGCATAAAATTTGGCTTTGATTCGACTGTCAGTAGGGGTGGAGTAACATGAAATTGAAGAACTGCTATGGGTTACCTAAACAAATTAAGTAGGTATTCACCAAGGATTTTACATAGATGTGAAATGAAACAATAGAAAGCAAAGTATGCTCGCTACTAAATAACAAATCATTTAGTAAAACTTGAAAAGATGCGATAACAATACCAGTTTGATTGAAATCAGTCCAACAACGGTACAGTGGACTATATGAACAATGTATAACAGTTTCTAAATAAGAGCACGATTCGAAATCCGATCGACCACGAGCTTTCGATACAAAAGGGCTAATGCAACATCACAATCGGGTCACGTGGCCGGCGCGCGCCTTCGTGCCACGCGCGGCGCGAGCGCAGGGTCCGTGCACAATATATTTATGTTGGTCCTTCGGGCCGGATTAACGGTCGATTATGCACGTTCCATACAGGAAATGCAAGTTAAACGAGCGCACGACTGAATCTGGACCGTTCTCTATTGTCCGCGACGGAACTTTAACTCTATATCGATATTCGACTTTGTTACGACCTTTTTGTACTAAAAAATCTTGGTAAACATCCGAAATCACACATGATACCTACCTATTCCAGCTGAGTGATAAATGGAATCACCAAATTTTTTGCATAATAATGTTGTGTCGGTCCTGTCCCGTATGCTTGTGGAATAATAATGTGTTGGAAATTCAAATAACGCTTCAAACGAGTTTATTAAAGGACCTGGCTCTTTCTCAGCTCGTTTAAGATTCGTCGGGTATACATACAGTGAGGAGAAAATTAAGTCGTTGTTTTATAAGTAATTCTGAAGCTAATGGCAATATTGACCTGAGAAAGATACTGCCCGCTGCGATCATTTCTAGTGCATTTATCACCCTGGTATTGAAACTTAACTCCGCGGGCAGTCTTTTATCGCCGTTCGGTTTACTATTATTGGACTCAAAGTGAACCACATAAAAATAATGACGTATAGTTAAACGTGAAAGCAGATTTCATTGACCCTAAGGCGTCTTTACTTCCTGAGTGATTGTTTACAAATGATACTTTCGATTTGAAATCTTTCTTGTATTTGCACGACTTGTTAATGACTCCGTCCAAAAACACGAGTTCTTTATCTTCACCTTTGTTACGAAGTCATTAAGATGCTGGTTCATGATAGCTCTTGTAGGAATAAATTTTGTTGACCACTAACAAGGTATCTGCTTTTTCTTATTTGAATAATCTTGTTGTTTAACGTGTTTCACTATACTTGCTTTGCGCATGACAAATGCCACTTTTTTCAAAATCTAACTGCCTATGTTTATCACTTCTATCTTTGTCTCATTTAAAAACGTCAATAAAGTTGAAAGATAAACATAACTTATCTGTTGTCTTACCTGTTCTTTCGCCAATTGGAACCATGTCTTCAATATGATGGGCAGTCTTGTATATTGATAATGTTGCGTTGTTTTGACACTAATAAACAAATCCTCCAATGTTATGTTTGTCTTTATCTCACTTTCATTTATACTAGCTTTCGTCACTGGTTCGATCGTAAGATCTGACACTTGCACTCGGGGTTCCTGGTAAGTGAAGGCTACCCCTCCCTGGTAAACTAGGAGGCTGCAGTAACCAACGGCGATGAGTACAGCAGCTCTTTTAATCAGTTTTCGGCCCGCCATGCCACAGCAGGCTGGCGCCAAAGCGCTCATGAGCTACCGGAGGCCGCACCACCTTTTCACTCATCTGTTGGATTTTATTTATCGGAATGTTATTGGTAAACACGAAGAGCAGGGGGAGACGCAGTGCTGCTCTGTCAGAGAACGGTTACAAACTAATAAAAATGTAGCACAGGGCTTCAAACACGCCCGCGCCTCCCGCCGCGGCCGCCCCACCACGTGGTGCGAGCGAGAGATCGGATGGCGCCAGGCTGCTCGGGCTACGACTACCTGCGCTCGCGCCGGTCGCCTGCACCGCCGGCAGCTACTCCCGTGTCAATGGCTGGAGTAATTGACGCCTACAGTATCGACAACTTTTGAACCTTGCTCATAACGTTGCATTGACGATATAAACAACCGGCATACCGTCGTTGTTCGAGTCTCATTTTGAATAAAAATGTCGTAAATTGACGTGAATTGCATACTTAATCAAATCAGAAATTGTAATGTTTTGTGCATTGTTGTGGAATCAAGTTTGATACCTACAAGGGATTTGTATTGATACCTGATTTATACGTACAGGTTCAGCTGGTGGAATAAACAGTATACCTAGTAATAATTTAGGATACATTTGCACAATATTTTTTTCTTAAAAATAACTACGTTGTAAACTACATACTCGCAGCGCGGACAAGGCAATGACAGCACACACTGATTCTCAATTGTTTTCTCTTTACAGCGCTGCGAGCCGTCTAATTTATTTGCGGCCAGCTATCAACAACACAACGAACCTATACCTTAAATGCATCACCTACTTACAACTATCATAATTCGCAAGTAAAAGCTATTAGGTACCTATTTATACTTACTTTTCACGATAGCCATTGTGACGAAATGGTGTCATCCATAAAATTGCGGTTTCACGGTCGATTACGGCCATCAGCGACGTCGGCCAAACCGTCCCGTTCCGTTCATGATACAATTCCTATCATATTCACGGGCACGTTTCACTTCATCATTGCATTAATTTGTTTCCATTGGCGGACAATGCGCTATTGTCCACGTTGGGGTAATACGAATACAGGGTTGCCAACTTCCTTTTTTAATCCCATTTCAGATAGAGAAGGAAATAGTAGGTACACGGAAAGATGATGTCAACAGTGCAACATGTGGTTGGTACTAGCAAATTTTTTTATCAATGAAGTCACCGTTTATGCACGAACTTAAAATAATATTTTCTTAAGGTGCTCTATTATCAGTGGTAATGGTGGTAAAATAAGTGGTACACGTTATAAGTCCATCAAATTGATTACGGTAGAAAATAAAGAGTGCAGTAGGCAGCCCTACCACCGTGATACCCTCACAGCCGTGGGTGGTAATGAAATTAAGAGCTAGTCATTGTTGCGTTAAATTCCTCTCGAATGAAATAATAAAAGATGAAATTGCCTACCGAGATTAATGGCATGATTTTTGAAAGTTACAAAGTCAGGTTTCAAGTGAGAAGAATATTGATTCACGTAGCTAATTTTCAATTGTCTCGCTTTAATTAAAGACGGTTCTATTAATTTATATTGTGCTGTGAAAGTTTCTTTGTTACCGACGTAGTGGGTATATACGGTTAATTGGATTTTAATCTCAGCCTGTCGATCTTATACTGTTTCTATGTAGACAATGAACATTTATTTATAAGATATTCAGGTACGCGAAATATAACTTTGCAACGACGATGTAGTGAAACGATCAAATTGATTAAAATCCTATAAAAATGTACTTTTAAAAGTCCGTAAGCAAGAGTATATTTTTTAATGATTGCCTGATGAAGTTCAGTTTTAAAATTTTAGGCCACACTGCAATTACTTTTAGTGGGCTGTTTTTAATTGGCCGTTTTATAGTCTGTGGTCCGGAGTAATATTTAATTGCTTGCAGGTGTTTCACTCCAATGCCTTAAATACATGTAAATATATTTAAGTTTGATGACTAAGCCGGGCCAAAATTGTATTAGGTCTGTCACGAGGGCGTTGTTTTTGTGAAATACTTAGTAACCCTAAAAATGACACATGGACTTTGACGAGTTCTCAATTTTATTCTGATGGCCATCGAGATCTACCACATAATCTGACATTAAAAATATTGATATCGATTACTACGAGAATCGACACCTTGTCACTTGTTGTCTATTTCATTTTGTCCTTTAGCAAACACTAATGAATTTTTATGTTGTCCTTTAGCGAAATACTTCTACATTATTATGAATAATGTTTCGTTCTCTAGATAGATTAAAGTATTTTGAGGAGATAATTAAAAAATATTTCATAATTATTAATATTGCCGAATGATCTTTGACATTGTCAGTTGCACAAGTGATACTATAAATCAGTTCCATAGGAATTCCGCAATACGCCCGCACTTCACAAAATTATGGTCAGGCTTTAATACTTACAATTGTTCGTGACGTAAAAACTATTTGGTTTGCACCACTGACCACTATTTAACTTTTTATGAATAAAAGACATTTATTTCGATACAATTATTTCTTGTTGTTATAAAATAGCAGTTCAGCAGAATCCATTAGGCCGTCTACACGAGGTTTTTACCAGACGCTTTCAAACACGTTTGGGCTTCGATCAACAATTTGGGACTGGAAAAATTATTATACGCTGTGCTACCCGCACGGCAGGCTATTTTGACACTCGTCATCGGATTGAAATGCCAGTTTTTGTACGACTGTGACAGTTAGCTGTTTCCAATACCAATTGTCAGTCCATACAAAATGAATGCGATGGCGAGCGAGTTGGACAATAAGCATGCTGGCCCCTATTTCACCAACTTTATAATTGTCGGTAATTACAATAATTCTTTTACTTGTAAGCCAGGGATTCACTTGGCGACAAAAACATCCTGCGACATGTCGCGCGAAGTCTGTTAGCGCCTTTTTTATTGAGGAAAACGAGCAAACGGGTCACCTGATGGTAAGCAACACCACTACCCATGAGAACCAGCAACCCCAAGAGTCACTAGTCCGCTGCCGGCTTTAAGGGAACAATACACTCTTTTTTTTAAGGCCCCGATGTCATTGTTGTGAACACCGCTGACGGGAGTTGATTCCACAATTTCACTCTACGTGGCAGAAAATGCTGACGGAAACGCACAGTAGTAGACCATACCTCATCACAAGGTGGTGACGATGGAACTCGGATTTACGGTGTGAGGTGTGATAGTGGAAGCCAGTGGCTGGCATTAAATTTAATGGTTATTCAATTTCATGCCAGCCGAGTGCTATGCGGGGTTCTCGGAGCACTCCCCGTGGTAAAGCCTGTAAAGCATATATAGACCCTACGTCTCTTCGCAGGAGTAGGGGGTCCAGACGACCCGAAATCTGCGGGTCGTCGTCATGTCGGACTGCGCGACGTTGGGTACGACGTTGGACTCTTGAGTAATATAATAGGCATTTCTTTAAATAGATTAGGTACATTGCATATTTCTGTGATAATGACAACCAATCGACTACTGAGACTGCATCGTCTGAACTCTTCCTTCATAGCCGAGCGTTATAATGCAGGCACAATGGCGTAATAACGGGATGTAATCGCGGCATTATCCAGAAAGCCAAACCGTATCCCATCACTAATTGCGGGAACTAAGCCCGGTAATGAGCGCAGCACACGCCACTGCCCCGTGGGAACTGTGTTTGTAGGTATTGTTTAGTAAATCATCCTTTTTCGATTGCACTTAGTACTTCTTTTAACATGAAACGACCGATCTCGAGACTCAATCATAATGAAATAAAAACGTATCACTCACGTATATAAGTCAAGTTTAGAGTTTGTTACGGACTAATTCGTAGTCCTTCCACTGGGAGCGCACGACCCAGCGACAGCGAGACGCGCACTGCGCGTACTTAGTACTTCTTGTAGTAGTTAGTAAAACGTACTTTATCTACACACATATTATAAGTCCTCTATAATGCGTTCAGAAACTACGGTTGCAACCTACCTACCTACCTACGGGTAATGACCAGCATTACGACATTTCAAATTTTGAACATGTTCAATAATCAGTACAATTTAAGTAGACCTAAGCTGAGTTTCATAATAGGATCACACGGGTGTTTTAAGACCTAATTATGTAGAGTTGCATACATTACTTTGTCTACACACATATTATAAAGTACGCTAAGATGGGTTCAGAAGCCGAAAGCATAATAAACCTGTCGCGAATGTGGCTGTTTTTTTTCAATCATAGACAAACATATCGAGCTGACGTTTCGTATAGACAATTTTTTGTTTAATTGAGGCCTATTTTTAACGTTGTATTGGTTTTTGATGACGAAAGTTGACCACCATTATGCGATAGTCAATTTTCGTCTTCAAAAACCAAAACTTAAAACTAATATACTTAGAATAAATCTTCACAAAAAAAAAACGTTATCGTATCGAAATCGAGAAACTTTATACTAAATTTAGTTCCAAATACGCTCACTGGCGGGCGCTGTTCCAAACGTCCTACAAATTTCTCGATAATGTACAATTCGATTCGAATATTCGTACTCGGGCGTCAGTACGAGTGGCTTCACCGTACAGACGAATGTATTGTGGCATGTGTCAAAACTTAACATTACAAAAGCCAGCGATGCAAAACAAACACCAACCGTGCGTTATTTATTATACAGCTTACACTTAGATGGCTTTATTTACACTTAGTGCTTATAATACTTAGTAAGATTATGACTAACTAACATACTTTTATTAGTCAACCTTGTTACTAACAAAAATATGGATTGAATTATCTGAATTAAATTATTTACTATTATTATTATTCATCCACAAACTGCACAGTCGCTATTAGATATATTGGAGTGTGTAAGATGCTCATATAAATATCAGAACAATGCACCCGAATGTACACGAGTCATACATTCTACGATGTAGAATATATGTACGTAGAATCTACGTACATAAGTTCAGTACATAGATTCTACGAATATTAGAATCTGTGTCGTGTCGGATCGAGTTTATGTTTGCATATTTTGGAGTACCACGGGCTAGGCATGAAGATAAAAGTATAATTATGAACTAAAAGCAGGAGTTATAAAATTATTTTCTGTAGAAAAAGTTGAGAGTGGTGACAACCAATTCCTTCAGTTCAGATTTCAGATTCAAGATTTATTTACTTGCTGATACTTATTTTCTAAAAGTAGTTCTCAATAAAAAGAAAGTTCATGATTCTTGTTTACCTTTTTTGTAATGCAGAAATTTTTCTGTGGTTACGTATTGTAAGAGCTAATGTAACTTGTTCTTAGAAAAAATGACTTTGTGCCAAGTTTCTTGCGGCGCATTCTTCTTGGCAATCATGGTCTTTCCGAAAGCGCTGGTAGACTCAAAAAAATGACGTGTAAAAGAGCATTCAACTGCCTATGCGCTGAATAAAAATTTTGATTTTTGATTTTGATTTTGAAAATAACAACTACAAAAAAAAAAATTTCAAGAATGGATAAAAAATGTCTGTTAATTGCCTACTCTTCCACGCGGAAACGGTTGATGAAATTTGCCATGGAGATAGTAAATACCCTGGATTAACACATAGGTTACAATGTCATCTCGATTCCTGAGGATTTTCATTATATGACAGACAAATAATACATAGATACGAACCGTTCTTGCAGCCCTGCATTTGGTAGCCTGCACGTTCGCTTGTCTTGATTGCTTACGTCCTAGAAATGCTCATGTTTCACGTGAGCGATGGTCTGGTTAAGTAACTTTTAGTTACAAGAATTGTGCAAGTTGCACGTTGCACTCTACGTTTATCTCGTATAAATCGCTAGCTCCACGGCCATGGCCCGCAGTGTAGGGGAGGTGTGCCTAAAACGGGTAGCAGAGCTCGCCTAAAACGGGTGAGCTTGTGAGTGTGCGTATTATGACTATTAGTGACAATATACAAGTGCCGCGAGGTGGCGTGACTATCGCACACGGACCAACCACCCTCTGGACACCGCATCTTCTATAATTTACTTGGAAAGTCATTACGAAAAAAGCCGCGGTGAGCGGGCCGGGGGAATGCATCGTGATTGGTTTATAGCTTGTCATCTGGTCGAAAGTGAGCCGCGATTCGTGGCTAGAGAGATTTATAGGGGCAAATGAGCATATGCGTTTCGGAAACGTTCGCCTTGACATTTGGTGTCCAGAGGGTGGTTGGTCCGTGCTGTCGCACAATCACTGGGCATCGGCTCCCCGATGTAACGCAAGTGCTTGCAAAGTAAGACGCAAAAAAAATATTGAATTTAAAGTTTTAGTTTAAATAGTTTTAGCTTGGATTTAATGTCTTTGTAAATTATATAATAAATGTCATTTGCATAACAATAATATCCTTAACTCATTCACATTCGCACGCCAATGCGTATTGCCGTATTGTATGTATTTGCGCATTCAGCACAATATTGATGTATAGGTACAGAGTATTAATATTCATCATGGCGGTGGAATTAATTAAGCTTGTTTATTAATTATTGCGACTGCTCTGATGTTCACTAACTCAGTGTGGTTATGTTTTTAGTTTAATACAGCGCAGGGTTGAAATCAGCAAGCGAAAATATTTTTAAAAATATCCGAACAGTTACAATTAAAAGTTTTAAAATATTCTGTGTCGCACGAGAATCTACTTTTCAATCTATTTTTACAAGCTTTTATTAAGTTACACGTATCTCCGTGTCTGTAATCCTGTTAGTTAAATTTGACTTTATTTCTGTGGTTGGATCGACTTAAAATGAAATTTTGCTTGACTTGAAATTGAGTATGGATGTGAAAGCTGGATGATAATACAAGTAGTACTACAGTCAGCAAAAACTTTGTATTAAAAATGTAGCTTACCTATTTTTTAAGAGCTTAAACTAAATAAGTAACAACTGTAATTAAACATGTAAGAAAAAATATCTAATAACTGAAATAAAACGGTTTCTTATGGACGTGTTTAATTTGTAACGGCTTGAAAAAACAGTTCGTTTGTGTCGTGTATTTTTCTTACAGTTCCTTAGTACAAAGTGCATTCGCCACTAAAACTACTAAGTAGTTGGCAGTTTTTTTTATACGGCGAGGAAGGCAAACGAGCAAGTGGGTCACCTGATGGTAAGTGATCACCACTGCCCATAGACACCCGCAACCCCGGAGGGTTTGCAGATGGGTTGCCAACGTAGAGAGCTAAGATGAAATGCCTCTTGTGCCCGTAATTTGAACCCTATTACTTGATTCTTGCTTTTTTTACACAATAAAATAGTCTGAAATTTAATGCGATAAACGCTGTATTTATTACAGTTTCGGTAGCAACACATGACACCGTAAGTGCACAGATTGGTGACGTCCGGGCGTCGGCCCGCTCTCCGCCATTATCCAATTTAAATTCGTTTAATATACGCTGATACGTTCTGCGCTTGTATTCGAGAACTGCCAAGTGATATGGTAGCTGCAAGAGAGCTAAATTGTACATAGTCACAGGCGCGTCACTGCTTGCTGTGCCGTGGCGACCCGCGGTTCGCCTTTCCACACCCCGCGCGCGCCACGCTCACCCCCCCCCCCCCCCCCGCTTGCGTCCCGAAACGCACACACCCGCGAGGTTTCTTGTTAGTACATACAGGATGTTTGGTATAACGATGTAGGAACTTTAGGAGGTGATACAGGGGACTATTATGAACTGTTTGAACCCTCCAATATGTGATAGCTTTTTTTTAAATCGTGTTTTTAATTTTTTTTTACTTTGTACCAAAAGTTGACTTAAAAAAATAAATTTTAAACAAACTGTGCAAGCAATCGACTTTATTTCTTGATAATTAACACCGCAATTAATTGATTAATCAATGAAAAAAAATCAGACTCCCACTATAGATAAACATTTTTTTTTATTATCGTTTTTGTAGGTCACCATGGTTTCTGCCAAATAAAATAAACTTTATCGGGCTGTGGCAAGAAAAGTTCCCAGGATATTAATATTCCACTTAACTGTAATTTAAAATAAAACTGCAGCATAAAGAAAAAAAAAAAAAAAATTGCAACAAATAAAAAAACTATCACTGGTCAACATGTAAAAAAGAAAAGGTGCCCGTAAGAAGTAGACAATTATGCAAGTTCATTAATAATACATCGAAATACATTTTTTTTTACAATTCATGCTATCTAAATCAATTAAAATATAAAGACACTTTTGAACGCACCTTATTTTAAATTAAATGTGCAATTAAACGATTAATCGTTAAATAAATGCCATTCTTCCGCTATTTATTTTCACTAAGGTGTATGCATAAAAATATAATGTATATCACATTAAAAACATTTCATTAAAAATAAATGCCAAGACTCACAAGTTCGAAATGCTTTCACTGTTAGGTAATATAATAAGTCACGAGATCTCTAGCAGAGCCAAGCCCCTAGCACTGACTCTACAAACTCTACATCTTGGTCAAAGTGATGGCTTAGTAGGGCAAAGTTTCGTTTAATTCTAAAACAAGTTCTAAAGTGAGATACAAACTTCGTTTGCTGAAATCACTGGATGGTTGTCGAATAGAGGCTCCGTATAGGGACACAGTTGTTAATGTAAATGCACGCTAAGAAGGACGAATTGGCTTATATTATGTATTACAAAACAAAAAGTAAAGTCTGTCCAGACTTGACTAAAGGAGGATGGGCAGATTTGCATGGACAGCGGTCCTGGAACTAATAAGAATAAGCGATATACCGTGGAAAAGGTTTTTTTTTAATTACCCCAATTTTTCTACGACGAGAATTGTCAAATCTCTAAACATAAGAAAACGAATAAAAAACTAAAACATCGTAACACGAAATCATCAACAATTACAAAACCTTCATGATCTGAGAAAGCGAAATTTTAGGCCTTCTATCCTCCTATTATCTTTTCTTGTCTAAGTATATTTTTTTGTCGTTTGCAATTTATTTAAGAACAATACATATATACCATACATACCTCTGTCCTTTACATTGTAAGGTAAGTAAGTCCAAATTCAAACCGGTGAATCGAATAAGAACAACTCAGAAATTGAGGCGGAATTTACAGCTTAGTATAGTGGGCAACTAAAAAACCTGCGGTCGCTTCTATAGCTGTTAAAACCAAATTGAAATGTATACTTGTGGTTCGTTGTATGTTAGTAAGAGGATAAATAGATTAATACGACATAAGCCGACATGTGGTGTGACGTGCTGTCATTGGGATTAAACCGAGTGTTCCTAATACGTTTATTTCGATACACGCTTTTGTTGGTCGGGATCGGAAGAGATTAAAACATAATTAATTTTTGATAAGCCGTGTTTTTCTAAGTTTCAGAATAAAACTTGTATTTAGTAAGAAAAAGCCGATCGATTTACCCTTGACCACTCAAGCAGAGGGTCGTTGGTCCCCAGGTTGCACCTCTGAGTTATTCGGAATTTATGTGCCAAATTAACTTTTAGTTGAAGGAAAACCCAAAATCAGACTCTCACTTCTCTGAGACTATGGTGTCTGAGAGGAGCTCTGTGCCTAGCAGTGGAACGTATTATAATTAATAAAATATGCATCGAAGTTTCCAATAAGCTGAAAATTACCATCAAAGGTCTTGTTGATCAAATTCTTTGTTTACAAAAAAAAAACACTTTCCATCCCAGCAAACCATTTTTCGCCTCTCATTAAAAATTAGCACAAACAGTGCCAAAAAACTTTTCAAATTTAAAGGTAAGCAGATTACCGACCGCTCGCGGAACTTTCGTTCGCCCGAAAACCCTTTTATCACTCAACATTTCAATCCGGTGATAGATTAATGACCCTTATCAAAAACTCTTAAGAGTAGCCATTAATTCCATTTGTCTAGGCCAATTCACGTTTAAAATAACAGTGCGCCTGTTTAGCGGCTTATTCGTAACTAGATGTTGCCAGCGATTAAGTTTATTTCGTTCTCGGGAGAACTTAACTTTGCGAGACAAAAAGTAGCCTACGTATTTCTTAAATTCAAATTATCTCCTTACCAAATTTCATTCAAATCGGTTAAGCGGTTTTGCCATGAAGAGGTTACAAACAAACAGAGAGATAGAGTTAGGTATTTTTAACAGACTTCAAAAAAAGGAGGAGGTTCTACGTTCCACTGTATGTATTTTTTTTATAATTAGGTATTAAGTTTGGATCTGGAGTGGGTGCAGAGTCATTCCTATATGCCGAAGTTTCACACTTTGTTATTTTTACGAGATATTTATTAAATTGCAAAGTCAGTTAGATTAGATAGTTTTTTTTTTAATACGACGAGGAAGGCAAACGAGCAAGCGGCTTACCTGATGGTAAGTGATCACCACTGCCCATAGACACCCGCAACCCCGGAGGGTTTGCAGATGCGTTGCCAACCTAGAGAGCTAAGATGAAATGCCTCCTGTGCCCGTAATTACACCGGCTGTCTTACTCTCCACACCGGAACACAACAGTGCATAGCACTGCTGCTTAGCGGCAGGATTAGCGAGTAAGATGGTGGTAGCGATCCGGACGGACCTTGCACAAGGACTACCTGTTTGTTTGTTTAGGTGAAATTTTCCAAGTGAAGTCGAATTGGCTTGAAATTTGATATGGCCATAATTATCTAAGTGGGATGACAATGCAAGTACAGTGAGCAAAAAAATCTTGTGTTACAAATGACAAACGGTTTGACAAACGACGTGTGGAACACCCTGCATTTATGTGGAACACCTTAGGAGAGCATATGTCTAAGGTCTTGTAGTGGATGTTACAGGTTGATGATGATGATTGAAAATTGAATCTATTACTAGACAAAACACACTTCTTAGATAAGTAAATGCCATCATTATGCGCAGTGCCTATGAAAAGTGTGAATGATTTAATTAAAGCTGGTCATTCACGATCGTGGGTCCATTGCATTTTTTTTTACCTACAAGCAAATTAATCCTAATGATTTACACTTCGAGACTTTAATCTGATAGTTCGAATGGGATTTAAATTCCGTATGAACTCATCAGCTACCCAATAGTCTACATTTGCGAGATTAGGGATGGCGCAAATTAGCAGCCGTTGCGATTGAGGACAACCCTAATTAGCTAATTTGGTAATCCAATCAGCTGGTCGCTGAATCTGATTTAGTTTTAGTGTAGGTATTTTTTTTAACCCCCACGCAAAAGAAGGAGGGAGGTATAAGCACAGTAGATCTCCTCTTCACGGTCTCATACGTTCAGATCTCTGAAATTTTATATAATGTTATGTTTTATTAATAGGTAACCTGTTATAATATGTAGATCTTGTTTTCTATATTTATATAATTATCTATAATATTAAATAGACTTAGATATAATTTAAACAATTATTAATGATGTAAAAGAATTTATGCTATACCCTACCAGGGTTCGTGTTTTACTTATTTTTTAAGATTTTGTGATACATGATTGTGCTTAATAAATAAATACTAAATACTAGATATATTAGGTGAAGCAGTAACTCAGCAACGTTTTCAGTTTTTTGTTTAGATTTTCCCAAAATCTGAATCGACACAAACAAGTCCATATTACTTATTCTGGAACATGTTCACAAATTTTTACGAGAATTGGTTGAGAAAATGAGACCTGAACGAAGAGTTTTTGACCAAGCTGGAAGACGCTTCCTTAGCGATTTGCGCTCCTTCGGTCAATCATTGCTGGGTTTTAATTAAATGTTGTATGTGTGCCTTAAGCAAATTTTAAACTGCTTGAAAAGCCACCCTTGAGTACTTGTATGACGAACTGAGAACATCTGTATGACGTTTGGATCAAGGATCCCAGCGTGAGCGTATTAAATAATATGAAATAATAAATAAATTAATACTAGTTAATACTTTTAATACTAATATTATAAATGCGAAAGTAACTCCGTCTCCTGCCCAAAAGCCACCCCTGAGCACGACTATCGCTGTCGAGAAAATTTGTACGACGTTTGGATCAGGGGTCCCGCGTGAGCGTGCTAAATAATATGAAATAATAAATTAATTAATACTGGTTAATACTTTTAATACTAATATTATAAACGCGAAAGTAACTCCGTCTCTCTGTCATTCTGTTTATTACCACTTCATGGAAAAACCGCTGCATCAATCTAGATGAGATAGTTCCCGCGACAATCGAAATTTACGTAGACGAAGTCGCGGGCAACAGCTAGTAACAAATAAATATTGAATAATAATAGGTATTATAAAATTTTCTCGACGGTGCGATACGATAACGTTACTACTCAATTCTGGTAAAGTGGCACTATCTGTGTCGCTCAACGAACGACTTATCGATGCAAAGTGACTTTGTTCTACATGAATAGATGACTATTGACGCATGATACAGCTTTCAAGAGATTACCGCATATGGAACAAGTTTTCCGTCATAACAAAAGCATGACGTTTAATAGCCTCCAAATAATAAATAGAATTAATTGTTTACGTAACCTGACCACAGCCGGATAAAACAGCCAACAACAACAGAGATCCCACTGTGAACACGTCTAATTGATTTGCGTTAGGAAACTTCAACTCTGTGGGTAGTCCACTCTAACGTCGGTTCTCAGTGCAACAGCTATTAATATTTCGGCTGGGGCCATTTGTTTTATTGTCTTCAACCCACAATGCTATGTTGTTGATGCTTAATAGGCCATAAACGATGTGTTTAGTATTTTTATTAATTTTTAGGGTTCCTTAACCCAATGGCACCAACGGATCACGTTAGTAAGCCTATGCATATTCTGCCTGGCCGCCTGCCTTTCGGAGAGTTATATCTTTCAAACTATAATAGTTAGACATTTTCATGATACTCGGAACTTAATGGCGTAAAAATATACATTCAAATTTAAATTTAAATACCTCGACGTTTCGGACGCGACGTTGCATCCATGGTCTCGAAGGGACTGAAGAGGCGAGTATTAACATCACCTAGCTGCATAATAGTTAGACTTTTTGAAAATATCGCGGTGTTTTACTATGTCTATAAGCATCTAACAATAAATAAATAAGAATAAAATAAAGTTAAAAATTGAAGGGTCCTCATTCCAGCTACGTGTTCTTACTAAACTTCATAAAATATTGTATACCTACCCTCTTGACCGGTTTTCTTCTCCTTGTCTCGACAACAACAGTTTTAGACTGTTCCTGAAAACCTTATCCACCCGAAGCAGCCTACCGTTTATGGTGGACCTGAACCTATTCATCCCTCTCGCCCACGCTAGAAAGGGATATTTGGTTTACACTGTCGTAAACTATCTCTTACGGACACCGCTTCCCGCCAAATATGCAACCACCACCTCTACATTCCGCGCGGGAGCTGCGAGGAATCGGGCGTTCGGTTTGTTTTATTTTATCAAACATTATGACATCCTTATAAAATAGTTTAACTAGCTTATTTAAATAATAACAACACTTACTAAAAATTTAAATTAATCCAGCCCGGATTCCACGGAGCCCGCGCCCGGACTGCAGTTATAAATACGTGCGAACAACGGTTCTTTGCCGTGACAAAGGTTAAAATTTCCTTTAATGTACGGTTTTTTTTCTCTTAATGTACGCGCACTTACTTTAAAATAAAACCCATGCGTTCCATTTCTGCGACAAAATTGTCGCGCAACAAAAAATCGTAACCTTCCTTACACTCTTTCTAAAATAAATCATCATCTAACCTCTCTAATTTCATTGTTCTATACCTATCTTATCTTGTTTAGCTAAACAGAACGAACGCGGCGATTAATCTCAATTAAAAGTATTAGTTTTTTTCTGGACGTTCTCAGATTTATAGCATCCTGTTAGAACCCACTGGGAACGCCCACGCAGCAGTCCTATTATTGTCATAAACCCTTTCGCCGCCTTTGTCGTCTACTTAGATAGGTACTATGTGTGGCCCTCTAATGGTAATTATTACATTAAACATAACAGTGCTTTTGACGACTGGATGGCCTAGTGGTTAGTGACCCTGACTATGAAGCTTGAGGTCCCTGGTTCGAATGCCTGTCGGGGCAGATATTTGTATGATGAGTACAAATGTTTGTTCTCGGGTCTTGGATGTTTAATATGTATGTAAGTATGTATTTATCTATATAAGTATGTTTATCCGTTGTCTAGTACCCATAGTACAGGCTTTGCCTAGTTTGGGACTAGGTCAATTGGTGTCAATTTGTCCCATGATATTTATTTATTTATAAATAGGATTACATAACAAAAATAATCATTTTCTTGTCTTAGACAAAACGAAAACGGGATATTGACCGCGATTACCTTATAGGTTTGATGAGCTCCCGATATTTCGATGCAGTTGCATGCATCATGATCATTAGTGTCTACCCTCGTTTCGTCAGTTTGCCCGTGATCATGATGCGTGCAACTGCATCGAAATATCGGGAGCTCATCAAACCTATAAGGTAATCGCGGTCAATATCCCGTTTTCGTTATGTCTAATGCAATTAAATGCGAATCATTTAAAACTGTTATTTTCTTGTCTGATTGTCTAACAGGACCTGCAACTTCGGTATGACCAAAACGTAAGTTTGATCATTTGTTAATGTAATAGGGATGATGCATCTTGGTCAAATCAGCAACTTTTTTTTGAAATGTCAAAATGATTTGATCGGATCCGTTATTAGGTATAAAGTTTGTATTGATTTGCAGAAATATGACGTCATAATTTTCAGTGATTAAACTGCCTCCTTTTAATAGATTTTGTTAAATTAAAAATCGTTTTAATTGCAGTAATTGCGAGGCATCGGTTTTTTATAAGTATTTTCGAAAGTTTGATAAGTGAAAATGTAAAATTATTTTATTTTAACATCAGTCAACAAAACCGTTAATGTGCTATTAACAGTTTTGTTGACTGATGTCAAAATAAAATCATTTTACATATAGACCGCTAATAAAAGTGGTAAGTGTAACTCAGAGTAGTGGTGCTATTTATTTCACTTGTTTGTAGTATTTTAAAATTCTTATTTTATCATAAAGCATGAAACTTTTACATCAAAAATGTCTCTAAACGTATTCGCGATTTACAATGACATTAAATCTAAGCTTAAACTAAATAAACTACAACTTAAAACTAAATTAAATCTAAATAAGGCCCCCGTGGCATAGTGCCCAAAAGGCTGGCAGCGTTGCCTCGCTGAATAGCGATGCTGATTCTTTGAGAGAGAAAACTGCCATTGTAATTCGTTTTGTTAATGTTTTTTTGTGAGATCGATCTCAAACTGTAATAACGCCTACTTAAATAATAATAGCAACTTTTTCAAACTTCTACGGTTGCTAGTAGCTTATGACGAGGAGGTAGTACTACCTATTGAATTATTTTTAATTCCCCGATGCAAATAGTGAGGTGTTATGAGTTTGATCTATGTATCTGTGTATCTCTAAGTCTGTCTGTGGCATCATAGCCGCTAAACAGTTAAACGGATTTATAAGTTTTATAAAAATCGGTTCAGCCGTTTTTGAGATATTAAACTTTGAAATGAAAATGTCGGGGAATTATCGACTTTTCTAAGTTGGTTAGGTTAGCACTTAGATAATTGATTGAGTCCGAGTTTTATGCTCTTCTTTAGGTACATAATTTTTCAATACGTAAGGTGAAATTGCCTTTCAACGTTCACCATGAGTGCCATATTTTTTTTAATTACATACACATACGGATATCTCTATTAAAGAAGAATGATTGTAAATACATACACATTTTGAAAACTACCCGAATTCTTGGATCCGTTTCTTTTAAATTTACCTAACTTACTTAGCTAACTATTTATTTACCTAACAATAAAGTTATTTCAATTCCACCTCCAACCACAACTTCCAGACTCGGTTAGTTCAAAACTCATCGATTTTACTTAAGGTAATAAAATTTAATTAGCGATTTCAGAATCCCCTTAGACGTGTCAGCTAATCTCTTATTTAATGGGCGAGGGACCGGCCTCGGGCGTAGGAAGCATTAACCTATCGGTTTCAGAATATATTGAGTGCTGTTTTGATCGAAGCTCTGGGGCGTTTAAAAATTGACCTTTCAAATGTGCAAGTTAATGTCGCTTTTTAACCCCCGACGAAAAAAAGAGGTATTATAAGTTTGACCTGTGTATCTGTATATCTGTCTGTAGCATGTCTCCCAAACGGATGGACCGATTTCGATGCGGTTTTTTTGATCGAAAGCTAGTTTAATCGAGATAGTTCTTAGCAAAGTTTTATTAAAATCGCTTCAACGCTTTTTAAAAAAATACTTTGAAATGACAATGTCGGGGGTTTTTCAACTTTTCTAAGTTGGTTAGGTCGTAACTGCTAAATCAAAGACGTGTTATCCGTACACCATTTATTGCTAGACAAAAACTACCCGCTAATACAAATATGAAGTAATTGTTGATCTACACGAATAATATAGAACACCTCCACCCTTATTAACTAATTACTCTTAACTTTTAATAACAAACATAATTAACTTCATATTTAACAGGTACTGAACATGTTACATCATAGCAACTGCACAAGATTAGTAGTGATACAATTTTCCTACTAAATAACGTTAAAAGATGAATATTTATGATAACAACTGGTTATTTAGGGTACGATGACATTAATTATTATAGCTATTCCTCGAATCCAAATCTTACAGTGGGTTTACGAAGTCTCTTACTTCCTAAGCAAGGACTATGCACTGATGGTACAATATTTTTATCCTCATTTCTGTCGTCTCGCCTGTGTAAGCGCATGAGGTTGGTTCTCTGATACATTGGGTCGATCCGACTCTGCAGGGCCGGCACCTGTTTCGCCCAACGCCACAGACCAGCGCAAACCCTTCCCCTGAAGGCAAAACTAACGAACTGCAGGATTGCCGGTTGACGTTTCTAGACGGTATACATATATCTGCTGTCTCCTCAAAAGGCCAAGACCAGTTGAGGCGTAGGGTATCGGATACCCTACGCCTCAACTGGTCTATATGCCTGTGTACCTCGGTTCCAGAATTAGACGTTATTTTGTAATCGGTACTACCCATTCTACTTGATACTTGGCCTGTCCAAGCGCATACGTAAGCTTCGACCTTGAAATAATCTGGCTGGGCTTTCCCCCGTAGTATAGTGTTCCGTATTCCTATATGACAAAAGGTACCTACTGAGGGCGATGTCGGCATCTAGCTTCTGCTTCTGGGCTTTTCTGATAACCCGCTTGCAAATTTTGACTGCATTTTCGGCTGCCCCATTGGACGAAGGATGGTACGGTGAAGAGAAAATGTGTTCTACACCATTATTTTTAAGAAAAATCTCAAATTCATCACTAGTGAAAGGAGGGCCGTTGTCACTAATTAACTGTTTTGGCAAGCCAAACCTAGACCACATCTAGCGCATCACTGAAATTACCGCATGGGCAGTTGTACTTTTCATTTTCGTAGCTTCTATCCATTTTGAACAAGAGTCCACTGTAATTAAATACGTGAATCCTGCTATTGGTCCCAGGAAATCAACGTGTAACCTTGACCACGGACGGTCTGGCTACGGCCAAGCACACGGCGCGTGCGCTGCCGGCGCGTCGGCCTCATCTACCCCGGGCCACCAAACATAGCTCATAGCTAACGCCTAGGTTTTTACGATGCCCATATGTGAATCATGCAATTTATTGATAACCCGTTTCCTACAGGATGATGGAATAACTACCCGATGACCCCAAAGGATACACCCAAGTTCATTGTATAATTCATTCTGTCGATTAAAATATGGCTTCATTTCGCTAATTTCGACGTCTGAAGGCCACCCATCCAGTAGATAACTCATAACTCTACTTAAAATCGGGTCGGCAGCGGTTTCCCTTTTTAAGACTTTATAGTCCAAGAGTAATGCTTCTGCAGCGAAATGTAAATACGTTTGTTCCGGCAACTCATCCTCTTCGGCCCCTACCTCTTCTTTGTGCGTTTTAATCAGACGCGAAAGCACATCGGCTGTATTTTTACAAGTGCGAATGTACTCTATCTCAAAATCGTAAGCCGACAGCTTGATTGCCCATCGTTGCAACCGACTCGCTGCCGTGGTGGGTACTCCAGTATTTGGGCCAAATATGCTAACAAGAGGCTTATGGTCGGTACGAAGTGTAAATTACCTTCCATACAAGTATTGATGGAATTTATCAATAGAAAAAATAATCGCTAATGCCTCCTTATGTATCTGGCTGTAGTGTTTTTCGTGCGCAGTGAGCGCCCGTGACGCGTACGCAACCACGCGCTCGGCCCCACCGGCCGCGCGCTGCGCCAACACGGCGCCGACGCCGTGCGCGCTGGCACGCCATCCTTATCTATAATAAAACCTAAGTATTGCACTTTTTCCGCCAATAAATCGCACTTTTTCTTTTTCAGTTTTAAACCGTTACTCTGCAGGCTTGTAAATACTTGTTGAATGGTCTTAATACGACTTTTCAAATCTTTACTCTTAATTAAAATGTCGTCATAAAAGATTACAACGTCTCGGACATTTTTAAATAAATTAACCATAAGCTTCTGAAATATTCCCGGGCTGGAGGATAAACCAAATGAAAATAATCGATTTATTGATTATTTTTGTTTTATTTTTATGAAACATTTCTTTGCATTGTCATTGTATGTTGGATAAACCAAATACCAATCGGTTATATTTAAAAAGGCCCCGATGCGTATTGTTAACAGTATAAGCCCTAGACTCGTCATCTAAGACGAGTTGGTTATATGCCTGAGAGAGATCCAACTTAGTGAAGTAGTTGTTATTACCTAACCCGCTAAAAAAAAACGTCTAACTTTGGAACCGGATACCGATCAATCTGCAAAACACGATTTAGAGTTACCTTGTAATCAGCACACATATACGTATAGCGCCATCCGCTTTTGTCGCTAATACCAGTGGGGTCGCCCAGTCGAAGTGGTCAACAGGTACAATGACGCCGGCGCGCAGCATGGCGTAGAGTTCGGCGTCGACGCGCGCGCGCACCGCGTAGGGCAGCGGCCTCGCGCGGCAGAACACCGGCGTCGCGCCCTCGCGCACGCACAGCCTCACCGGCTCGCCGAAGTACCGACCCAACGTATCATCGAAAAGTGCTTCATGCCTGGAAATAAGTTCATTTACTATTTCATTTTTGCTCACTTTATTCTTAGAGTTCTGGGTGATATTATATAAATTAATTTTAGGAATCTCAATATCTAGCTCAAATAACCATTGGCGGCCTAATAAATTAGTAGTTCCGTTAACTATGACATATAAATCTAACTTTTTCTTAACATTTTTATAAACCACTTCGACCTCCAAGTAACCCATTGGTCGGATGACAGAGCCGTCGTAAAACTTTAACTTCAAACGGCTTCAAAGCTACCTCACTATAATTTTGCTTATAAGTATTTCGACTTATACAGGATAATGACGACCCCGTATCGACTTCCATATTTAATAACCTGCTATTTACCAAAAGTGACATACACACCGGTCTATAGTTCGTCAAGGACATCTGATATATTGGTTCTTCATCGTCGTACTTATCATCGCCGTCCGTATCGGTATCCTCCGACCGTGCAGGCACACCGCCTACATTGTCAGGTTATTGCATCCAGTAAGAGCCAGCAGCCCTGCGCCCGCGCCAGCTCCGCGCCGCACGGGCCCCCCCGCGCCCGCGCCCGCCGCGCCCGCTGTGCCCCGCGCCCGCGCCGCTGCCGCTGCTACCCACGCTCGTCCCGCGTGATCCGCTCCCGGCTCCTCCCGCTGAGTCGTACCGTCTTGGTTTCGCAAAACTGGTGTTCGGGACACATTCTTCTCAAATGGCCGATTCTCTTGCAATAACTACAATCAAAGTCCTTATACTTGCAGTTTTCAGTCTTATGTTGATTATCGCCACACGCCATGCATTTAAATGCGATGTGAACCTTATTTACATCGATTGACGGCATATTATGATTTTTCTGGACTGCATTAGCATTGAGTTCCGCCGCCTCGAGTGTCGTAGATGTCCTCACCGCCCTTTTATACGTCAACCCGTCAGCCTCTGCAAATAACCTCTGCCGCGTAGTGTCACTGCTTATACCGCACACAAATTGATCCCTCAAGTTTTCTTCTAATGAGGTTTTAAATTCACATTTCCTGGACAACTTTTTTAATTCCGCCACATAATTTTCTATCGATTCTCCTTCTAATTGCCGACGCTGCCTAAACTTGTAACGTTCGGCGAGTACGGACGGCTTAGGTTGTAAATGATCTCGTAATATGTGGACGGCTTCTTCATAGGATAAATCTGACGGTTTCTTGGGACTTGCCAAAGTAGATAACAGCTCATACGCTTCTTCGCCCATCAGTGAAATCAACGTTGGCAACTTAACGGTGTCGTCGACCTTGTTCGCTAAAAAATACATTTCTAAGCGTTCACAATACACTGTCCAATTCCCGTCTTTCATGTTAAACTCGCGTAATTGTCCCAATCAACCAATTTTAACCAATTTAATTCCCCGATCGCCACTGCTAAATCAAAGACGTGTTATCCGTACAGCATTTATTGCTAGACAAAAACTACCCGCTAATACAAATATGAAGTAATTGTTGATCTACCTGAATAATATAGAACAGTAACGTGAACCTATCGTAAGATTCAGTCATAGTAAAATAATCGGATCACTCTCGTATATATCTCAAGTTTAGCTTTAGCCCAACGTGTTGACTAACTCGTCGTTCTTCCTCTGGGATCGCACAATCCAGCGGCAGCAAGACGCACACTGCGCGTCGAGGCGAGGCCACATCCTTCAACAACACGTCCGGCTAAGGTCGACTTATGTACTTACGTTAGTTATCCGTTTATTTGAAAGACCGGATGGCCTAATGGTTAGCGACCCTGACTATGAAGCTTGAGGTCCCGAGTTCGAATCCCGGTCGGGGCAAATGTTTGTATGATGAATACGAATGTTTGTTCTCGGGTCTTGGATGTTTAATATGTATATAAGTATGTATTTATCTATATAAGTATGTGTGTTTATCCCATACTAACCCATAGTACAGGCTTTGCTTAGTTTGGTATTAGGTCAATTGGTGTCAATTTGTCCCATGATATTTACTATTTATTTATTTCACTATAAGTAATTGTGGAACCTTTTCGTAGAAAATGTCATGGTGACATCGCATTGCCTGACAAGGAAAATCATTGTGAGAACGTTCTACGGTTGTTCAGGAATCAAATGGTTACATTAGTTTTAAACTTTCGCGATTTTCACACATTATCATGATACTCGGGACTTAATCGCGTAAAAAATGTATTTAAATTATTAATACCTCGACGTTTCGGACGCGACTTTACGTCCATGGTCTCGAAGGGACTGAAGAGGCCGGTATCAACATCTCCTTGCTGCACGGGTTCCTCGAACTACCCGCGCGTGGCCGTTATTTATTAGTTTTTTCACTAGGGTTGCCACTAGTCCGACACACAACACCCACAACATCCGGCGATTTATGAGACGATATTTGATGACGCTTACACACACTGATTACCCGATTCCATGAAGATGAAAGCTTAAAACCATCCTCCAGGTTGAAATTATGGCGTTTTCTGATTTCAACTCCTTCACGTACAATTCTACTATAAAAATGTAGCTCAGTAGAGAGGATCGTAGGGTTATGGTCCTGATTCCAGTAAATGTTTGGTAATAGCGGTCTTGTTCACCTGAAGATTCTTAACAGCTGCAATGTGTTTTGTGACTCTCTCAAAAGTACCTAATTAAAATGTAAAAAATATTCATAATATCGAGTCACAGAATGTGAGATTGTCAATAATGATATGTACAAAAGTACAAACTGTGGTATAGAAAAAATAATAATAATACAATTTCGATATCAAATAGTTTCGCTGAACTCTTTCACTGTAGCTCTGTAATTCGAGCAGCTTACCTAGCGCCATATAGGTCTGAGCCCCATAAGTCATAAAACCCTGAATCGACGATGGGAACATGTTTTTGTCAGGGGCGTATTTATGCTGGTGTTTATCGGAGCCATAATACGACGAGTAAACAGCCAAGCGTATTACGTTTGATCTTCTTTCTGTCCCTTTCGGCACAATTGGAGTAAACAGATCTGTTATAGTCATTGTTTACCACCTTAATAAGTTTTCATAAAAAAACAGTTTTGACAAACACACTCTTTATTGCTGATGCTAGAGTCAATCCGAACATTGAAAGTTTTCAATCAACTCGCAATTTACGCATACCTATTTATACTTAGTTTGTTAGTAACAACCAAAGCTAGCAAAATATAATAAAAAAATATAGGTGGGTATCATCGACTTTAAACATTAAGACGCGCCACGCACCTCTTTAGTGCTGACAAAATGCGGCCTTTACTCATTAGCTGTCATTAGACTGACATGTCAAACTTCAAGGGAATATACCATCTGGATAATGAGTATATTATTTACTTACGTGTGGAATGTGATTCTTTGTGCTTCGTTTTTCTTTTGTGTGTTATTTGTACAGTTCAAAAATGTGTACGACGTCATTTTGAGCGGTTGAAACTGTTGTAATTGGACAAGTCAACGAGATGTCACCCGCGCGGCGGCCGTTGGCGACTAAGTCACCGAGTAACTAATCACCTATATTGCTTGTCCGCGCGCTGTGAAAGGGTGGCGTATCCGTCACTATTTGGTACATCAATGGTGGGTATACTTTAAGCTTTTAGTGTAGTATACACCTGCACGCTCACGCATATTCATACTCATCTGCACTCGTATCATTATTAGGTGCGATCAAGGTCAATCGCTGGTCAATTTAATAATAAAGTAAAAAAAAGACCGATTATTTTTAAATATTTATAATTAGGTCATTAGCAATATGTGTGGTCATTAAAGTCTATCATCATTGATTAAGTAATTTAGTCCATGACCACTGGCCAGATTAAAACATTTTAGATTTAATTAATGGTACCGTACTTACTTACTGAAATAGAGTTAACTTGAAAAAATATTCCCAATGTGTATAAAACACATTAAAGAGTACCTACATGCATAAAATTTCACATTTCAAATTTTCAAATGTAAGCCTTCGGTTACAAACCGCATAGTTCTAGTTAGCACTGTTCTCGCAAGATAAGCATCGTGTTCATTTTGTATGGCCTGTCAAAATTGGTATCGGAAACAACTAGCTGTCACAGTCGTACAAAAACTGACATTTCAATCCGATGACGAGTGTCAAAATTGTTACGCAATATCCGATTCGATTTAATCAATTGCTTAAACTAAAACTAAATGTTTTTGGTTGCTCTACTTCTGAAGTGTATGCCTACTCGAATGCATAGTGTAAATTATACTTACGCATGATCAAATAAATAACTTGAACAGGGTACGGCAAATTATAATAGACTTTACAACTTTGCTCAATACGTCCTTTATAGCTGCTATTTGAGAGACATATTATTATTCGATTTAGTAAGATAGTAGGAAGATAGTCTGTATAAAGTACGCGAATAAACAGTAGAGCACGGACAAAATATTTACTTACTTACCAAACTTTTTCATATAAAATTATTGCCAAATTAAAGCGATTTACGTTAAAATGTGACAGTTACGGAGCAAGCGGCGTCTCTCATTTAATCACTATTCTTTGCCACTGTACTTGTGAGGTGTATAAAAATAAAAATATTTTTTTACAATAACCGGAATATGTGAAAGAGTTAAAATTGATATGAAAATAATGAATTGGTTTGATATCAATTCATATAAAACCCTCGTATATTGCTATTTCATCGCATTTGGTGGCGGCGCGAAGATGATTTTGAAAGGATTAGTTTTGCTTTGTGTACTATACACGGTTTCGGGAAAACACGGTAACTATTTTTAAATAATTGATAATTATAAACTTGAAATTCTAGATACTAGTTTGAACCTTGGAATTCCCTTGCAGTTTTGAGATATTGCACACCTCAAAAGTGCAGAAACCAGGGCTGTTCCGTGTCCGAATTTCATTCAATTTCAAAATTATGTTACAAGTTAAACCAGAAATATTTCAGCAAGTGATTAAGCGACATAGACACTTGTTACTTAAGTTTTTTTAACAATAATTATCATTTTCCCAATACATTCAGTACCCAGGGTTGACAATTCTAGTTTAGGTTTATTTAAATTTCACAATAGTGTTCACAGATGTAAAATTTGTGACACCGCGTATAAATATTCTACCGACGTGTATAATACTAGGTTCGGACAAACACGAGGCTTAATAAATACGTTTTGCTTGTTTGTTTCAGTGAATGTCAAGGAAAACGAGTACCCGCGACTAAGATGGCCAAAAGAGTATACCGTTGAAGCAGTGAAACTCTATTTGTCTGCTGGATGGTTAGAAAACTACAAATACTGGTGAGAAAGTTATTAATTCCTGAATTAAAAACCATATGTAAAGTTTTAGATGATGATTTAAAAAAACTCTGTTCTCCTGGATTAAAAAAAAACAGCGCTGTGCATGAGAAAACTACAAATAGGGATATTGGCTGTGAAATTTAAACTTTTCAAATGTGAACTTTTTTTTGCTTCTTAACGCCAAACCCAAAAACTTGGGAAGAGATTATAACAGAATTTAAATTTATATTTGTCTTGATATTAAGCTTAAGCAAGTTTTTAAGCCGTAGCTTAATTTTGTGAAAAGAGTACCTACCTATTTTGGTTTACGAGGTACTCAAAAATGTACAGAATAGGATGAGCAATAAAGTTTAAGCCCCACATTAAAGTTTAGAGTTCTAGATTGCAAAGCTATAAACGCCAAAATCAGTTGAGATCATTCGTTACTTTTATAATGATTGTTTATAATTATGAATTAATGAAACTACGAATTACCAAAAATTTCACACTTTGCAATACGGTATTTTGACTCTTTAGAACTCTTCTTGCCAAAATCTTTCCTTATTTGGGTGGAGCTTCTATGAATGGGGAAAAACAAAGTGGTGTAATCCGTCTCGAATACCTCCAAAACTGTATAAATTATTTTGATTGTATTTTTTTGATATAATTTATGTTATGGCCCTCTACCTTACCTCAGAAGTTGGGACTTTTGTTTTTATAGGTACCTACTTGTTTACATCATTATCACGATACTCGCGACTTAATCGCGTAAAAAATATATTTAAATTTAAATACCTCGACGTTTCGGACGCGACGTTGCGTCCATGGTCTCGAAGGGTGTTTACATAAATTGCAAACTTAATTATTACAATGTCTATAGGAGATCAAGTAAAGTATCAAGACTTGATGCCAATGATGGGGCAGTCACTAAGATCGCTAAATCAAAAAGGAATCTAGGAAACAGAGGGATACTATATGAGGTAAATAATCGTTATTAATTATCCCCAATTTTAGATAAATTTCTCCGAAAGCGAAAAGCGTGTGCTCCCAGAGGGAGGACTAATAGATTACTCCGACAAATGTCGGGCTATATACTCGACTGACATACGTGAGTGATCTGTTTATTCCAATGTTTCATGTAAAAAAAATTCCAAGCCATATTTCAGTAACTTTTCGTATAACTAGGGATTACAGTTAAGTTAAAAACCCACAGATTCATCCCGAATCGACGGAGGATGAATTGAACAAGATGGTCTGTCTTAAATCGTATGGTACACTCTACAACCCCATCAGACCGATGAATTTTCTTCCCGAAACTTTCCCTCTTGATCCTGAAGGTAGAGTTCTTGTACTGTATTGTATTTTTAATCACAATAATTTATAACACATTCATTACTAACAATACCGAACTATCATCACCATCACCAGCATTTTTTTGTCTCACTGCTGGGCACAGGCCTCCTCTGTCAATGAGAGGGGTTGTGCTATGGATCCCACGCGGGCTTATTATTCGTTTTTTTAGCATTAGAAAAAATACCTTGTTATGTATTTTTATCCAAAAACGTTTTACAAAAACAAGTAACAATTAAATAACAATGATATTTAAATTATATATTTTGTTATGGTTTTATGCGTAACGGTGACTTATTTTTGAAAAGCGTTTTTCAATAAAAACACATATCAAGATTGTTACCTTCTTTCTAATGCTAAAAAACGCAGCATAGTACAGATTGGTAACCTCTCACACTCCATTGAATTGCTTCACAGAAGTACCTATGCAGGTTTCTTCACGATGTTTTCCTTCACCGAACGATAATACCGAATAAAAAACGGACTTATAGTCTAAAGCTAGCGGCGCTCGCTGTCACATTCGCCTTCTCTTTTGGCAAACGGAATATATTGGTGCAAGAAAGAGACGGTGAATGCGATAACGAGCGTGCGAGCGTCAGACAGTAAAATTAAGCCCTCTAATTCATATTTATTTATTCTTTGAAACTAACCGCTCACAAATAACCTGTAGTCGTCTGCATTTTTTTAAATTAGGTACGGTCGAGGAAATTAATTCTTGACCCACCATGGAACCTTTTCACAGTATACGTCATAGTGACATCGCATAGCTTGACAAGGAAAATCGTTATGACGTTTACTATGAAAATGTTCTATGGTGGGTCAGGAATTAATTTCCTCGACGCTACTTGCAATACTTGATTTTATGTGTACCTCATCTGGAATATCAGGATATATTGTCTATTAATAAAGCAATTGCAAAAGCATGACTTTTTCGACCGAATAGCCCAGTGGTAAGAGACCCTGACTATGAAGCTTGAGGTCCCGGGTTCGATCCCCGGCCGGGGCAGATGTTTGTATGGTGAATACGAATGTTTGTTCTCGGGTCTTGGATGTTTAATATGTATATAAGTATGTATTTATCTATATAAGTATGTTTATCCGTTGTCTAGTACCCATAGTACAGGCTTTGCCTAGTTTGGGACTAGGTCAATTGGTGTCAATCGTCCCATGATATTTATTTATTTATTTATTTTTATTTTCATAGGTGATGACAACGTGAAAGGCATTGATTGTGTAAAGTTCACAAATGCCGCAATGATGGAAGTAGAGACCAAGCAGACGTTATGGGCCGTCTATGAAAACGAAACTGAAATCTGGAGGCCTATAAGGTAGGTACAGTCGAGGAAATTAATTTCTGACTCACCATAGAACGTTTTCATAGTAAACGTCATAACGATTTTCCTTGTCAACCTATGCGATGTCACTATGACGTTTACTGTGAAAAGGTTCCATGGTGAGTCAGGAATTAATTTCCTCGACCGTACATAAGTTGAGAAAAAACAGAATAATAAAAACCTCAATCACGCAACATACCGCTATGTTGTTAACAATATACTCGTATACAGGGTGATCAATCCAAATGGGTCACTCTGCGTACAATTTTCTTTAAAAAGAACTCTGCCCCCATACCACGAAATTCGAAAATCGAAGTTCGTATCGTATCGTCCCGTTCACTCTCGTGTTAAATAATATTAGCTTGAGAGGGACGGCACGATACGAAGTTAGAATTTTGCACTTCGTAGTCGGGGGGCTGCTAACACTGGACATCTTAAAACATTCGGGGAAAAGTAGGAAAAATCTTCAGTTTTTTTAGCATGAAACTACCGTGGATCACTCACGTATGTCAGTCGAGTATAGCCCGACATGTTTCGGACTAATTCGTAGTCCTTCCTCTGGGAGTACACGCCACGCCGGTGGCGAGACGTAAACAGTTACGTTACCCCAGAGGAAGAACTACGGATTAGTCCGAAACATGTCGGGCTATATCCGACTGACATACGTGAGTGATCCGTTTATTTCACTATAAAAACCTTCAGAATTCGATTCCCGTGAAAGACAAACTATTTAAACACCTACAAATTTGTTCGGAACCCTCGGTGCGCGAGTCCGACTCGCACTTGGCCGGCTTTAAAAATTTATCTACTTTTTTTAGGTTCGAAGAAGAGGAGGTTGACACGTGGCACGGATATTTCAACAACCACGTCATTTGGGACTTTTTCAATTTCGAACCGAATGTAGACTTAGATGCTTTCAAGGTATACAAAGCTTGTAAGTACCTACTTGGTATTATAAATTAGTCTATACCCAACTAATTTATTTTTCACGACTCTTGCTCTTAAGTTAGTATTTAATTTATGCTGCGTGTAGGCTGCATAAAACCACTTTTTATGCTCTAACTAATGCATAAAGTAAAATCTTCGTCTAAGACCAAGGCTTGACTGCCTGAGGCCAAACAGCCACGTAAAATTTAACCTCTTAGATTAATTTAACCTCTTAGATTAATTTAACCTCTTAGATTAAACTTATTAGTAGGTAGTATTCTTAAACTAAGGCAATCGAGCCATTTGTCATTTTAAGCGAAAGGTGGTAATAGGTACGGATTACCGAGGTTGCTGGTTCAAGTCCAGCTGCTTAACGAATTTTTCTTTGCATTGTCATTGTATGTTGAATTTCATTCTATGAATGTTTCATAAAAATAAAAACAAAAATAATCAATAAATCGGTTATTTTCGTGGTAATAGGTATCGATTTTATGTAAATTTAGCTGCGGAAAACTCGTATTTTACATTATATTTTTTAGACTCAAGTAAATAATATAATGTAAAATAACAACGCAAAATACAGTTTGTCATTTTGACACAGAAAATGTGGCTGCCGTTTGATTTCCCCGCAATTGACGTGAAAAGAATAGTGTATAACACGTTCGTAAAACCCTCGGCTTAACAAAAATAAAGTCTCGAGTAAAATAGCGTGATTAATGCTCTAGTTGCACAATCTACCATTGATTCAAACTTAGAGATACCTTGGACGCATTTCAAAGTTATTGGAAAAAGTATGCTCTCGGACTAGTGGCGTGCAAAGGAGATACAATATAATAGACCAAGGAAAATATAATTGAATATGAATGTTTTCAGATGACTGCAAAAAGAAAGAAGAAAATGGTACCGAATATGTAAAATCAGCCGCTGAAGATCTCGAGTCTCTGGCACCCGAAGACAAAAAACACTTGAATCATGTATTCAAAACGTAATTATCCATAAACAATACATAGTACAAACTTATACATAGGGTAAATTGCCACTGACTGGCCGCTTTAGACAATAAATAAATAATAAATATCATGGAACAAATTGACACCAATCGACCTAGTCCCAAACTAGGCAAAGCCTTTACTATGGGTACTAGACAACGGATAAACATACTTATGTAGATAAATACATACTTATATACATATTAAACATCCAAGACCCGAGAACAAATATTCGTATTCATCATACAAATATCTGCCCCGACCGGGATTCGAACCCGGGAACTCAAGCTTCATAGTCAGGGTCTCTAACCACTGGGCTATTCGGTCGACAATGTCTTTAAATAATTTATTGAATCAGGCGTTACTTCGCGGAGGTCCATATTTGTGGACTATAAACAATTACGTAGTTTGCTCACCTAGTTACTGGCCATCAATTGTACATTGCGATACTTGAGTGTGAATTGAATACTTTCACAATGCTCTTGGTAACATTTTGGGATTTATACATTTTAATTTTAAACAACATCACCATTTAATTAAGCTGTTTTTAGTAATTATGTATGATTTTATTTCATTCTAGATACAAGAGGAGGTTTAACAAGCGGTATGCTCGTAAGACTGAGCATGACATGAGGAAAAGTATCTTCCACAAAAAATGGAGGTAGGAACCCCTCTAGTTATTCAACCCAAAGTAGACTAAAAACCATGACTAAGTCAACATACTTAATTATGAAAAAAAATGTTACTAGGTACTTAGTTTATTGATATGATTGTCAATAATCAGAAATGCTCCTTAATTATATTAACTAAATTAATATGCGATGCATTTTGAGTTTTCATTTTCCCCAATTAAGGCAAGGATTGATAACGTTACCGAAATAAGGATCGTAATGTTTCGTATTTTACCAGTATTTTGCAAAGTACCTAACGTAATTTTTGGTAACGATCCCAAAAATACCGAAATAAATGCCGATACCTTTGTAACGATATCCTACATCAATACAAAGTGATGTTCCCTGTTGGCTTTACTAGCTACACGCCCTCTCCCTTCAACACTCGATGTAGGAAAAACGCAGAAAAAGACGTAACGTTTTGAGTACCGGTAAAAATTTCGCTACACCTTTTCACAGAATATCGCTACCTCAATCTTTTACAGGTACGTTTGGTAGCGGTATATATACCGGTATTTTTTCCCTGCGTTGAGGACACCGTACGAAATATTTTAAACATTACTCATTTTCCAGGTTAGTTGTGGATAGGAATCGTCAAAATTTGGGCTACACGCTAGCTTTGAACAGGCTCTCAGACCGAACCGACCAAGAGATGAAGAGATACAGGGGGTTGCGCAGAAACAAACCTCGCTCACCTGGCAACGTACCCTTCCCATACACTCACGAGAAAGTCAAAGAGATTGCTGGAAATTTGCCATCGGAGTACGACTTGCGACTTGAAGGCGTGGTAGGACCAGTTTTAAGTAAGTATTTGAATTATAATGAACATAAGTTAATTGGATCCAAACAATACAAACGTGTTAATTACGAACATGCCATCAGATTTATTGGACCGGCCACAAGGTGCTTTAAAATAACCTGAATATTCGCCATCCCCCCTTGGTAATAGAATAATGTTCACACCTTTGGAGACGACTGCTGAATGTATTTTACTTTACGTTCACTGGATCCTACGCTTGGTAACTACAATACATTACGCATCTTCTAGATCAGGAAAGCTGTGGATCTTGCTGGACTTTTGGTACCACAGCTGCCGTCGAGGGAGCGTTGGCGCGATCCAACGGTGGAACACTGATCAAGCTCAGTAACCAGGCTCTTTTGGACTGTTCTTGGGGGTAAGAATACGTTCAGATCCTCAGAACAGACAAACCTCAGACATCCGTTACAGTCAATGAAATTGAAAGCAAAATATATGGAACGTTTAACCACTAATACTTGTACATGTAAAATTGTTGAAAAACTGTGATCTCCTTTTTGAAGAAAGATAAGATGATTAGGTAGGTATTTGCAATAATTATAACAGTATTAAACAAAGGGTAACAGATGCTAGGCATTAAAAATCAGATGCCTTGTCGTCACATCCATCACATGCATGTTCTACGATTTTATGTAGTTTAGAAGTTACGAAGCTTTTTCATTATTTTTCAACCAACTCCGGATTTGAAGGATAATCAGAATCAGTCACAGTTAAGCATTTACTTTAAATGGCAGTGGATCAGCAGTTCAACCTAAAACCTACCAACTTGTAGGTCTCCTTAAATTTTGCGAAGAGTCTTACGACAGGCCATAGCTAATAAACCTATTACTAAATTTACAGTTTCGGCAACGCAGGTTGTGAAGGTGGCACCGACGTGGATTCTTATCAATGGATAATGAAACACGGTCTTCCCACGGAACAAGAATATGGTCCATATGTCATGCAGGTATAAATACTGGCTTATGTAGACCTTCGAATTTAATTAGAATTTATTATACATAAATAGGTTCCTAAACCTTCCGGAAAAGGCAATGTACTTAGTGGGGGCACTACTTGCTTCCAGGCCAGACGAACAGACAGACGCGGTGGGGGACTTTATTATAAATATGCAGTGATGTAATAAAGAACAATTTCGCGATTTGCTCAATTGAGATTTGAGACCACTAACTTTATAAAACTACTATTATATAATTTTACTTAGTACCTGATTTAATTGCGACAAATGCGTCCTTTTACTTCTTCAGCTCCTTGTTCATATTTTTAGAGTTCAGATTATTATTTTTGAATAATTACTAAATATGAGCATGATTCATGGTTTCGTTTTTTATACTAATAATAAACACCTTACGAGTCGTAAGTTACGACTTAAGTATGTTTTTGAATAATTTGGCAAACAGGATTCCGATGAATCAGGAATTTATTTTTACTACTTTGCGTTGACGAAGAAGTTCTACTTTTATTGCAGGAAGGGTTCTGCGACATCGAAAACATGACGACTACCTACAAAATCCGGGGGTACACTGACGTCACCCCATTCAGTGTCGAGGCTCTGAAGGTATAACAATTAAAACGAAGATTTTGCATTTTAAATACTGTGTTTTGTTGTATAGCTGTGTTTTGAATATTTTTTTGTAAGTCTAACATTTTTATTTTTATTTTTTTTTTATACGAGGAAGGCAAACGAGTAAGTGGGTCACCGATCGTAAGTGATCACCACTGCCCTTAGACACCCGCAACCCCGGAGGGTTTGCAGATGCGTTGCCAACCTAGAGAGCTAAGATGAAATGCCTTTTGTGCCCGTAATTACACCGGCTGTCTTACTCTGACATGACTTGATACATATTAATATATGAAACTGAAATAGCTACATATTCGTAGCTATTTTTTTATTGATTCAGATAATAACCATGTAAAATAATCAGCGTAAAGGAGAAACAGTTACTGATGACATAAGTGTCATAATGTATTTATTAAGGATTACTTTTTTAAGCCACGGTAACAAAAGGATAATGGTCAAATTGGCCTATCAGCGGCCACTGGCGAAAGTAGTGACTTATTTAAAGCTGTGATAATTCAGGAATAGTTTTTTAAGTCACGGTAATATAACTTTTATCAAGTAATACTTTATAGGACTGGAGGACTACACAACATCATTAGATTGTAAGTTATCCCTGGCCGCTCATAGACCAAGGTTCCATACAAATTTGCCCATTCTGCTTTGCAATAATAAAAATATTAATGGATTTCAGGTTGCCTTGATAAACCACGGACCATTATCGGTTTCCATAGATTCGTCCGACGCACTGGAAATGTATGAAGGGGGCGTTTTCTACGATTCTGCATGGTAAAAACACACTTATCATATTGTTATTTATTTATTTTACCAAAAAAAAATACACAGCATGACAGTACAAAACAAAAGCGCTGGAAAATTCAAACTATACGTATACAGAAAAATACATATTAAACACAATAACATTATTGTTTTAACAATACAATTGCATTAGACATAATGGAAACGGGATATTGACTGCGATTACCTTATAGGTTTGATGAGCTCCCGATATTTCGATGCAGTTACATGCATCATGATCACGGGCAAACTGACGAAACGAGGGCACATACCCTGCCCTAAATGCGGGTAGACAGAGCCCGGTCTGCGCAACATTAGTAGTGCCCTCGTTTCGTCAGTTTGCCCGTGATCATGATGCATGTAACTGCATAGAAATATCGCGAGCTCATCAAACCTATAAGGAAATCGCGGTCAATATCCCGTTTTTAGTGTGGTATATAAAACACAGTAATACAAAGTAAAAAACAAGTAGATACAAAAAATTACAACTATTTAGGGAGTTTTGGATTTAAACACATAAGTACTCACAGGACAGTCCGACCACTGAAAATTATTTGATCATAGTTGTTTGAAGATTCCTGTTAATACTGTTTACACATTCGATGTTTAACAACCTCTTCAACCATGAAACAAGGTTTTTTATAGTGGTGATCAATGCGTTTGTTGATGTGATGTACCTATAAACCGTTAAGGGTAGTAAAATTTTACAGTAGGTCTGTTCTGTACAGTTGTAAGCTGTAGCTGTAATATGACATGCATTTCAATATTAAATTCGAGCAATCACGCCGCACAGTGGAATATTGAAACTAACCTAACCAATTTAAAATTAAAAACAGAAAACCCGACTGCAATTAAGGGAAACAATATTATAATACCCTATGTCACTCTCACAACTGAGATGAATCTAATGGCACCTCATAATATGTTGAAATTCATCAAACGGTTTAAGCTCTAGATCGTGCCAAATACGTACATATATTATTTGGGATTAATTAAATAATAAAGCACTGGTCTTGGATGAAAACAAAATTGTAATAAAAAGTCGTACCAAAAACCATAGAGATAACATGACTGTAATAAAAAATATAAAAGAATCCTGAACATACGTACATTCGAAAACTACCGCAATATAAAGAGTTTACAGGACAACGAGTAATAAGTAACTTGGCCGTTTGATATAAACTTACGAACACGAGACACATCCGTTTTTCAGTGGTTTTTCAACTACTTCTAACGATTATTATTCCAATTGTTTGACATTTTATGATTTATGTTGCAGCAACTCTGCATCCGACAAAATGAACCATGAAGTAACTCTGGTCGGGTATGGGATCAAGGATGGTGACACCTTTTGGATTATCAAGAACTCCAGGGGACCTTACTGGGGTCTCGACGGTTACATCCACATCTCGGCCAGAGACAACAACTGCGGGGTCGCTACGGAACCCACTTATGTTGTCTTTTAATAGACGAAAATTTGGAATCGCTTGGCCAAGATCACTATTCTTTTGTTTTGTGCACCTAACAAGCATTGGCAACATTTGGCCAACGTTGGCGCCAATTTCAACATGAAACTACCGTGAGACTTAATCATAGTGAAATAAACGGATCACTCCCGTAAGTAAATAAGTCGAGTTTAGGCGGACATAGTTCCTAGTTCTTCCTCTGGGAGCACAGGACTCAGCGACATCTGTCTCGCTAGCACGACTGGCCGCGACTTTGTTTGTCGCGCGTATTACATGTCACGTTGCATTCTGAGTGACAGAAAAGGACGGGCAGTTGTTCTCGCGCGAGATAGAAGTCGCACTGTGAGTTGTGTTAGACCTACTGGGCCTAGTAATTGCACGAGCAGAGCCTTGACGCGAAGTGATCCGTTTATTTTACTGTGTTGGAGCGTCGTTGGAGCCAATGTTTTATAGTTGGATCCAAATGTTAAACAAGTACCAAAGCATTGATACGATCGTTTTGGACTGACACGTGTAGCCAGTCTAAAGGGTAACAAAATAAATATAGTGTAAATGGCCAAATAACTTCTGGATAGTGACAAGGGAACGGATAACTGATACTCGTTATTATTATGTAGGATAGCATCATAAGTTTGCACGTGGAACTGCTTAGATTAAGGTAAGGCATTAAATAATATATTTCAGACTCGTGGTTTTATTTGCCCATAAACGTAGAGATTTAGCTTTATGATTTGCGTACCGTTGCTGCTTCTGTGTTCTGTGTGAACATAAAAACGAGAGTAGGAAAAATCTTTATAAAATCAGCTTAATGTTGTAGTAACGAGAAATTTGCATTTGTTTGAAAAATGTTTTATTAGGTAAATCAAAGGAAAATAATCTTTTCGAGAAAACAGGACACTCTCCTTTCTTTAAGTAGTCAAGTAAAGGCACTTTTAGGGTTCCATACCTCAAAACGAAAAAAAGGGAACCCATGCATATAGAACCCTTTGTTGGCCATCACAAGTAAATCAAAAATCAAAACCTATAGGGTACTTCCCGTTAATCTAGAATCATGAAGTTTGGCACGAAGGAAGGTGTTACAACACAAGTCAAGAAATAAATCTGAAAATCTCTAGATTCGGAGCCCTCGGCCCGCGAGTCTTACCAGCACTTGGTAGTTTTTTTTTTGTTAACAATAAATATGGGATGTATTGTAGAGCCTTTAGTGTACTTACATTTTGATACAAGGAAACGTCTCAATTACTGTGGTGAAATCGGCAGCGGCTCTAGCGGCAGGTATTGGCAACATACTATATTCTCATGGTATTTGACACGTTAACGCGAACGCGGTTGAAACTTTTGTTGCGACGTGAAATTTACGCTAGGGCCTCAGAGCGCCTAGTGTAATCGCCGACCAGGCCAATAAATACGTCTCGATCGCGTTCGCGTTAAACAATTCTCATACTATTTGACACTTTAAAGAATACGCGATCGAGACGTATTTTGTGCTTTTTGGTAAGCACTAAGGGCACTGAGCGCCTATAATAGTGTAATCGACGACCAACAAAATACGTCTCGAACGCATTTGCGTTACGGGTGTCAAATTGTATGAGAACTGTTTGTTGTCGATAAATACGTGCCCCTGGAAGCGCTGCCAATTTACCCATAGTAATTCAGACGTAAACGCTAACGCGATCGAAACTTATTTTGTTGGTCGTCGATTACACTAGGCGCTCTGTTGGCCGTCGATTACACTAGACGCTCTGAGCGCCTAGTGTAATCGACGACCAACAAAATAAGTCTCGATCGCGTTAGCGTTAACGTTCAAACATTAAGACAGTAGAACTTTGCCAATACGTGTCGCTTAAGGCGCTGCCGATGTATGTCAAAAATTACACTAGAGACCTAAACTCCCAGATTTTTTAACACAGCTTCTTTACTGATGCTGTCACTGTGCCCTGTGCACGAGTACATAGCAAAACGCGTAAACGGCGTAACCACGTCGCACCCATAACGGCGACAAAGGGTATTACATGCATAACTCATATTTAAACCGTTGCATGAAACAAATGCCTAACCCCAAAGCCGGGGTAATCAAGTGTAAAGCACTGGCAGGATAAATGGTTTCTAATAGATCGCGATATGAGATTCCGGGTATGGATGTGAATGTGATATTACTTTGTCGCTAATACCTACATAACGATTTTTCCCAATGTAACGTTTGATCGAATGATCGTTTGTCATAATTGAATTTTTTATAAGTAGGTACTGAAAATATCAGCTTTTCACGAAAAGTAAAGGAACTTTACCTAACCTGTTCCACTTATTAATACAGTTGCTCAAAAAGTGGCACTTTTTGTGGCTACGTATAGTGCGAAAAGTTGTATTTCTCGCACTAGTGCTTTTTACTTTTCTAAGGCGGTGGAAGCAGCTCCTCCCCCTGCCGGCTCATCGCCTTTGGTTTAATTGTAAAACGTCGATTGGTACACGTGCGGAAGTGTAATTTTCACTTGTCACTTAGTGTCGACCCTCGCCTCGCGGCTCGCGCCTACATAGGCACCTTGCGACTCGTGAAAAATGACATACTTATTGCACTTAAGTATAATTATCAAAAGTACTATTTTCAGCTTCTGTTGCATTTATATGAAGTGCCCTTGCTAGAAATATTTATTTTTGTTGTTTAACTACCAAACTAAGTAGCGACTTCTAAAAGACACCATAAAACCATAACGCTAAACATTGGCTACGGAACCCTAAAAAGCACACTCACTGTCGTGGCAGGTGTGCGGAAACAAGAAAAGAAGGTTTATGGTAGAATTTTATTGTAAAATGGGAACCACTTTTCGTTTCGCACCATCTTAGTTTGCTTCTTTTATAACTTATAATGCTCTTTTAGTAGGTAGGTATAGTGAGTTAAGTATAATTCTTTTGTAAATTCAAGTACCTTAACTTAGTGTAACTTGATTTCCTAAACTCTGGCAAATGATTAATCTTTTTGGCGAAGAGGTAAAAAAATGAAAATAGAATTCTATTATTTCATGAACCTAAATTCTATGGCCAATTTTCGTGTAGTTTTTTTTAATCTAGTCACTTTTTATCGAAACTGTTTCAAGAGTATCTAAGGTCGTATTTTTCTATTAACTGCAAGGCCGTGCCGTTTCAACGTTCACAACGTTAACAAATGGCAGAGCCAGAACAATATTATCGTTAAGCAACCGAAACCCCCGTGAAATAAAGCAAAATTAATTTCAACAGGAGCGGTCATTAGCAAAGAAAGTGGCCTTAAAAGTTGCAGCGAATTTCACAAAGCTGGCCTAGTGGGCGGCGAAAGACGGTTACGGCTGAATATTCAAAACAATACGCGTTGGGATTAAGGAAAGGCATTTGTTTTTTTCCAGAATAATAGAGGCCAGGAAGAATGATAAGGGTGAGAGGGAAAGCAATAATTTACCTTTAGGAGAAAGAAGTGGATCTTTTTTGTGGGCTCCTTTTTGCCTAAACTCTATGGACACTAGCATTTACTACCAACTTTGCTGTGTAAACAGGGAAGCCTATATGGAAACAGTAGCTTGGTCTGGTTTGTTTTTCTGCGTTCGCTTTTTCAGTTACTCACCCGAAATGCGCATTTGAAGAAATCAAAAGTAAGTTAAATGTTTTGGAATTAAAGTACCATTTTTTCGTGCTAAATTGTATGGTTTTCACTCAAAAGGCTACGTTGTCAGGGATGTTAAAATGGTAATGTAGGTCTCTTTATGTAGTACTGCAAGCTCTAAGCTATCTAAGTTACAGTTGGCACTGATTCAATATCATTAAGACACTGAATAAATGTCCGTTTCTCAAAAAAAGTCCCATCAAGAAATATTTGAAACCTATTACCTGCATGCATACGTATTCCTGATATGCGCTAGGACTGATTGCTTGTCGTAATGTCAATACCTTATAATACCCCTTTTAATTTTACTCACGATTTGTGCCATGACAAATTCTTACAGTCAGAAATGCACTAATTTATAGTCATTATTAGTCCATACAGTTAAAGATGAGATGAAATGTAGCTTTTTAGAAATGAAGGCGCATTGCCTGTTCCAAGTACTCTGCTAAAAAAACCGGACGTTCGGTTGGCTACAGTACTGAAATTACCAAGTGCAATCATCTGATTTGTTTGTGCGTGTTCCTAAATTAACATTTAACCTTTTCAATTACGACTTACGTCATACCAATCTATCTCTTTATTCTCTCAAGACGTAACACGGAACATAATAATAACATTGCCCTCACATTATCCCGACACGACGTAAAGTTGATTACCTGACGTCTTAATGCGTTAAGTGAGTTCAGTTCTGTCGTCTCGGTAGTAAAGTTTACTGATTGTTTTGGTCCGATTAACCTACATTTATTTATGAACGAGTGTTTGACGTCACATTTCTCGGTTTCCTATCAAGTCAGGGACGCGGGAGGGTTGCCATGTTATGTGAAATAAAACGGGAATGCCTTATCCTATACAGTGAGGGAATAGTTCATTATTGAAACTGAAAACTTGCATTAAATAAAAATGAGATGCTTAAAGGAATACACATTACAATTAATAATAGTAATGAGTAAGCAATGGTTTCGGACATCTCATATTTTTTCCTAACAATATTAAATGGGAAAGACTTTGTTCTGACAAGGAATTCCATCAGAAATGCCTCCGGGCTATTTGTAAGAGATGACACGTAATCCGGGAAAAGAGGGCCGCTGGCAACCCAGTCGGGGCAGCTCGGGTCCCGCCGGTTCGCGAGTGCAAGGCGCATGCGTTGAAATTGCGCCAATTTCGCGGGCAGCGGCCTCTGACGGCAGTTCCAGTCCACTGGCAGCGCAGCTAAGGGGCGGTGCGTCGCGGCGGCCCGTTGCAACTTGCACGGAATGGCACTAATTTTGAAAATGTCATAGTTCGAAAATGGTACGACGTGATCTGTCGCACCCGTCGCCCGGTCAGATGCGTTCGCGGCTCAGTTAACGTCTAGCGTATTTGAGTGTTGTGTTTAGGTTAAGTTTTCGGTGTTTAAAAAGATTAATTGGAATAGTTTGCAATCTCGCTTGTAGCGTAGTCGGTACGTATGTGATTGGAGCCAGGGTCGCAGTGCTGCCGCGTCCAGTCGAGTGCGAACATAACCTTGACACGTTTTCCCGCGCTAGCCTCATCGGCCAAGTTGCTCTTGTTTTCAGTTGCACTCTCCTGCTCGGCTTTACCGTAAAAAGCGAGAGGGTACCTACGAAATCGAACCGAGGTTATACATTCAAGAGATCTGTATGAACTGCATAGAATTCATCGAAATTGAATCAAGCGACTTACTCGTAGAGCTTATCGAATATGTGTGACGTAGGATTTCATAGAAATAAAGCTTTGAAGTAGTTGCATTAAAATAATTCTAAATTGTTCAGAGAAATGACACTATTGTGACCTATTGAAAGAGGAGTGTGGTGCGGCGCTGTAAAAATGAAAATTTCAAAAGGTGAGATATTTTTTAACTGTGTACTTTAATTGTTTTTTTTTTTATGTAACTTACCTATTTATATTACTTTTATTCCACCAGTTTAATAGTAAACTGTATACCTTAACGTCGTTATTTTACACAATAACAATAAACGTTCTTATAAATTATTACTCAAACAATTATCTATCAAAATACGGCTTCATACGTTACATAAGCATGGGACTAATTAGTAGGAGATTAACAACGCCAGTTGCAGTCAGAAAAATATTTTATAGTGAACTAAACGGATCACTCACGTATATCAGTCGAGTATAGCTCGAAATGTTTCGGACTAATCCGTAGTCCTTCCTCTGGGAGCACACGCTTCGCCGGTAGCGAAACACAAACTCAGAGTTTACTCAACTTATATACGTGAGTGATCCGTTTATTTCGCTACGGTTGAATCTCATTAGTAGTTTCATGTTAAAAGAAAAATATGTAGTGAAATTTGCTAACATAAAATATACCCCTAGAACAGGGAAATAAACATGTTACATCGGGTTAAGTTGTAAACCACTAATATTCACAAAGAAGTGAAGGTAATAATTAATGATTTGGGTCAATTTAAATAAAATTCTATGCAGTCAGTGTCTAATGACAAGGTGAAATTAAAAATATTTTACCATCAGTCATTTTACTAAAGGACTCTTTTGAAAAATGTCGTAGTTCCCTATTGTTGCCCACAAGAGCAAACTTGAACAAAGCAGAGCCTTCCTTACATGCTAGTTGTAAGATAATGCAATCATTCGTAATTCCTCAAGGGTGGAGATCGGGTAGCATCAGCTGGTGGTATATGAATGCATACAACACCGAACCCTTATACTCCTTTTTATGACTCCCATGGGCGAAGTATGCTCACTGGGAAAAACTCACCAGGGAGCTCATTACAGCATCTAAGTGTCCTTGAAAGGACACACCCTCGAGAGCGAATAGTACGTGACCATTCGGGCTAGAACGTGTGAAGAGAATCTCCCTACCCCTTTTGTCAATTTGACAAAAAGTTAATAGCAAATATTTCTTGTTCCAAGTGAAGACCTTGTGAAGATATTTTGCACGAAGCCTCCTGTTAATTTACCTATTGTTGCTCGACACTGATAATTAAGTAAGGTCTGAAGGTCTTGAGTTTGGTGACTTAACAAGGTCAGAAACCTGGTTCGCCCGGGCTTTGAACTCGTCTGGCACCTTTCGCTAACCTTTGCCAGCTGAATTCGCAAGAGTGTATGTCAGTATCAGCGGTTGTAATTTATACTTAAATAAATTATAAATAATTACTAACTGAAACACGGAGAATCCGAAAAATGTATTCTTTGTCCGTCTGGAACTTGTCCAACTGCCACTGCTCCCGGTCTTTCAAAATTAGCAACGTCGAACTAAAAAAAATATCGTGAAGATCGGGAGCAGTGGAAGTGTTTGGTGATGCCTTTGGAAAGCAGTTGGGCAGATCAAGCTTAAAATGTAATAACTGCTTTTAATTCTACCCCTGCTATCTCGACGTGGTTAGCTATAGCGACATCTTTACCCACAACCCAGTAATTATTATTATTATTATTTACCTCATTATGCTGTGGGTTTGAATTCGATTTGTTTTGTTGTACCGTTCCACCGTGTTCGTCTCTGGAGTGTAATATGAAGTCGGTTAGAACGTAATTCACCGTAAACGCTCAGAACGCCTTGAGTTATGACATGCCACTGAAACTGAATTATACATCCAAGTAAACGCAATGTCGGCCTTATTTTGCCACGGTCTTTCATGTTAAATATCGTTAGCATGTCCGCATGTAATTTGAAGGGATGTAATTTGATGGCTATTCGAATTGTTTTATGTTTCAGCAATATTCTTTTTAAAGTTAAGTATATTAATTTCATACCCCTGACATAAAAATGAGGCTGTACTGATTGTTTTACTGAAAATACAGTGTTTGAAACACTACTAAAGTAATTAAATTAGACTACCTTAATATCATACACTATGGATGAGTAGTATGGACTTACATTGGACGTCAGAATAGACATATGATTTTCCAACAGATATTAAGCATTCTTTATTATCTGACAGGCGTTGGGGCATCTCATTTTATTTTTTTCGCAATTACGTGTTTTATTTTGTAAATTCATAACTAAATGCAATTTTATTGGTCGAAATTGCCATCAATTTACTTTAGTACTTTTGTTCCTTCGTTTATTAACTCTTGAAAATTCAGCTCGATTTCTAGTAAACTTCGGTTTTGAAAAGTCCAACAATTGGCTAACATTTATAAAATAACCGAGACTTTAGAACAATTTTCATTATTCTTAATTATTCTGTATCTTTGATTTGCGTTATGAAAACGATATTTTTTTGGAAACATTATCTACTTAAGTTCTTTCTTCTTTATTATCTACCTAACCTTGGCAATTTTTAAAAGGATGTTTCACAAAAATATATATGAATATCCACTATACCGACCCTGACAAAAGTAGCTTACACAGATTGTACGGTTTTCAATAATGAATATTTGTATTGTATCGTATTGTTTTATAGCATTCTAGCTGTGCCTGTGATGTTCTTACCGATTTGAGGGCAGTGATAATGATAATGACATATTTTGATATTTAATTCATAATTCACGACAATACCTATGTATAAGGTAAGTGTCCCAGTGTCCGACATTGCCCCAATAGTTGGTTCTTTCAATCTTATTAGCGCAATAAAGGTGCATTTTGCAAATTCAGGGGTCAAAAATTGGGTCGATTATTTCACAGGCTTTTGACAGCGTGGCTTTAGTAATTAAAAATAAAACCTAAATACTATACTGATGTGATGCTTTGAGTTACAGCGCCTAATCAGGTTCGTTTTAATTCATTATCTAGCACGAATAGGTAGGTACTCGTAATTTATGTTATTAGGAACACTACGCAATGTTGACAAAGTGTAGAAAAAGCTTGATTAGTCATTTTATCATCACACTTTGTCTACTAGACGCTGAGCAGAATAAATTATAAATTAGCCTTAATTAGATAAAAGGCCTCTTTTAATTAAACACAGGTAACACAACGCCTTCTCAAAAAGTAATTTAAGTGCGTAAAATAAGTCACGAAATATAATTAGTTAACTCTCGTTCTTTTCAATAAATTTGTACGGAAATGGTGCCCGGGTCAGGTCTACACGGCAAACTTTTGAGATTACCGGCCCAATTTCTGGGCGCCGAGGATTATGATAATTGTATCGGCCTCTCTGAAAATAGACCCCCCAATTTCGTAGAGCTTTAGCGACGAGTGAGATATATAGATGTTTGTGGGATTCACTGTTACACTATGAAAGAGTATTAAAAGTTAGCGAATTTATGTACACTTAGATAAATATTGTTTGATTTGTATTGTTTGACGACCGGATGGCCTAGTGGTTAGCGACCATGACTATGAAGCTTGAGGTCTCGGGTTCGAATCCCGGTCGGGGCAGATGTTTGTATGATGATTACGAATGTTTGATCTCGGGTCTTGGATGTTTAATATGTATATAAGTATGTATTTGTCTATATAAGTATGTTTATCCGTTGTCTAGTACCCATAGTACAGGCTTTGCCTAGTTTGGGACTAGGTCAATTGGTGTCAATTTGTCCCATTTTATTTATTATTTAATATTATTATAAATTTAATTACCAATTTGCCGTATCCGTTGTTGGCATAAAATGTGCCAATGTGCCAGTACGAAAATTTTACACAAATAAATTGTTACCATAATTGGTCACATTGTAGCAGCAATAGATTTATTTTTTACAGGCTTTTATTTAACTTGCAATGTATAGAAATAGTAGATTTTCTACTTGGCCCGTGGGAAAGGTTTCCCACGGGCCAGGCAAAAATCAATCTTATGACGATGTCATAAACATTTTGACAGGGCAAAGCTTTTCTCACTTGTTTATAAATGTTCCAAATTTAAATGTACCCTCTTTAAGTGACAGTTGACTTAAAATTCACACCGTAAATTCAAATATCAGTAACATCTCTACACTACTTCTTCAGAAAGTTAGCGTAACATAATAATTTGAATAATTTATTGAATCAGGCGTTACTTTGCGGAGGTCCATATTTATGAACTAAAAACAATTACTTTGCTCACCCGCGACCACAAAACAAACAAACAACCGTGGTCGCGGGTGAGCAAAGTAACTGTTTTTAGTTCATAATAATTTGATATTATTTCGACCAAATTATTTCAGACTTTAAAGTATAATAATGTAGTTACATTATTACTTTAAACCCTGAAATAACTCTGCAGTTGCAACTGCTTGCGAGGTTTGAAATAGAAATCGTATCCACCAAAACACCTCGTTGTTCTTTAATTGTTGAAACCTAAATTAAACAACCAACGAGGTCAAACTAATTGACGAAATTACCGGCCGGGTTATTTTAGCCATATATTTCGGGGGTTTAAAATGCAATAATAACGGCTGACGGTTTTATTTGCTCATAAAAATCGTTAACAATACGCTTCCTACCGCTAAGCTTTTCATTTATAACTTCGTTATTTAAGGTGTTTAATTTAAAACTATAACGATGTTCAAGGGATTAAAATTGCCTAGAACACCAGCATCGTAACCTTCAAACGGCAGTAAGTCGTATGTATTTTGATCGATAGACGTTATAATTTCAAATACCCAACTGACTGGGCGAAGGTCTTCCAGAAAGCGGTGACATAGTGTTGAGTATTTGGTCACTACCCTATAGGACTAGTGCAGATTAAAGTGATTCTTTTAGTTCCTTTAAAAATGTAAGTACAACTGGGTTTAAAACTTTAAGCCCCAATTTCTCCGCCACTATAACTACGGTTATAGTTGTCATTACAAAAGCAGTATCTATCTCGTCTGGCTTTATGTCAGCAAAGATATTAAATAAACTTAAGAGGTGTACCATTTAATTATTGATAATACAAACAGATGTTACCTTCATATACCTAATTTTGCATTGCAGATTGGCTTCGATCAAATACCTACCTCTTCACTTTACCGGATACAAATCAAAAGCATAGGAGGCTTCAGTGTTCAATATTCTGTAAAAGTAATTAATTGGTATAGAAAAAAAATGTCAAAGAGCCGGGCTTGGCTATTTCGAATTGTAATGGCTGACTTCGAGAGCCCCTGGGATCACTTGAGAGCGGAATCGGAGGGCGATTTGAAGGCCTTAAAGATTTAGAGAGCGATTTTTGTATATATTTTATTCAACGTAGAGACGTGAAGATCTTCGGTTTATAAAGCGTCGCAAGTAAGGGTTTTATTACAGAAAATTTAATAAACCAATATCCACGGGACGTTGTCATAACTTGGTAGACCCTGTGCTATGTGTATCCGATAAAATGAATTATATTTATTGCAATAGAGACTAACTTCAATGGACGATGCTTAGTAAGAGAACGAAAAGTTTTGCACCTGCCCTACCAGACCCCTTATATTAAAGATAAACTGCCACTGCCAACTAAAATAGACCATCCATTGACTACAGTTTAGAGCCATCGCGGAACTCGTCATGATGTAATTGCTTTCAATTGCCCACTAACACGATGTTTGCTGGATTGGCAAATTACTTACCGCGAGAGTGTTCTATTCTGGCACTATACTGTATCCTCTATAATGTCCTCTGCTAAACCTTAGGTTGACGGTCAAATTTTAAAATTCTTGTAAAGAACACAGGTTCTCTTTTCTTCTTTCAACTTAAAGAAAACGAAACAAATAAGTTGTAAGTATCATCAAATCTGAAAAAAAAAACTCTTTATTATTTCCCAAACAAAAGATTTTCACCGCACGATTCTGTCGTTGATGACGTCGGCCCGCGCCGGCTTTGTGAATCGGACCGCGGTGGATTGTTTCCCAAAATACCTGGGGCTTAATATCAGGCTGCTTAAAAAATACAACCTTCGTCAACTTATATCTTTCTGACAATTTGCGGTTTGGATTGTCCCGTCGTTGATAGATCAATAATTTGTTGAGTGATGGACAGGCCAGATTATTTACTGCAGCAATTTTAAGCTACCTAATGTTTGACCTTTGTGCGATAGCCAAAAATGTAGCTGAAGACAAAGAAAAAGACTGCAAGCGTATATTACGTGTTTTTATGAGGTCCCTCACATTTACTTTAATGTTAGAATGAATGAAAATAAAATTGACAGAATCCAAAGTATGTTTCTTTTTTTTTTTTTTTATTTATTTAATAACAAACATATACATATCTATTTAACCTAATTACTTCGCCAAACTGCAGTACAGTTTGTTGGCGAATACTGCACTCCTTATTTTAATATTTATTTGAATATACTTATTACCACTAAATATTATAATAACCCACCACACTTAAGCCATATTCTGATACACTTCGTTGGTAAATTAAGTATGTGACGTTGTCAAAATAGCATAGAATTTTCCGCTGTTCCCTTTAAGGTATTTCCATCTTAATAATGTTCTTGAGACACCATCTTTTCAGATTAGATAATCTTACGAACATTAAATAAGATGTATGGTAATTTGGACACTTCTGTTCTCACACGGCTCCAATTTCCTGATGATCCACTTTGATGGATTACACGAATTTTATACAAGTAATATATTTGGCAATGTCTCCTTCCTGGTGTTTGCGTAGCCAGTATTTACCCAACATCCGAAAATTATTGGATAGGTATGCTGAATGGGAATAGTGCTAAATTTTACAATGCTTTCAATATGAAGAATAATCTGTATTACTAACGTGCTTCTACAAGCACGCAAGCAAGAACTACTCTTAACATGATAATCAGGTATAACTTGCATGGTTGGCTGCTACTGAAATCAAAATCAATAAACCGTCAGATATTAATGAACACATGCATAAGCATTAAAAGAATCGTGTCTTACCTCTATACATATACAGAGAGCTCAATTAAGTTTGATGAATATATAAAACTTGTCTGTTTATTCACATAACCATACCACAGAAAGTGGAATTAATGAACCGATTAAAAATTCAAGAAAACAGCACCTACATGGGATTTATTTCTAAAGTGACTCCGTTCGTATGAAATTCTGAATCCTTCAAATCTAACAACGCAGCAGAGCAATAGCGAAAGCTATCGACACAAAAAAACTCGTTCCAAAAACACGCGTGATCCACGAATGATATTAATGGGTCGAGCCTCACATTTCCCTGCGGTACTCGAAGCTTTCCAGCTGAATACACGGTGATATACCGCGCACGCATCACCCAGGTCAGTCAACATTACATCAGCATTTTATACGAGACATTAAGCGGTGTGTGTTCGTGAAAACACGGGGAAGTGCGACCGCATTACTGTGTTGGGCGTTGGAATGCCTTTGAGGCAAACTTTGCATGAGTAACTTTTATTTGTTTTTTTTTTCACTGAAATGTGGGTAAATAATGATTTTTTATTTCGATTTCGACTTTCGACACGGATGATTTCCAAATACGTGTGGAAATTCTGATTAGGTGAGGTTTACTTATAAATTCTAATAAGGTTTAAATAAATGTAATGTAAATTTGACAATACATTGTATTATTTTTATTACATCTTGCATAAGAGAGCACTTATTTCTCACAGCTTAAGGAGGCTGTTAGTGCTGCCTCGTATTCTTGTCACAAGTAATGGTATTTTTTCCATAACAGCATTAAAACTGTCTACTCGCGCTTCTGCAAACATGGCAGTCACACTGCAGAACAGTGGCAGCCCTAAGAGCGCCCAGAGGGTCGAGCACGACTTTAAGAAATGCTGCGTAACGTTACGGTTATCGTATCGAGATCGAGAAACCTCATACTAAATTTTATTTCCAAATACGCTCACGGGTGGGCGCTGTTCCAAACGTCATACAAACTCGACAATGTTTACTATTCCATTTTACGTTAAGCAGCATTCGTACAGTCGTTCTCGACCCTCTGAAGGCATTGTTGTACTGGACGCGCAGTACCATTTTTTTTCAATTATTACAAATTTTGAAGCAATATTTCCAATGTTATTTATAATTACGTTATTTCCCATAGCCACGTAACCAGCGTCAGTACCAAGGAAAACAAAAGGACTCATTATCATTACCGCATATAACAAACAAGTAACACCAAACTTATAACCCCGTGTTATCTCGTTCATTATACATTCGGGAGTGTATGAGCAAAAGTTCACCTCAAAAAGATCCACAAAAGCAAGGAGGATGATTACGCGGAAACTCATTGTGGAATTATGCGTAATTCCGAGTTTGGAACCCTTCACGTCGTGACGTCATGAATACAGAGATGGCAGACAGGCTAATCTAAATAAGGGCAAGATTGTGGCGGGGAAAATGATTTGGATTGGACTCTTAAGTTATCTTAGTAAACAGGGGTTTACTCGCGGGCAAAACTGATTCCCGGTTATTGATCGGTTTAATCAGTCACAGAAATAGGCTTCGCTGGAGGCAGTTCTGCGGAGGTGGGATTTATGCGAATTGATTTGGAACCGTAAATAGATTAATGAACTTTGATCAAAATATAATTACGTAACGGAAATCCTCAATGAATGAAACAATTGGATGTTACTAAGTCTTGATAAGATCAAACTCATAATTTTATCCACTGCCACATAGACCCAACTATTACCACCACCTCTCTACTCCACCTCTCTACGAGCCCATTCTCAAAGCAACAAAACCGGAAAGGTAACCCGTTGAACGCAGCGTGCTATCAGTTATTCTACCTTTATCATATTAAATATGGACTTCAGCAAAGTAACGCCTGATTCAATCAATTATTTAACCCATTTTTAGGGTTCACCTCAAAAGGAAAAAACGGAACCCTTATAGGATCACTTTGTTGTCCGTCTGTCTGTCTGTCTGACAGACATGTCAAGACCCTTTTTCTCTGGAACGCGTGGAGGTAGCATGCTGAAATTAATATCAAATACTCAAGCCTGCGGTCCCTTGAAGCTGTGAAAAAATCAAACTTCTAAGTCAACGCAATCAAAAGATACAGTAATTCAAAATGCCATTTCCATACAAATTGCCGATTTCCAAAAACCTAAAAGGTACTTCCAGAAGTCCTAGAAACTTGAAATTTGGTATGAAAGTAGCTCTTATAGCAAAACCACTCCGAAAAGTCTCAAAATCTAAATTTTTTATGTTTGTCTGTAGATTTCGCAGACCAATATAAGTTGACCCCACACTGCGTACATTTTGCTTAAGAGCATGGCTCTGCTATCACTGGACTATTTAAAACACTGGGGAAAAGCGTTAAAATCTTTCTACGGAACCCTCGTGCGCGAGTCCGACTCGCACTTGGCCGGTTTTTTTATTAAAAAATGTGCGTATTTTTATCCGTTTTCAGGTAAGTACCTACCTTATCAATGCTTTTAGCGAGCATCGTTTAGTGTCGTGAAATTTAGGACAAGGATCTTGTGTTCTTGTTTAGATGTGGTCTACTTTACTTACCAATCACAAGTTTCAAATAATCTACTACAGCTCTCGGAGCACATAAACAAGATAAGATCTTGAAATGCATCCAATAGTAGGTACTCATGGCCCATTAAAGTTAACCAGGCGACCGGGTATCTTTGCTGATAAGTCCGCTGCGACTATCATTCTTAACTTGTACCTAAGTAAGATTGACCTAATTTTCAGGCACCCGATAAACTGGATCTCGGATTACAGGCTACGGATAACTTAAAAGACCATTGAAAACCGAGAGGGAATGTAAATTGGGACTCGTTTCTTTGATTTTTTTAAATCTTTATTTACTTGGGGCTTTGATCACTGATGTACATGCTTAAAATAAACGTCTTTAATAAAGTCGATACCTTATCCTTACCTTACAAAGGAGGTATTTTATTTGTAGGTCCGCTCGGAAATGTATGTTCATTTCAGAACCAACAGGATTATGTGTTATTTTTAATCGTGAATTATATATTACAAGTTTTTTTTTGCTTTTACAGTACTTGTATTGTCATCCAACTTACAGTATCTATACAAATTTTCAAGTCAATTCGATTACTGGAAATGAAACTTGCAAGATTTGACCCACGCGAACATACATAGAAACAGACCTACTTGTAATCATGTGGGACAATTTTATGATTAATGCAAGGGTAAAAATAGCGTAATTTTATGAGCCGCCTAATTTCAACCGCATAAATTAGGCATTAAGAAATTTGGCAACTCATTTTGCGTCACCATGGTGTGCTAAAAAGCACTTTTTGATGAAATCGAATGCAGCAGAAATTACGCGGCTCACAACTTACAAAATTACGCTCATTTGGTTTCATCCACAAACTACTGTCAAAATCAGACAGTGAAACATACTGGAATTTATTAATTTATTAAATAAACATAATAAGTAGTACAAACTAGATAATGAAAATAGTACTAATAATAAAACTAATAATAAAATAAACTAAAACTATATATAAAAAAGCAGTCCCAGATCACTGCCGGGCGGTAAGGTACCCAGAAGGCTGGCAGCATCGCCACGCTGAATGGCAATGCTTAACCTCTTTGGTAAGTAAAAGCCAGCCCTCTGGTCACCCGAAAGCCTCTATTAGTTTGGTCGACAGAAATATACTTAAACGGATCACCCAAATTTATTTATTTAAATTTAGCTCAACAAATTTCGGACTCGGTTTCGCTACGAATATGTGAGCACTCCTAAAAGTTGAAGCTACGGATTAACCTAACATAAATTCGGCTAAATCGACAAACTTACGATAGTGATCCGTTTATTTCCCTATATGTATATGACCAATAGTCATGATCATAGACTTTTTGTAATTAAAATAATACATATCACACCAACCAAAGTACTATTTATGGGTTACAAGGTGAAGACAGGAAGTTTAGTGCAACCCCAAAAGGTCCAAAATCCCAATATCCCTGAAGTGAACTCGGCGATTATTGGTATTTAGGCCCAAAGTTTGGGAAGTAAACGTTAAGGGTTCATCGTAAATTAAACCCTCAGGAGCACAGCGACGTTAGATCACGCCTATGTGAGTCCACGGGTTGAAACTGCTTTTGGCACTGGTTATTGAGACGGCTTTGACTTTAAGGAGTTATGTCATAGCTAAATGTTGAAAATTATGTCATTTAGATATACAAATAAATAAAAGGCTGTATATTTATATTATCTACCACAATAAATACTTAACAATAATCTGGCTGCATAATCAAGATGTTATGCTATAAAGTGTGAATATATAAAACTTACTTAAAAATACCAAAATTTGGACCCTTGGGTAGGGTTCCTATCAATGGACCTAGTCCCAAATTAAGCAGAGCTTGTCATGTGGCTAGACAACGGATAGACATATTTATATAGATAAATAGGCACATGCTAAACTCCAAGACTTGAGAACAAAGAACAAAATCAAAATCTGTCAAAACCGGGGATCAAACCTGGGACCTCATACTTCATAGTCAGGTTTTCTAACCACTAAGCCATCGGGTTGTTACTTATTTATGTTAATAGTTTTGCTCTGGAACTTTGTAAATCAGCTGTAATTGCAGCTGATGTTATTACACAAAACCCCCTTCCATTTAAGTAGTTGTTTTAGCCGAATGACTTACCATGTATTTCTACTAAAGTTCAGTGTAAGTAGATTAAACACGCAGGTAAATATGTTTTGCCACGTTAACTGTAACTGTCAAAAAATGTGTTAAAAAACCTGCAGAGTTGTATTAAGCTTGCAATCACTTGATGCAATTGTTCTTAACACAAAGAGAGAAAAGTTCCAGGTAGAGCCAAACCAGAGAACGCGGGGCGCAATATCTTTCTACGCAGAATTCCATTTGCTGACATTACGTGCCCGCCTGCAATGTCTCATGTATGGTATTCTATATTCAAAGTAATATTTGCCTTACCCTAGCGCGTTATTCAAATACGTATCATGATATTTTTCTCCGCGTGCTTGGCGTTGTTTTAATAACCGAGCCACATTATGTGTATTTTTAATACCGCATCGCATTTTATTTTCCTTAATTTTAAAGACAATTTTTGTTGCAATTTTTTTGCTCCCTGCTTTTGTTTTTGTGGCTTTTTTTATTAAATTTACAGGGAATATACGAGTACGAGTGAATTATGTGTGCTTTTATTATCATTCACACTTTCACTAGTTTCACTTTACGCTTGATTGCAAAAATTAATTTAACTTAAATATCTTATACTTAAACGCCATGTGCATTCCGCAAACCCTATCTTGGGCGTGTCCGACACTCTCTTGCCTGGTTTTTATTAGTTCTGTGATGTTTAGCCATTCTACATTCATGACATCATTGGCCTGTAAACAGCAGCATTCCAGCATTTCCAGCTCATGAACATAACTTGGCCGGCTTACGTCACCGGGGTATTGTTGGCTGTGTTCTGATTACTGTTCTGGTAATGTTATCTGTTTATTGCTTAGAGCGATTGCGAACTGTATAACGCTGATAAAGTGTGATTGTTATTTTAGTTATTTTTCACGCTTTTACGTAAGCTACACTTTACCATTTATTGGCAGAACTAAAAAGAGAAATAATGAATTCTAGTCTCTTCTGATTTTATAAGTAGGTACCTACTAACAATGTGTAATAAAATAAAAATACAAAAAGACTGATAATTATAGATATTGATGATGGTTCAAAACAAAAACGTTTTAAGTAAACTGCTATTGCTAATGGTATTTGTCATTTAGTTCATTTAGTTTATGTCAATTTTTGAACACCAGAACAATTCATAGACGACTTTTGTGCTAACTTTTATCTGGATGCTGATAAGCAATAATGTGATAACCCACAAAAACTGGAAAGTTAAAATTGTACAAGATTGTGGTACAACGTACATTTTTTTAAATTTTTTACATTTTACATGACTGTATTATACTGAAATGAAAACGAAAATAATAAATAATTTAAAATTTGACCAAACCCGTTACGGGTTCACTTATTTTTGGCCAATTTTTAATTTAGGTATACTCCTATAGGCACGGACATTGTTTTGTGTCCTGGTCGATCCCCTGTTTAAATTTACAGCATTTATCGCGGTCATGGGGCCTTTCCAAAGTGGATTTCATTGTTTCTAATCTTAACAATGCATCCGGAATGAAAAGCCGGAATCCAACGTGTTTATCGTTTATATTGGATCGGAATTAACTGGACGGTATATTTCTGCTCACAATCGAGTTGTTTCGGACTATTAATCTATACATATAATACAGTAGGTACCGTGATTGACTGACTGACTGACAGACAACGCACAGGCTAAACCACTGGACCTAGAGACTTGAAATTTGGCAAATATACCTTGAGTATCCTAAAGGTGCACTAAGAAGAGATTTTTCGAAATTCCATCGGGATAGGGAACTAGCCCATCTTGAAATATTACACGGGGGCAAAGCTGCAGGGCGCATAAGCTAGTTGCATTATTATGCAGGCATTTTGTTATGACTTTTTGGAGAGTTTCCTAGTTAAACAAATGTAGATCATAAGAAAATTACTATTTTTTTTACTAGGAACTGCAAAAAAAATTCAAGGAGTATAAAAGCTATTAATTATGTTTATTTAGTTTCATAAAATTGCTATTTTCTCATGTAACATAAGCAAGCTAGCTAGCATAATCTCATATTCATGTTTGAAGTGTTTTAAAAGTGTTCGAAACCTTCCCACCAACTGAAACGTTGCGATTAATTCTTGCCTATTACTTCTTCGAATATGACGAGAAATGTGGGCCAGTCATCGACAGATGTCGCCGACAAGTTTCCAATAAGGAACTTCGTTCTTGTCTCGTCTTAGTTGGGTTTCGTCAGTGGTTCCGTCGATTTTATCTTTACTGAAAATTGTATAAATGGGAAATTATATTTGATAATCGTGATGAACTGGCTAGAATATAATGTTGTTCTACATGTACTTCTTTACCCGACTGCCGAAGGATGTATGTCTAATTCTTTGGCACGCTCTACAGCCTTAACCGTTGCACTTGACAGCTTCATGTATTTGATGAATTCTTCAGACGATTGATAATTCAACCTCATCCAGGCCACTGGCAATTTTGTGTAAGTAATAGAAATGTAAAGAAAAGTAAAATATGTAAATGAGTTTCGAGGAGCAGACAATCTCGCCTATTGTGGAGATTCCCTATAATTTCCTCAGGGAGCTTGCAAAGAACGAAGCTATGCGGACGACGTGTTGATTTGAAAATTTGCTTTTTACACAGTTTTTTAGACTCTTCAATTTTTTTTCTGGAGAATATCACTTTCAAATTCAAGAACGTAACCAACTTAGAAAAGTTGAAAAACCCGCGTCATTATCATTTCAAAGTGCAATATATCAAAGACGGGTGAACCGATTTTAATGAAACTTAGCTAAGAACCATCTCGATTAAACTAGCTTTTGATTAAAAAAACTGTATCGAAATCGGTCCATCCATTTGGGAGCTATGATACCACAGACAGATACACAGATACACATTATAGCTCCCAAACGGATTTACCGATTTCGATGCGGTTTTTTTTATCGAAAGCTAGTTTAATCGAGATGGTTCTTAGCTAAGTTTCATTAAAATCTGTTCATTTTTGTTTATTACAAATCATAAAAATAATTCTGATTTTCGCTGGAAAATGTCGTTTAACTATTAAGTACTCTAAGATATTTCGAATTTACTTGGGTGACAAGTTATTATCTGTTATTATTCGCTGGTTTTCAAGCTAAGTAATGTAGCTGTAACCTAGGGAGTTTAGGGGATTTAACTATAACTCTTCTCTTATTATATAAATTTCCAAATGTTTACTCTATTCTTACTCTACAAGGCGCCATGAGAGTAATATAATTAAGAATTATACACCTACTAAGACTACTGAGAGCGTTGTATATAAAAATGTTTAAAAAACAATTCTAAATTGTATTCCGTAACAACAGTGTCTTCTTTAAAGCAACTGAAACACCCTGAAAGACAAAAAACATGTGGTGTTAATCCTATATTTTCAACCGACTTCAAAAAAAGAAGGAGGTTCTCAATTCGATGAAACGTCTTTTTTAAATTCCCCGTTTAGCAAACGGCCAGGTTCCCATTCCACCAAAGATACAATGACAATTCGATCTAGGTACATTCCACTGCCAATATGAAGCGCACTAAAACAAAAACTCTTCAAGACTGCAATTTACATTGAATAGACTATTATACTCTTGAGTGATCCGTTTATTTCACTATGATTGAATCTCACGGTAATTTCATGTTAAAAGTATTATACTCTTTTTTGAAAAGCATACTGTTCTTTTAGTACGTAAAAAATACTGTATTTTTTGGAACAACTTAATTTTAAAATGAACTTCTCATAAACGCACGACAACGCTGCCGGCCATGATTTACCTATTATCTGTGTCAAATCCATGCCACCTCACATTCAGAAGTGAAATGTGAATGACGTTTAGAACTTTAGTTGTTTTCCGTTGTTTACAAATTCTGTGACGTCACGATCATGGCTCGGAGCGTTTTTGACGTTTCAAGGTACAGGTTGAAAAATACGTTTTTAAATTGAATTCCCACGACAATTTTCTACTGTTATGGTTTTAAATCGATATATTTAGGTTAGCTATACTACACTTACGAAATATTATGTACACATTTTTTATAATTTGCGATATGAGTCTACTAGCATATTGTCACAGTAAACTGCCTTTTGTAAAGTAAGTAAGTAAACAATTTATTGTACAAAATCCCCTTATCCCTTTAAGGGATCCCTACTGGGCCAACCTTTGAGTGAAGTAAAGTTGGTGAAATAGGGGCCGGGGCACACATTCGAATATTACTCTACGTTCGAATACTCTCGTTACACACGTAACACGTTGGTAGTGAGTGCCCTGCATTGCAGCACGGTTCGGCGAGCTCACAAAGGAAGGCTCGGCTCCATTCTGCAATGCTCGGACATAATTCTGATTAAGCGGACGCCTCGTCAAACACTACGCCTTGCAGGGATTGCGGGTCTTTGCCTTTTAGTAAATAATGTCCATAGGGAGAAAATGTCACTTTAATTGATTCGCGGTTAATTGCATTAGACATACTGAAAACGGGATATTGACCGCGATTACCTTATAGGTTTGAGAAGCTCCCGATATTTCAACGCAGTTACATCATGATCACGGAAAAATTGACAGAGTTGCATCATGATCACGGACAAATTGGCGAAACGAGGGTAGATACTAATGTTTAGTTTCGGGTGCGCGTAGTGACACCGTAAGTGTTCTGTGTTTAAATCGAGTACCTAATAAGTGAAAACGCGACCGATAGTAGTGGCAGTGCACGCAATCGGCGCGCAAAAATGCGGGTAGACAGAGCCTGGTCTGTGCAACAATAGTATCTACCTTCGTTTCGTCAGTTTTGCCCGTGATCATAATGCATGTAACTGTGTCTGTATATTCTTTGAATGCTTCGAAATATCGGGAGCTCATCAAACCTATAAGGTAATCGCGGTTACTATCCCGTTTTCATTTATGTCTAATGAAATGTCGCTTGAATCAAAAATATTACCAGTTTATACAAGAATAGAAGAATAGAAGCAGTTAGTGCTTGCACTGTTGTGTTCCTGTGTGGAGAGTAAGACAGCCTGTCTAATTACGGGCACAAGAGGCATTTGCCAACGAATCTGCAAACCCTCCGGGGTTGCGGGTATCTATGAGCGGTAGTGATCACTTACCAAAAGGTGATCCGCTTGCACATTTGCCTTCCTCGTCAAAGTAAGTATAAGTGAAAGGGCCAAACAACGCATTCTACATATATTTTGCTTTTCGCGTTTTTTTGTGATGGATTTTTTATTTATTTAAAACTTTATAAATGGGGTTTATTTTAACAACTAGTACTCATTGAGACCATTCTAATAAACCCAAACACGCAATGTCTACATTAAGGAGTTGGGTATTCCGCAGACTACTCGATGCTGCAGCATCAGTTCAAGGTTAAAAAAAATTCAGCTACTTTTTGATACATGTTAAGTTTTTAAAGTATACTCGTATAACGAAATTGTATTCTTATAAAATGAATTTCCTTCCTCCTATAAAACGCCTTTCTAGCTTAACGGAAAATCTGCTCAATACAATATCCTATCAGTGTAAACAGTCCCCAGGCAGCTAAGAACATTTCTAAAATCGAAATACATTTTAGATTCTATAGGTACACGTATTATCGCTTATCAACCTACCTACCCCGCATAGCAGCACAGGGCATAGATTAATAACAGCAAGAATAAAAAAAAAACAATAAAATTTCTGTGATACTAATTTTCGTTTAAGAATGGATAATAGCTGTATTGAGCAAAATTTAAAGGGTTGTCGGAAAGTCAGCGTAATTTTTATTCTTTTATTATGTCCCGTTTTTAGGATCTTACATTCAAAATCAAAATGCCTTTGAAACAGCTAAAAACACGATAACGCCAAATACATAAAGATAGCCGAAGGCTTAATAGTGGTCGTTTTATTACCAGTGAAATCTTCATGTAAGTATTCTCGATCTATAGTTGTCATATCATACAATTATTTTTAGGGTTCCGTACCTCAAAAAGAAAAAACGGAACCCTTATAGGATCACTTTGTGGTCGGTCTGTCTGTCTGTCTGTCAAGACCCTTTTTCTCTGGAACGCGTGGAGGTAGCATGCTGAAATTAATATCAAATACTCAAGCCTGCGGTCCCTTGAAGCTGTGAAAAAACCTTCTAAGTCAACGCAATCAAAAGATACAGTCATTAAAAAATCTATTTTCATACAAATTGCCGATTTCCAAAAACCTAGAGGGTACTTCCAGATGTCCTAGAAACTTGAAATTTGGTATAAAAGTAGCTCTTATAGCACAACCACTCCGGAAAGTCTCAAAATCTCAAAATTTTATGTCTGTCTGTAGATTTCACAGACCAATATAAGTTGACCGCACACTGCGTACATTTTGCTCAGGAGCAGGGCTCTGGTAACACTGGACTTCTTAAAACACTGGGGAAAAGCGTTAAAATCTTTCTACGGAACCCTCGTGCGTGAGCCCGACTCGCACTTGGCCGGTTTTTTTTTCATATATGCAGCTTTAGCCTCTTGAATGAAAAGAAAATAGGCTCCTTAGTACCTTCTTATCTCCTGGGCACTTCGAAAAAAATATTTTTCTTGGCGTAGATCTATGATACTTACTCGGTACCTACCTTTTGCCAAATTTCATGTCTCTAGCTGCTCCGGTGGTTTAGGCTGTGCGTTGCCTGTCAGTCTGTCAATCAGTAGAGGTAAAAGCACGATCACGACCGTCAAAGGGTTAAATCTCTCGTATGCTTAACGGAACTTCAACAACTGCCCCAACTCTGTCTACTATATGACATGTAAAATGACGTGTCTATTTCTAGTCCCTTGTCAAACGATCGTAGGGGCGATAAGTCAGCGGACCGATCTGAGGTAAGTATTATGCTAGTTGAAAGCGAACGTCAGGTTTTGGTCCCATTCTTGGAGATTCCATTCATAAGACGGCGAGGGTTGTATTGTGTTATTTTAGTCAACCTTGTATGTTATCGTGGTCTTGTTTGATGTATGACGAAGAAATTGTAAGATAAACTATGAGTAAAGGTTTGAATTCAACTTGAACTGGAGAAAATTTACCCACTAAGCAGCTTTTTGTTCGTATGGACAAAAATGGTTGGTGGAATATAGACAGAAATAACAAATATTATTACATGAATACCCTTACCATTAAAATTGAGCTTCAATGCGGTAACAACTACATGCTAACTAATATTTGTGATATATTTGTATATTTGTAATTGGCTTAGCTAAATTGACATTTGCACAGATAACATAATATACTTACTCACAGGCCATATTTATTTCCAAATAGGTTAATTAGCGCCTAAGTTGTAAGCATGATACCTATACATTAGGTACGCTATTCTTATAAAATAACAGGTAAGTGCAAAATTGCTTTACTAACGACTTCAAAAAAGGATGAGGTTCTAAATTCGTTGGTTTTTTTTTAATTTTTTCTTCTTTGAAGATCTAGCTGCCTTCGGCTATAAATAAGCCAGTTTCAACGCTTGTCAATGAATTTCCTCGTTACTCCTGAGACAATTCCTTAAGAAAAGTTTTGTAGGAAGGAATTTGAGACAAGTTAGAAGTAGGTGCTATTTGAGGTAGAAGATTGTTAAATAAATTAGGTATAGTTAAAATGAGAAAAGCTTTCTACTGACAAAATGTTTATGACATTGTCGTAAGGTTGATTTTTGCCTGGCCCGTGGGAAAGGTTTTTCTACTATGTGTCAATCCTAGTATATAAACTTTGACGAAATTGGAATAACCACTCTAGACCGCGAACCTAAAGATGTTATTGCAATTTCGTCAAGGTACATATAGATACGAAGTTGAGTCAGAGTACCGTCGATATATTATTATTGCTGCCTTGACCATGATAGAAGCGTGTAAACCGGGGTGTTTGGCTTAGCTTGCGTGAGCTTGCCGCCGATCCGCACAACTTTCGGTTTTTGAACACAGATAAAAGGAAGCTAACACACAAACTAAGGCACTTCCCAAGCGTGTAAATTAATGTGATCAGCTTGTTAGTATGTCAAGTTCCAGTATTATAAGCATTGTATTGTCCATCCAAGGGGACAATGAAATTTGAACTCTAATATTATCTTAACTCCGTGGCATTCGAAACAAAATATCCATTGCACCTTGATTGGGCGCAGACAGCTGACAGCCTCTCCTCCTAAAGAGGCTTAAAAGATTTATTATTGGCCAGCCTATTAATGCTCCAATACAAAGACGGAAAGTATGAAAGGGTGTCATCGCCGGCTCCGAAGATTAATGGCAGTTACTCTCAAATATTTCCATTCACAGTGATGGATAAAAGTTTCCTAGTTATTGCGGAGATGAGCTGTATTTCCTCATTTATTCAAAATTGTCACACATTCATGGTTGTGTTTGAGGAAGTGTTGCGCCAACCCGGAAAGGATATAGAATACCTAAACCTATAAAGCTTATGGTTGACGTTAAAATGTGCTTAATTGCCTGAACTTATACACAATATGGTGTCTATAAGTATCTTTTTTCTGGAATACCTGTGTCATCCGCGCCACTAATTTACAAGGAAAGTCCTTGTGATGAAATAAAATGAAAAGATTTGCAGTATTATTGCGCTGTTGCCTATTAATTAACCAATTTCCCGATCTGCTTTTTAGACCAATTTTGTACGTAAAGACCCATGGTACAAACTTACCATTGGGTATCTTACTTTTTGGCTGGTACCAAGATTCTCAACTTTTGGAAACACGTGTGGATCAAAAATGGTGGTTCGTGTCTATACACGAAGTAACATCATCTAGTTTATTACTTCAATATTGTTACAGGGTTTGAGCTACCGTGTCAGATGGTTGAATCCATATTGATGAGCTGTTTTGAATTCAAATAGATTGCAGGTGGACTCGCGTTGGCTAATTCAACCGGCGCTCTAGGGAATAATAAATATGTTGGGGAGGAAATTGGACTGTTACTATTGGATCTTGAGGTTTTATTGTTACTTATGGGATTGTAATCAGCAGATAAGATCTGATTTTTGAGCAGAAGTGGATATTATATAAGGATCAGGTGCGGTGCGGTTGGGTAAGATGATCAAATGGGCCACATTATGAGATACGAGAAAGTGCGAACTCCTAAAGCTAAATAATTCAAGGAGAGATACTCTGAAAGAACAAGCATATTTTTTGTATTGAATCACTCGCAATCACACGCTGGTAACGACTGTGGGGTTTCGAGTGATTGAAAATTGGTTTTGGAGTGTCCCAAGAATCATGCCAGTGATTCTTAAGATGCACTGTGTATTCTAGTAATTTTTACAATGACAGTATCATAGAAACTATCTGGAAATGCTGTAAAAGGAAGGTAGTAAATGGAAGCATAGGTGCAATAGGTATCTTGGTTAGGTCTAAAAGATACAGTTGCAGCACAGTTCCCAAAATCACCAGCACCGAAAACAGACCAAAACTCAATAATGACAGCCATAAAAACCACTAAAGCCAAATCGAATGAAATGCTTATCCCAAATGCTCCCCAAATAAACGAAACGAAATTAAAAGTAAACAACCACAGAGAACTACTGTTTGCTTATGTTTCTAATCAACTGGCACTCCGTTTACCTTGCCACTTGATATAGCACTTATTTACCTTTTATATACCTCAGATTACGGGTTAACCGAAATTAACCGTGCCAAAATTAACCCTTTGAGGCATACCTACGGTATCAACGTTGATACCGACTTTTTATTGCAATGAAGTCGTTTTAAACATTAATTAATTATGTACCTGACAAACATAATGATTTTAGGCGGTTTTTATTGCTGATAGCATTATTTTTAAGGGTTATCTAAGGGTTAAAAACAAGGTCAACGCAACAAACACACGTGACAGTATTTTGAAAAATATATTCAGAGACAATTATGTACACTTTTAACATGAAACTACCGTGAGACTCAATCACATACGTGAGTGATCCGTTTATTTCACTATGATAATTATGTAGTTTCAATTATCATGCACTGTTGTCAAAAAGCGTAAGATCACTGCATCAAATTAGATTCGTAACACTAGCGAATTAAGTTCATATTTGCTGATTGATGATGACTTTTTTTGATTTTGTGAAATGCGGTCGAAATGGGATCCGATGGTTTTGCTTCCACAGTGAATTGATGTTTATGCATGTGATGAGTCGCATAATTTTGATTTTGCGGAGTACCTATTAGATATTTTTAAGCGACTCAGTGACCAATATTTATGCCGTTACCCAAAAACGATAGGTGTTTATGTCGTCCGCTACCCATCAGATCTTCGTCATATATTTTTACCTTCCACCGATGATCCAATATTTTTGCATCGTTATCCATAGTCATACTGCTGGTGACTACACCACAATAACCCATTTTTTCCTTTGTTCCAGACTACCACACCGCTGCTACAATCATATTAATTCTAATCAAGCTAACTGACTGCGACATAGTCACCGACGCACCCAAAGGCATAATCTCTGGCTTTCAAAGAGATTCGTTCGCTATAAAAAACATACCAGAACCAGAGAGCTTGCCAGTGTTGCATAGGAATGACACCAGATGTCGCATCTCTGAGTACCAGTGCACAAACAAGAAATGCATACCGATAAACAGATTTTGCGACGGCAGCAACGACTGCGGCGACTCCTCCGATGAACCCAGACACTGCACACGTAAGTTATATGCCCAGCGAACTTCGTACTGCCATATTAGAATGTTCCAAAGGAAAATGTATGAAGAAATGTATTTTCTTCACAATTTTATTTAAAATGTCCCCTCTTTCAATGGTTTCAACAGTTTCTACTATTCTATCTTCTACTAGCGGAGTCAAATCCAACAAATCAAAGATCACGAAAATCGGTAAACCTGTTCTTGGATTATAAATGGCGTAACTAGCACGACCTTGTTTTACTTATACATACATTTAGATAAATACATTAATTCATAGCGAAATGCTGATGTCGATTTATTCGAAGGTTTTTTATTAATGCCATAGGTCATTTAATTTTAAAATGCACGAATGAATTGAATAAAAGTAACATTAACATTCAACTATCACGGTATGAGCGCCATTCATAAAAAAATACATCCACTCATACATTATACGTATGTTTAGGTTTGTTTATTAAATCAGTCGAGCTGAGCCCGACATGCTTTGGACTAATCCGTAGTCCTTCCGCTGGGAGCACACGCTTCAGTGGTAGCTAATAATACAGTAGTGGCTACTCTGCTCAACTGACAGCAGCGCACGACAACCCTAATTTACTCTAATCACGTCACTTGCTCGGTCAAACTAACTATTGACGCACTGTCTTGTAGATACATGCCTTTTAAAATTCAACAATCTACTTGTTAAAGTTATTCCAAAAGAAGTCAATAATAATATCTCTTGCTAAAATACGGGTAAAACATTAAAGATTCGCAACCAGTTTCATCATGTAAGAAATAGGTCAAGTTCTCTGTAACGGATATAAATGACTGTGCCAAGTTTGGAAAATTTATCGTAGCAGCCCTAAAGCTCTGTCTACCGGGATGCCTTTTTAATATCTGCACAATTTTCACGGTAATATTTACCAATTTTGCAAAGACGTAAGCGGCGAATTATTAAAGGTACAATTGACCCAGTAAATGCAAGTGCAAGAGGAGGCAAATGACAACCAGGTAAAGTAAAGTAAGTGAGTAGGTAAAGACTGTTTATTATATGAATGGATGAATGAATTTATAAAGTACATGACGGGAGAGTGTGTGTGTGGCGCAACACAAACTACACACAAGTAAGCTGCCAGCCTTTTGGGCACTATGCCACGGGGGCCTTATTTAGATTTAATTTAGTTTTAAGTTGTAGTTTATTTAGTTTAAGCTTAGATTTAATGTCATTGTAAATTGCTTTTATTATGTAAATAAAGTAGTATTTAATTTCAGTAAGTAGGTATATATAGCAAAACCAGTTTGTTTTAATTAGCTCTGAAAAGAAAAACGTTATCTGAAACAACAGAGCACTTACAAGTCGCCGGTGTCTGTAAACGGGGAAAAATAATCGGATTAAGTGGGTTGGCAGACAGGTGGGTCGATACCAGCATTGCCTGAATTGGCACGACTCCGAGACCGGGTTTCCACTACGTGTAGGTATATTATTAGTAACTAGGTAAACTTTCTTTATTGAACATTACAAAACAGTACAAGGAGATTACAAAAATACAGACAAGGTAGACAATAGGCGGTCTTATTGGTTAAAAACGATCTCTCCGAGACAATCAAACTACAGAAACTATGATGAAGACGATAATTTCAGGTGGCAGAAATGAACATAAAGGAGAAACGTTAAAGAAAATAAATAACGATGTACACTATTTATTGTACAAATCGAGTGACAATGACAAAAGGCCTTTAAAAATTAAAATAAAATATAAAAGAAACAAATAAGAATGGACAGTAATAAAGGTTAAGTTCGTGACAAGTAGGTAGGTATAAGCCTTGAGAAGATTTTTGAAAATAGAAACGCTAAAGGAAGTGAAATCCATAGACGAATGGAAGACGTAATAATAAAAGAGTTTATGATAGAACTTAGATGAAGAAGGAGGAACAACAACAAGGAATTTCTGTGCGATCGAATGGAAGACATAAAATGCTTTTGTAAATAATATGGAGTTGCTGAATTAAAAAGTTAATACCCTACACAATTCGACGAAGTAAAATTCTGATCTTCTCTCGGTTGGTAAAGGTAAACTCATCCCTTACGATTGCAGTTGGAGACCGCCCGTCAATTCTGTCTCTCGTGACGGGCGTAATGAAAATTTATTTTTACCCGCATTTCCATTGCCGCGCGATTTGGCGTTATCCGTTTTTGGGATAAATCTCGATACTCTTTTTTCTCTGGAAGAAGCTCAATTTGCAATCAGCTTTTTCTTGGTTTTGGGTAGGACTTTTCAGATGGTAACGATTTTGGTAAACTAAGTATATTTTTGATTGATTTTCGTAATTTCAAACCTTATGTGTTATTCTGTACTTTAAAGTAGAAAGTTTGTGAGAATGGATGTTTGTTACTCTTTCACACAAGGACTGCTGAACGGATTTTAATAAAAATTCATAGTAAACATAAAAAAATATCATGGGACAGTTTACACCAATTCATCTAGTCCCAAACTAGGCAAAGCCTGTACTACGGGTACTTACCTATTCAAAAATAACACAGATAAATACATACTCGAATCCACATTTAAGACCCAAGATACGAGAAAAACATTCGTATTCATGAAACTAAATAGGCTATCCGTTCGTCAATTAGACTTGATTGCATAATTCTCGCGGAATAGCGACAACCGAATTCTACTCACATGAAGTCGCAACAGCTAGTAAAAGAATGGACTCAGAGGATGAAGAGAGACCGATGAAAAATAAATTCGTCAGAATGATGGAATGAACTGGACCAGAATGATGGATTGAACTGACGCCAGAATGAGCGTGTAACTGATGTCTTACACGTTGATTGTGGCTACAAATTCTACTACATGTGTGTGTACGATGTAATGCCAACGCAATTTGACAACGTTCGCCGTACAACCAAATTTCCTATAATAAAATATTGCGGGCTCCGGGCGTAAACATATTACCTGACGTATGAACATCTAATCTTTACCCGTACCGTACCCATACCTGATCGACCCCCGACCTCGGTCCCTTCGATCGCCTCGAGAGTAATGGGCGTCTTTACTCCGCTCTTTATTGAAAAAGCACACGAAATGCCTAACGCAATTCCGGCTATTCATTCCTAAAAACGCCTCTTGTGCTCGTATATCTCTGGGCGCTAGCGACAGATGCTCCAAATGAGGAAGTGGGGGGGTTATACGGCTAAGTGGTACTGCGTGGAGTGTGATTTAGCATGCCTATGTTAGCAGTACGTGGTGGTTGAATAATTTCGCAACCCACTTTTGGAGAATAAGGGGGGCTTTGTTATTATACGTTTTAAGAAATTAAAAAAAAAAGATGTCAATCCATTTGGTCTACTTAATAAGTAAGCGAATTTCCACGTCTTTTGTTAGTTTTGGCGGTTGTATTCGACGCTAGAGATGCTGGTGTAGAGTGAGGTTTATAGAAATGTCAAATAGTACTAATAGTTTCATTCGTTAGGCTTTTTACAGGTAGCGGATTTTAACAAATTGTTGTAAAATTGTTGCCAATTATGGAAGATGGTACGGAGAAATAAAGGCTAGTGTTTTAAAAGAAGAGCTAAGAAAAACAACCGCCAAATAAGTTATTATAGATTAATTATAATAAATCCCCGCCCATAATACGAATCGGCGATAGCAAATACTTTGTGACGCCAGAAACCGAACGATATCTCTATTGAATCGATAAAACAATTCATTTGTATTTAAATTTTCTCCCCCAATGACTGTTTTTCTATCATAGTTATCTTTTAACTAGAAGAATCAACCTGAAAGCGTAGTTATTACAAATACAGAATGAGTGTGTGTGTTCAGGTTTTGTTTTCCCATTTAAGTTGACGAAGGTTACGTTTTGTTTGTTCTGATAAATACACGACTTCAACGGGACGTAATGTCTGGTAATCTCATGTTTTATTCCGGAAACTTATCTGTCTTTACGGCTCGTGATGGAATAACAAAGTGAACACAAACAGAGCACGATTTTGCAGATTGCCTACCTGCTTTACTTATATATGTACCTATACGAACTGTATCGGCCTTCCTAGCTTCGAGTTTTGCTGACATTACGAGTACCAGTCGATATAAAAAGATTTATAATGTTTATAGGTAATTGTGATGTAGACAAGTCTTATTTGACGTCGATGGGAGCAATCACACTAGCCTTTATTTGGCGTCAACCCTCAGCCTAGAAATAGACGTAATGTAAATGACCCAGTGCCCGACACTGCCTCAATAGCCGGCACCTTTTGCAATAAATAAATAAAAAAAAAATTTGCAATAACTAAACAATAAACACCTTCTTCGTCATCTTCATAAAAAGGTGACAATCAGGTGACAATTATTGGAACTGCTTTACATAGGCCTCCCCCAAGGCTCTCCACTCAGACCGCTCTTATGCTTTCCGCATCAACCGCGATCCCGTGATCAATATCATTTGTCGCGTGGTGTAGGTCAAGAATTGCACCCCCCAAAGGATTTAAAAATTAAATTAAACTATGAATAACTCTAAATATATGAACTACATCATGTCACAGAAAATTATAGCGACACCCTAAAAAGCCAACTTTAAGACTCATGCACAAGATGTCAGATAAGTGCTCCTTCACCATTTAAAGCCAAAGACTCAGCACACCTTAAGCTTAAATACTATTAGATTAATATTCTCGGCTTTTTACTTGTATTACCTAAATTTACAAATACCTACTGTTTTACAACAAAATAATCAGCATAAGAAGGATGAGCGTCGGAGGACTAACTTATTCATAAATTTTAGACAAAGATCTTTCAATGCATGTCTTGCTCATGTCACTTAACAAATCGACTGAGAGTCGGAAACCCTTGTAACTTATGTCAAATGTTGAAAGGTCCAAGATAATTAAATGGAACTTGCGGATAAACTTCCCCAACATTTCTGGGTGCAAAGTTTTAAGGCTATTAATTTCGTAATGGACTAGCGGCGCTTTCACGTATGAGTTTTTCAGCTACTACGAAGATTTTAACTTTAATAGCATTTAGTGTGTGTGGCGCACTTTGAGATAATTAGTTTATATTTCGTTCATTAAAGACGAAAATAGTAGTTATATTTTTAAAGTATGTAGGTAACTTATTCGCGGCTCTGCCTGCGTGAAATCCCATGTGCTTTTGGAAATATCTCTACTTATCACATTTCTGTACACATTGAGTATGATGACAGAATAAACAATGAATTTGGTATTTAATTTGTGGACTTTAAAGTACTATAATAGTTACTTTACTACTACAGAGGCCCGAGTACGAATATTCTGAACCTGCGTCACGTAAAATCGAATAGTAAACGTTATCGAGTTTGTATGACGTTTGGAACAGCGCCCGCCCGTGAGCGTATTTGGAACTAAAATTTAATATGAGGTTTCTCGATCTCGATACGATAACCGTAACGTTACGCAGGATTCGAAAACTCGTGCTCGACCCTCAGTCTGGCGTATTGTTGCAAAGCAGCGCAAACTAAGATACCAATTTCTTTGCCTGTACGTATAAAGTAATGTTGATGTGCTAAAGAAATATTAAGTAATGTTTGAACTACGTTTTGGCTTTGGAATTATTTACGAAGACAGCGAAATGCAGCCCGATACAAAAGATTCGTAACAAACGCGGCACCTTTATTAAATAAAGCACTTTGTTGTCGTTTCGGAGACTTTTCCTCGAAACATGAATTTGATTAGTTAGTCCGAAAACCTTTTAACCACTGATTTTTTGATCCATAAAGCACTTGCAGGGGCGTTGCCTTTAGCTTTGGGGTGAGTATCCAGTTGTAGCACACCACTAGGCATTACTTCTACTTGTTACGTTCATAAAAACTCATTTCAAAACAACTGTCACACAAATGCGAAATACACACACAACCAAACTTTTAGCATGACCAATATGGTAGTTTTGATACGTTTTTGAGTGATTTGCTTACCTATGTATTTTTTTGTTTTGATACTTCAGTTTGTTATTGTCGTTTGGTGGCATAGTTTTGCTTTGGTGTTTTCCCTCCCGTTATCTGAAAATTAAATGCATTATCTCATTTGCGTATTACATATCACTCGTCTCTCTTGTTTTTTGGGAGAGGGAAAAGCTCACACCATCTGAAAGAATTTGTGCTTTGGTCTGACCCACTGAAGACCGCTGAACTGGATCAAATAATTCCTTCCCTAACCAACGTAGCATTTCTTTTCAGACGTCACCACTATAACGTGACGGGGAATTGTACAGTAATCGGGTTAGACAATGCGGAGACACGACTGAGCCCGGGCCCAATTTGATTCATCCATCTTTGAAAAGTGGATTTATTCGATCGTCCTCGGCTCTGTAGAAATGGATTTAATTAAGTGATTGAAGTACCTAAGTGCTTCTAGCGGATGTATGTTGAGCATGAATTTAGGAAAAAAATGTGAATGCAATGCAGCAGTTAGACGTCATCACATCACCAGCCTCTTTTACGTCCCGCTGCTGGGCACAGGCCTTCACTCAGAATGAGAGGGCTTGGGCTATAGTTCCCACGCGGGCCCAGTGCGGATTAGGAACTTCGCACACATAAAATTGTAGTTTTGTACATAATTTTGATCTTGGCCCTACGCTAATCTCTAGAGAGCGATGTCTACCAAGCAACCATAATTGAATATAGGTAATTGAATAAAGCAGATGGTACTATTTAGAAATTAACTCTTTTTAATTGAAAGTTTTTTTTTTTATACACTATAGGCTTGCGTTTGACCACAATCACGCCTGATGGTAAGCGAAGATGTGGTCTACGATGGAGCACGCTTGCCTAGCAAATGCCCATTCACCCTAGACTTGAAAACGGCCAGATTATAGTGTTCAGGGAACACAGACGCAGGTAGGGAATTCCACTCCTTAGCCGTTAGTGTAAATATCAATACTGCTTACCTAAAGAAAGAAAATCTCGGTTAACCTGCCATTTTATGAGGCACAGCCAAGTCTTTTTCTGCCTTCAGTTCCGTCCCAGCGCACAGGTGCGAAGAAGTGCGCTGTGAAATGCAATTTATCTTCCACGTTCCTCTAGGTGCCAGCCTGCGTTCCGGATTCTTTTCTTAAATGCTTCATACCATAACGTTGATACGAGTATAAAGTCAGCCAGTCATTTTATGTCTTCACTCGAGCTGAAATATTGTTGCTGCTTTTAATTTTTACTACGTCGGCAGATTGATAAGTTCCCGACCTAAATATGAAAACAGATGCAGTTACTTTTTAGAGTTTCGTAGCCAAATTGGCAAAACGGAACCCTAATAAACCGGTCATGTCCGGCCGTATGTCACTACAATATGTATATTGATGAGATTTGGAGTAAAGGTGTCTTGTACGAGGCGCTACTTATTGTTAGTTTGGTTTTTAAATAACAAAAATAAATAGACGACAAAAATACGGGCACAAGAAACCATTTTCATATTAGCCCTCTAGGTTGGCAATGAATATGCAATCCCTGTGGTGTCGTGGGTGTTTATGATCAGCGGTGATCACTTCCCGTCAGGAGACTCACTTGCTCACTTGCTTTCTTTATAAAAAACAGCCCTAACAGCCCTAAAGATCGATGGACCAAAATATTGTACCTAAGTCACTTGACGGTTATATAGCAATTTCGTAGCAATATTACACGCATATGTATTTATAGTTACCGGTAAATACCTGTCAGTGAGGTACTCAAAACTTACTGAAGATACGTTACAGCTTTATCTTGTTTTGACCTAGAATAAACCGCATCCAGGAACTAATTTTAACTCAACGCGCCTACGTGTTTATGAAGTAAGTTGAAGAGCCTTTCCATATTTATGAACATTGTCTCTCATGTTATTCCTTAAGTTTTACTTAAGTCTTTGCCTTATTATTTTTAACTCCCGTAAATTGCTGCTTTATTTAATTAATCTTGTTGTCATTCATTTCGTAGCGAAATATCTTGAGTCACGTGGGCAGATTTCTTATGATGTAAAGATTTAGGTTCCTAATTGTGCAGTTTGTGTGTAGCTTTGATGATAAAAAGGTAAATTTGAACGTTACACGGTACACTACCCATTTTATTAATAAAACAAGACGCCCTACGAACCAAACCGCACCCCACCCGCCTAGTTCCAAATTAAAATCTTAATATACTTTACGAGCAATTTAAATCCTAAATTATAACACCCATTTACAGCTAACCAGTTTAAAATTTAATTCATATTTCCAGCGGGATATAGTTCTATTTAGGTTGCCGTTATTAAATTTGTACAGGCGAAGTACAATGGCGCCTCCGCCGAGAAGCTAATGGGTAGAGAGGTACCTTAATAAGATCATGTGGTCCGTTAATTTGCCAGCGTCTGCGTCACTAATTTACAAAAAGGTTCAACTTTAAATTGAATTGTAAGCTATTTTAGTTCGTAATGTTAGGGATAAGGTCAATTTGTGACCTTCCCCTCGTGTATTACGAGTCCTGTTCGCACATAAAGGTAACAAAGTCATGGTTCCGTCCGGCTGGATGGTTGAGAGATGGAGGTAATTTCTACAACCTAATAGATAGTTATCTCCAACTTTTATATATATTATTACTGGGCACGACAGGGGTTCGTTTTTCTAATACTACAATAGGTATTAAATGCTTTGTAAAACATTATTACACTTTCAGAGTCTGAAAAACAGACCACACAGTGGACCAAGTGCGAATATTCGAATACTGCGTAAGCGTAACGTTATCAAGAAATTTGTATGACGTTTGCAACAGCGCCCGCCGTGAGCGTATTTAGAACTAAAATTTGTATGAAGTTTATCGATTTCGAAACGATAACGTTACGTTACGCACTCATTGCAGTATTCGTACTCGGGCCTCAGACCTCGTGTCACATTTCGATTTGTTCTACCTAGTTCGCCGCATACATTAGAGCTTTGTGATTGTGAGCCTCATCATGTTTTCCTTCACCAAAACACACGTCGAATTTCAAATGACAATCGATGTGGTGTAAGTAACATTTTCCCCTGCATTCGTTAACAATGGAAACGTGGAACACGTGGACTTCCGACACCCCGAAATCAAGACGAGTTTTTCCTTCTCTTTTCACAATAAACATATGGTCGGTGGGCGGCAAACGCTGCCTACAGCGGATTCAATCCGCCATTATTAAGTTTTAATGACGTAGGCCACAATGCTAGCCCTCGGGGCGATAAACAAAGGGTAATGGCTTCTGTGTTGCTCGTAATAAGATATATAACCGCAATCGCAATCTGGCTGGCTCCAGTGGCAATGTTATCTCAAGACGACTGAGATTAAACATGAATAAAATTGAAATGGAGGAAGGTAAAGATACAATGACGGATTGGACAATACATCTAAATGACTGTCGGTGGACAGATTCATTAACATTCTTTGGGCTTTAACATTTCTGTTTCGTAATCACAATTCAGACAAGTAATAATTAATACAATACAATATCTACATTGCCTCCAACTGCATGGTTGGATTGGATATTGTATACCAACTTGAAATTAAAAACAGAAAACCTAATTGCAATTCCCACAACTGAGATAAATCTAATGACACCTCATACGTTGAAATCCGTCAAACTGTTTAGACTGTACAGCATGCCAAAGAATTAGACATACATACATACGTTCGAAAAAAATAACCCTCTTTCGGCAGTCGGGTAAAAACACGTGTGCTCATGTGATAGTATAGCAAAACGGTCAAGCCACAAGCAGTATGTGTAGAGTTTGTGAAGTTAGATCTTGTAGAGTTAGGTCATGTAGAGTTAGAAGCTAGGCTCTACATGAGATCTGATAACTTTTTGACAGTGCGAGCCATGTGGTCACGCCTTGGCAACAATTTACGTAAAAAAAACTGTGCCCCCAGCAAAGCAACTGAAAACAACATCTCCACTGCCAACTCCCGGCATAGTCTAATAACACTTGAGTAATATTTCATCGTCAGTGCAAGGTACATACGTTCCGCTTAACAGTAATATAATTTCAGCGCTAAATGCGCGACGTGCTCGTCAAAGTGCTAGCAGAGAGTTAATTTTGAACTTTGCACCGGCGAGTTTGAAACTTGTTTACAATGCACCAATTCACCCTGCATCAGGGGCACACTAGCATCCGTCTCTTATACACACACTAACGAATAGGCAAGAGCGAAAGTGATGGATGCTCTGTTAGTAAAAATTTAAATTAAGAATGTAGCTGGCTAAAATTAAATGTTACTCGTTTTAAAAATGGGAGATTTCTGTAAAAGACTAAGGTAATTGAGATTCTTATGAATGAGTACTGCCACTGCTATTACACGTTTCTTTTGATACTGGCCAGAAAACGTAAGCGCTGAAAGCGTCCAGGGCTAAGTTTATTTTCTAAACTGGTAACATTAGTTACATTCTGAAGGAGCGCTGGTAATTCGCTAGCTTTTCATGGTAGAGTAGGTACGATAGAAAAGAGTAGAAAACGGACGAAATGGCTTTTTAACCAAATTGTTGCCATTTTACCCTGTTATTCTTATACCTATTTTGACTAAAATGCCGTTAATGTTCGTTTATTATTTTTTGTCTAATGCCTATTTTAGCTAATGGATGACTAAGTGACGTTCATGAATAAGGTTTTTAATGAAGTAGTAGTCTATGTGTCTAGTTCTCATGAAAATAAAATCATCAATTAGCTGGGAAATAGTAAATTTCATGTGAAGTTTTTGCTCTCAGTTCCGTGTTTTTATTCCAATTCTTGCTTATTGCGTGATTAAGTACAAAGACATTTGCATCTTTTTCTCGGGAAAAAGTTGCATAAAATTACCTTTGCTCAAGAAATTTGCCTTTGACTCGGGACAATGTAAAATTTTAGTATTTTCTGCACATTCGTTTTATTTTTATATGGATTCAAATAAGTAAATGTTACCTACATTTTCGGAAATGAACTAGTTTTCGTAGGTACCCTATTATTATAGACTTATGATATGTGTGTAGATAAATATGAATACCACACAGGGAAGAGGGCCATTTTGAAGTACCTAGCAATTAAATTTGTCAGACACCAGAAAGGATTTAGATTAGGAATTAGATTGCTTGAGCTGAACTCTACGAGTACATTATGGTACGTAATCCATCAGAGCTAAGCGGTGCACCAGAAAAAAACCATCAATACAATACAATTTGCAATTACAATATAAAAAAAAGCCGTGATAGCCTAGTGGTTTGACCTATGGCCTCTCAAGCAGAGGGTCATGGGTTCAAACCGCGGCTCGAACCTCTGAATTTTTCGGAATTCATGTGCGAAATTACGTTAAATTTGTAATTTATCATAAAGCTTATCGGTTAAGGAAAACATCATGAAGAAATCTGCACACTCTTGCGAAGCAATTCAGTGCTGTGTGTGAAGTTCCCAATCCAAACTGGGCCCTCGTGGGACTAACCCAAGCCCTCTCATTATGAGAGGGGGCCTGGTGCCCAGTAGTGGGAAGTATAAAACAGGCTGGCGATGACTATGTGATATGATGTGGTTGAAAAATTACCCTAGTATTTGAGCCAGCATTAGAGAATCAACATACAGTTTTCTATGGAGTTTGGTAGTCTCTAACGATATACGACTGAATTTCAGTGGTCACCCAGCTTTATAGCTCGCTTGTAAGGAAGCCATCCAGTTTGCTAACACGAGCCTTTCTTCATTAGACGGGTCGTGATTGCAAATTCAAACACGCTCCAAGACTTGTATCAGGCTTTCGTGTTCGTAACTAAAACGTTTGCCGAATGGGGCAAAGAAAGCGTGTTCGAATTTTCGCCAGTCATAGGCTTAGTTGAATAGATGTTCGATCATTATTCGTAAGGGTAAAGTTTTCCTGTGCTGCGGCCTCCTTCGTTAAAAGAACAGGCCAAGTGCAACTCGGACTCGCGCACCGAGGGTTTCGTACAATGTTTTTTCTTACTTTTCACCAGTAACCATCACCACCACCACCACCAGTGTTGTCATCAGTGTTTTATGTCGTTCAGTGTTAGCAAATCCATGCTCCCAAACAAAATGTTCGCAGCGTAGAGTCATTTTATTTTGGTCTGTGACATATTTGCAGACAGACATTTTTTTTTCAAATTTTTCTGAGTGAATGTGTTATAAGTTATAAAAACTACCTTCATACCAAATTTCAAGTTTTAAGACAACTAGAAGTACCCTTTAGGTTTTCACAGAAACAACCTTTTTATTGACTGTATTTTTTGATTGCGTTGACTTCGAAGTTTGATTTTTTTCACAGTTTCAAAGGACTGCAGGCTTAAATATTTGTTGTTAATTTCAGCCTGCTACCTCTACGCGTTCCAGCGAAGGGTCTTGACAGACGGACAGAAAAACGGACGACAAAGTGGGTGGGGTGAATCTCATAAGGTTTCCGTTTTTCCTTTTGAAGTGCGGAACCCTAAAAAAGAGTGCATTGGGTTGCACTCTACTGTCAATTGGTCGTAATAATCGTTTTGAACGGAAACAGCAAATTTTATTTCTGTCAATCATACCTATTATATACTAGTTCCAAGTTTTATTGGAAGCTAAATCACGGTCAACGACTGCGATCAAAAAATAACCTAAAGATAAAAATAAAAGCAGGTCTTGGTTTTAATTTATGATCAGTATTTATAGTAGTTTAAGTTTAGTTTTTATTGTACTAATTATAATTTATAAATATTTGAAGTAGGTAATACATGTATATTATGACACAATTTGTCAACATTACATTTACAAGCATTTATCTATATATTGATCAGTATTTAATTGCCAAACTACACCTTTATTGGGACAAAGAAAATAAAAGTTTATGAGCATCTAGCTCTGCATGGTAATTTGACACAAGACGCGAATTTTATTGTAAATTTTATACTTTAAGTTCAAATTCAAAATTCAAATTCAAAATTTTATTCAGCAAATAGGCAGTTGAATGCTCTTTTACACGTCATTTTTTTGAGTCTACCAGCGCTTTCGGAAAGACCATGATTGCCAAGAAGAATGCGCCGCAAGAAACTTGGCACAAAGTCATTTTTTCTAAAAACAAGTTACATTAGCTCTTACAATACGCAACCACAGACAAACTACACAAAGAAACCTCACTCTGTCATTAAAAGATTAAGAGAGAAAAAAAAAATACCGCATTTTAGAAACAAGTGTAAAAAGTAATTATTAAAACAGCAAAACCAGAACACTTTACTTTACTGGCACGTTTTAATTGAGCAGGAGATGTATAGGGTCTCCAGGTCAAATATCTGTGAAAATTTAAATTACAAAGGGATGTATAGGGTCCCAGAATTAATACTATAACATAATACTTAATCTAAATGGCTTAGAGATGTATAGTCTCTAGGGTCAATTTAAACTAAATTTAAAATCAGCAGAGGTGTAAAACGCCTCCACGGTCAAATAATAAGTATAATAATACATATACATAAACTGGAGATGTATATGGTCTCCAAATGTCAAATAACAAAAATTGATGAAATATACATTTCATGTCATCATGTCAAATAAATAAAACATTATTTTTGTCAATTGTATTACAATTAGTACGCAGCGGACAACGGCAACAGAGCCGGACTCCATACACGAATATCTTCGGGACGCAGCCAAGTCACATTGATGTCCTAATTATCTTCTGTTTTCAGCCTTGGCCAGGTGGTGCCATCACATAAGTATTCATCCACTTTGTAGTATGCTTTTTTCAAGAGAGCGGTCTTTATGTATCTTTTAAATGAATTGTGAGGCAATTCCCATGCATCTACAGGTACTTTATTGTAGAACCTCACGCAATTTCCCAAAAAAGACTTACTGACTTTTCGTAGACGAAATTTAGGGACGGCAAGTTTATGCTTATTCCGAGTGTTGAAACCATGCACATCCGACACTTTCTTGAAAGATTTGATGTTCTTGTGTGTATACAATATTACATCATATATATACTGAGAAGCTACTGTACGGATGTCGATTTCTTTAAAGCGTTCTCTAAGTGAATCTCGGGAGCCAAGATTGTAAATAGACCGGACCGCCCTCTTCTGCAGGATAAAGATTGTCTCTATGTACATTAGGCAACGAAAATTTTATACATTTCGTTTTAGCTGCATTCAATAGTAAATTGTTTGCAGTAAACCATTTCAGCACATCTCTTAGAGTCTCATTGATGTGACTTTGATCTTCCTGTTGCCTGTTGACTTTAAAAATGAGAGAGGTATCATCAGCGAACAGTACTATGTCACATGTACAAGGCAAGGGAACTCCATACAATTTCCTACTCAGTGGCAGCAGAGGGCTGGGATGGGTGGGTCTAATTTACATACACTGTTAGTCCCTATTAGTACACCATCTATCGGGATTACAATAATTTACAATGGAGATGCCATTAAAGAACCCTATACATACATAATTTGCTGTAATGAAAACGTTATTATTATTCTGCAACTAGCTTTTGCCTACTGCTTCGCTCTCACGGCAGAATTGACAACATTTCATATTTTTCACTCCTGGAAATCAATATAGGCATCGAAAGGGCTTTGCCTCCTGAGCACAACACTATATTTATAAAAATGTTGTATTACTTATTTTTTTTAATACAAGAGAATAAAATAAAATTACCTATTCTACCAAAACGGCGCTAGAATGGGTGTAATACTTTTGCCTTTTTCACGAAAAAAAAAAAATGTAACAATCACACGTAGGTTTGACAATGTCAGATAAATTTAACATCTTGATTTTGTTTTTTTAATCGTGACAAGACAAAGGCAATTGATCCATCCTAGCGCCGTTTCGGAGTTACGTCCTTTTGGAATAAGTACCTTTAATAAATTAATAATAAATTAATTACAAGTCCTAATGAAAATTTAAAACCGTAGGTTTGCTCCTCTTTCAAAGTAGAATACAGACAATTAATCAAATTATAGTCTCAAAAATATGAAATGTTGTCAATTCCCTGCCCCGTAGGCCAAACCAGATTTAAACAAATTGCATGAAAAATACTCTTTAGCCGAGTGCTGCGATGAAGCTTTAACTTACCATTAAAACCTAATTAAAGTCATCATCATCATCATGTCAGCCTAAAGACGTCCGCAGGCCTCCCCCAAGGCTCTCCACTCAGACCGATCTTGCGATTACCGCATCCACCGAGGTCTCGCAACCTTTACCAGGGCGTCGCACCATCTTGTTGGAGCTCTGCTCGTCTCCCAGACCGCGGACGCCGTTCGAGAACCTTCTGACCCCATCGTAGTAATTAAAGTAGTTGCCATTAATTAAGCATAAACACAAACAACACTTACTCTAACTACCAGTTTAAGATATCGTTGATTAGATTTCAAACTGTAGCATGGGCAAACAAAGGCAAAGTTCGCATGTTCAATTTCCTTCAGAGGTGTCGGCAGGCGTAAATACGAAACTTGTTACGAAGCAACTTCGGCTATCTACTCCGGGGATAGCCCTATCGCTGTATTAATAGCAAAGCAACACCTAAACTTTTCAATTTTGCGGTCTGCGTTTAAATGTTGTTAACTTCTGGAATTAGCGATTTTAATCTAAGTTATACGCCGTTTTTGAGGATTGTTTCAAATTTGGTATTCTAAACTGTATGAAAATTAGCGAGATAGAATAGTTTTATCATTAGGTTAATCTTTATCAGACGCTTCAACCGTACCCCTGGATAGTTTTATTAATGCAAATGGAGACAGTGTGTGTGTACCGATGCGTTGGTGCAGGTGTACTATTATCTAAGGTGATAGAGTTACTTTCACAGCTACTTCACTGTCGAAGTGTCAAATTAGCTGTTATATTATGTCATTAATAGCTAATTTGAAACAAAATAAACTTACAGAATAACTTGGAGCTGGCACGAGTGAATTGAACAATAACATATGTCATTTCGACATTCGGTTACTTTAACACAGGCGATTTTTTACTGCAATTTAATGGCGGAGCGAGTAAAATCGCTTGTATTTCATACAATTTATGAAAATGCCCTTATAGTGAAATGATTTAAGTATGACATTTTTATAAGCATACTATCTGTACCTAACCCGCGACTTCATTTAAAAAAAAAAAAAAATCACAAAAATGCTTGATAGAGTCTGGCTCGAAACCTGCAAATGAAAAAAACCATGACAGAGTAACACAGGGTCACTCACACAGTGTAATAGTCTGACTTTCATGGGGTATCGAATATATTTTTATGGGATGTAAATATTGGCAAAGGTATTGATTAAGAAGCGCCATCTAGTGTATAATGGGGGAAGCTGTAGGGTAGCTACTTGGGCTAGAATTTTATTGCAAAAAGTATGGTTGTGTAGAAGGGATAGTGGTAATGGCTCCAGGCGTTAGAGGGCACTGAATATTATTAGAAGCAATCGTACCAATTTATATTATTAGTTAAGCTTATTTCATGGGAGTTAAGACGGGACAATCATTTATACTGAAGGAGGAGTATGTCACATAAGTTTCAGCAAAGTTGAAGGTAACAAAAGCATTGTTTTAAGGAATAATGTGTACGGCAGGGACATCTTGATTTTTAGGAGAAAACGCAAAATGCAAGGAATAGGTTAATTTAATAACATACTGTGAAGTGTAGGCTAGCATATTATCTAAGTTTCATGTCATTCCAGTCGGTATTAAATTTTATGAGGCTTCAAAGATTCAATGAAAGGAAAAAGCCACAAGTCAACCAATATATGTCGCTAGGAGTTTCAAAATGAAATTATTTTATTTAAATTATACGAAATACACAGTAAATAAGTAATGAAAGTAATGTTTGAGGATAAAGAAGTAATAGGTTATAATTGTACGCCTTGAAAATGTATGTGGAACTATTGATTGTTATTGGTTGAGCGGGAAACAGAGAACACGCACAAATATGCGGAATTCTTTTAAAGTACTAAAAACGCAAGCAATCGCTAAATAGGATTCAGTACTTTGAACTGTTAGCTATCTTTTAGTTGAGGTTTTGAGTTGAATGGGTGTATAATTAAGGTTTGAGAGCATGATTAGTGTAGCAGGAAATCGCTAGAACCTTGTCATTATTAAGCGGGATAGGAAAAACCATAGCGGAGATATAAAAATTCAGTGTGACAAGGTACGTCATGTTTAGCCAGGAACACAAGCGCCAATTTAAGTGGCAGAACATGGGAGATATTCGGGATGCCGGTTTAGAAATGCCGCCATTCTGGCAAGTTTTGGAACTAGTAGCTGGAGTTTTGGCTATAAATTAAGAAACACATTTTAAGGGAAAATAAAAGGGTATCATCTAATTATGAGAAAGACCAATACTACAATACAAGTCTAATTGTTACAGATATAAGAGCTTGTGCAGATGATTGTGACCGCTTCGGTTGCTAGCTACTGCTGCTGACTGTACATAATTAATCGAAAACTCAGTTGTAAAATGCAAAAAAGTAACAAACTTGCTAAGTAGACTACTTAACCTAAAAAGGCACGGGTTTCTGCATTAAACAGTCTCATCCAAACTTTCATAGCATTAGATGATAATGAATACTCCTGACTCCACACTATTTGAAATTAAAATTAAAATCGTTACCAGCGCAACGTATAAAGCCGGAGCTGAAATAATCGTCGGTCGCAGTCCTGGCGTCCAGCCAGTTCCGACTAAGAGCCTTTATTCTTCAGATTTTCATCAACTTTATTCATAAATCGGTGTTTAAAAACTGTGCCAATTTGCAGCGCGGTGTTCTGAGTTCGATTGAAAAATGGAATTGAAACTTGCGACTTGGTTCAAATTGACATTGAAAGAGTTTGACACTAATAAAATATTGGTGTGGACGAGCTTATTAAACTTAGTTAAGTAACAATTTTTTTAGTTTTTAAGAGAGAGAGAGACGACGTTAGTGAATTTTATAAAGCGCCATGCTATAGAAGCGTCGCATTTTATAACATCTGATAGTGTCCACTTTAAGTAACTCTATAACAAGAACTCTTTATTGAATACCACACGCCTATTAATATTACATACATACCTATGGAAGTTTTTTTTTTCATAGCGACTTCGGAACCTTGTCCTATCCGACACGCTCGTGGCCGGTTTTTTAATAATAAAAAGTTCTGAGCCCCGCCTGAATTTTAAGCGCCCCGCTGAGTGTTGACAGCCCGACTTTCTTTTTTGTGTAAAGGCGAGTGGCAAGAACTTGAGCCACAATCAGCCACGTACAGGCAAAAGAGTTTGCAAATGTAAAAAAAAACGTACTAAATACCTATAAGTACCAGTATGTCGCCATAAAGTACGAGAGATTCGTATCCCACATTTGCGAGATGAAGTGAGATACGACCTTGCTCGGTGCGGCGATATCCCATAGGAGAGCCTGCGGACTGTTCGACATACTATATCTATGTCCGACTCTGGCAGTTTTTACGACTGGACCGCGCGTTATGTACGTTCGTAAAACATTCGGAGAAAAAAAATTTTGAAGGAATTTTTACATTTTATTACACAGCTCTCTGGTCTATTATAGGGTCCTATGAACTTTACCGTCTCCGTTATTTTTCTTACTCCATTGAGATAAAGAATTATGACGTCATAGGAATTAAATTGAAACGGCTGCTTTTGAGCTTTGGAGTAAAACGAAAATGAAATTTTATTTTGCAACTTAATAATTTTTAAACAACGGAAAAATTAAAACGTTTCTTATTTTGTATATTGTAAGAAAAAGGTCACTAACTACTCTCAAAAAACTAATTAAATAATTATGAAACACATGACATTATTATTGCTTTAGCCTCGTTTGTTCGTGGGCACAGTCGAACTATTTAATTTTGATTCCTGACCCACATGACAGACTGTCATAATGATTTTCCTTGTCAGGCAATGCGATGTCACCATAACATTTTCTACGAAAAGGTTCCACAGTGGGTCACGATTCACTTGATTTCATTCAATAGTAGGTACATAACAAACTTTGACATCATTAGGTAGTTTCAGCATTCTGAATATCAGACATCAAAAGACAAACAAAACTTATAAAATGCCCCTACAATATCACCTTTATTAGTTGCTAAGCTAAACCTCCATTTCAAACCTCATTAGACTCGGCAGTACCAAAAACATGCTACTCGTATATTCCATACCATATTCTACGTAAACATAACAAGGTATTATCAGTAACAACCTTATCCCTGGCTTCGGCCGGAAGCCGGGAGCTTGACGATAAAACCACCACTTTATAGAGCCGTTCCTCACTGCACCGGCAATGGTACCGGTCATGTTGTGCCGGTATCTAAATTACCACGAACTTTAGACGATTTACGACTAAGCACCGCACCGTTAATACAACAAAGTGAATTTTTACTTAACTAAACTCACATGAACCATGGCTGTTTATGCAGATAACGACACAGCTTTTTTACCTGTACCTGTAGTACCTGTTTTTTAATATAATTATATCACATAATGTTCGTCGTTAGGTGAGATGAGTATGGATATTCACACTAAACGACACCTAAAAATGATGCACGAATGTAATGCTAATATTTTTAGTCACATTACAATAGCAGTAGCTAAAGACTCCTATGTAATACTCTTAACTCCTAAGTAATACATTCGTTTAAAACTCTTTCCAAAACGTAACCCATTATTTTACGATTGCGTAATCAATGTAGTTACCCTATATCGAGGCGACTGGCTGGCAATTTAACTAATGCATTGAAATTACTCTAGGTAAAGTTACACAATAAAAACAACATAATAAGGTAAAAGTCCCAATATTGGACACCTTAATCCCAATAAATGTCGTCCTGCTTGTCACCTTTACTAAAGACACTGGGATATTTACTTTCAATATGAAAATACCGGCACCAACCAGCCAGACACAGAGGGAATATACTCCTCGACTGGTATCAGCGAGAGATCCCAGCTTACACGCGTGTTTTCACGTGTAAACATGAGATAGGTAGACCACTGATTTAAGCATCGAAAACTTTCTTTTACTGAAGGCTGTAACAACTAATATACTTTTTGATCTGACAGGAGTCTTTAGTGTAATTGTTGACCCAAACAAACGTCCCGAACGCGTTTGTGTCAAAGTGTCAAATATTACGAGAATTGTTTGCTGTCGATACGTGCCACTAGTGGCGCTGCTAATGTGCCCATAGTACCCTAATTCAGATGTAATCGCTACGTACATGACAAAAACAATTTAATTTTTATAAGTAATTTTAGAGTTCAATTGCACTTGTGAATTTGAAAATCATGTGATATTTTATTCGTTACCTAATCACACGAGTACCTATAGCCCATTTAAGTCAAAGCCAACCTATAAGCCAGAAAGCGCTGGCCGGCGTAAACGCCCATTAAACCTTCCATAAACCGGTAGGATTGCTTCCGGGCCATTTATATATATTCTTAATAGGTAGCTCTTAGGCCCCATTAGTTTTAGTTATGGGGTAATGACTGTGAGATGTGTAAAGTGCAAATTTTATGAACGTTAGCTGAATTTGAGTACGCGGCAGATTTACCCTCTTAGTCGTAAACGCCTGTTAAACTTGTGTTGGTGAAACACTATTTGTGGTTCTCCTGTGTGCCAAATATGTATGTTGCAGTTTTTTAAAAGTAAGATGGTTGGTGGTGATGACTCAAGTTGCAGACGTAAGTCAAACAGCATCTATGCTAAAGTAGGACGGGCTAATAAGATCGGAAGCAGTTGGATTAGGCTTAGAATAATTGTTATGTATTTAATTAATAACATTTCTTTAAAGCTAACCGAATTAGTGAACTACACTTTAGGCCTCATCTCCACAAAATTGCTATTAGTTACGATAGCGATAAAAAAAAGCCTTTTATTGGCGGAGTTTAGAAAATGGTAAGAGTTGGACGCTTTATTTATTGATTTTGACTTCGAAAAAGATTAAAACAGTGAAGTAAAATGATGTGATGTGAAGTAAGTATTGTTATAGTAAGTACAAATAAAAGTGTACTTGGGTGAGGATACAAGATACAAAGAGGTAATTTTAGACCCATAAGGCCCATTTAACACAAAGCGACGAATGATAATGATTATTAGGCACCGCGTTTTATTCAGCAACTTTCAAAAGGTCAATATCTAGCCTAAGGTTTGAAGGAAAGAGAAGAAATAACAAACCCCAGTGTGGATACATTTGTCTGTTGACCTGTCCCATATTAAACTCGTTGTTATTCGACCCACGAAACCTACGCTAAGAAACTTAGCCAATTCTCCAAGTTACTGTAGGCTACTCTTTTAGTCACGCTCTGATTGACAAACGAACAACGGTGAGTTAACAAATTGTCAAAAACACAGAAGTTATGAAAACGGGCGCCGTGGTTTCACTCGCGGCACAATGCTGAGAGAGATCCTATTCAACGTCTGATGTTATCTTCTATTAATTGTTTTATTTATATTTGTGAATTATGTACGTTGAAGAAATATACTCTTCTCTCTTTCTTTGTATTGTGTTGTTGGCGGTAATCTGCGAGATGGTTAAATTGTTTTACGGAATCACGATGTAGAGTTTTGAGCGAAAAAGAAGAAAGTTAGTTTCAGATTTCCTGTCACTAATATTTGGACCCTTACTGATGAAGTGAATCATTTAGAAAGTGACTCTTTGGACTTTCGTAAAAGTCGTGACTCATGAAGCGCCACTCAAAGATGACCAGTGATATTAAAATCTAGAGTAGAATCATTGCTCCTCTATCAGCGCAACTTTGTAATAGGTATATCTGTAACTTTAGTTCTTCTACGGGTTTATTAATTTCTGATTTGATATTCCAAGCATAGCTCTTTCCATTGCCCATGGTCAGAAAATTGCACACCTCAACCCTATTATTCATAAACCTATTTCAGCTAAAATGCCCTTAAAGTTCGTTTGTGCTTTTTTGTCACATTGACATTTCGGTGGTAAGAAGTAGACAAAACCTATTTCAGCTAATGGAGGTTTGAGTGACGTTTATGAATAAGGCCCTAAATGATTAAGTGGCAGTGGGAAGAACATATTGCTCGCAGATCTGATGGCCGTTGAGGTCGTAAGGTTCTATAGTGGTGACCGCGTACCGGAAGGCGAAGTGTTCATAGGCCTCTCGCAAAGTAGACGGACGATCTGGTAAAGATCGCGGGAAGCTATTGGCTGCGGGTAACACAAGATTGATTGTTGTGGAGATCCTGTATAAGGTCTATAAGCAGTGGACGTCTTCTGGCTGATATGATGATGATGATGAACTATAAAAATAGGCAAATTTGGCCTGCGATACGATCAAACGCCTGGCTTAGTAAAAAAACATAAACCAGATTTCAGCGAACCATGCACACAAATTACCCGGAACTAAAACAGCCATTACGCTCATTTGAACACGTCCGACCACCGCTCGTTCGCTCGCTCGTCCCTGTTCAAACAAGTACGACTGTAAAACGTCCGGACCCGTCCAAGCGTTATTAACCAGAGCGTCGGTGACGCGGCCAAATTCTTACGTCAATAGACCGCACCACAAGTGAACGTGAGATTCACCCTTTCAGCCTTTGAAATAGAGGTTCTGTTAGGTTGATGCACATGATGTTTATGTTTTTAATAAACTCACCGAAACATGAATACACAGAAAAACCAGAAAAAATACCAACCCCGGGAATCGAACCCGGAACCTCGACACTCCGGGTCGCGTGCCCACCCTTACACCAGAATTTGCATTTAGGTAAGGCTCGAATTTCTCCTATGTATTCAAATCTCAGCTCGTTTTTATCACTTTTTGCAGTGACTAGCGCCACCTATGCGATTGCTTCGTAAACCGAACACAACGCATCCCTTCGAAACTAATCAGTTTACCCAGGCTCAACGAGATGTGGCGCTAGTCACTGCAAAAAGTGATAAAAACGAGCTGAGATTTGAATACATAGGAGAAATTCGAGCCTTACCTAAATGCCAATTCTGGTGTAAGGGTGGGCACGCGACCCGGAGTGTCGAGGTTCCGGGTTCGATTCCCGGAGTTGGTATTTTTTCTGGTTTTTCTGTGTATTCATGTTTCGGTGAGTTTATTAAAAACATAATTGATACTTAGGGGAAGACCGTAAAAATAAAAAATTGGGAAAAAATAAATAAAATACAAAAAGATTTTCCAATTGAGATCACATGATGTTTGCCTAGTGCCCCATTCAATACTGATATTCTGATTACCAAATCGAAACACGAAACATCTTAATATCACAAACAACATAAATAATTATGCTGCCATTTATTTAATACGCCTGCACAAATTCATATATGCATACTAGCTTGTACCCTGCGGGTTTGCCCCCGTGAAATATTTCAAAATGGGCAAGTTCCTTACCCCGTGGGAATTTCGAAAAATCTTTTCTTAATGCACCTCTATTAGGATATACTCAAGGTCTGCCAAATTTCAAGTCTCTAGGTCCAGTAGTTTGGGCTGTGCGTTGTCTGTCGTCAGTCAGTCAGTCACGGTAGGTACTGTTTTATAGGTATAGATAAGAAAGCTGGAAATTCTCCTTAGAAAAATAATGTTGAGGTAACCAGTGAATCGCTTTTACGCATATCACGCAAGCGAACTGAATCGCACCATAATCGCATTGGTTTCAACAGAGCTTCTGCTTCAACCGCTCATTACGCCATCAGGCATAGCACGAGGTTCTCCAGCAGGAAATAATCGTATTATCCTTTTCTAACCAATAAGTGTGTGAAAAAGATGCAACTATAACACTAGTGTGGTAATAATTAAATTAGTTCAGGACACGCGACCGAGCGAGCAACAAAGTGTTCAACGTTTGCGACTGAATCCAATTACTCGCGCAGATCTGAACCCGTGACCCCGATCCTTGTTTGTCTGTCCACCGTCGGTTTTTACGAGGATTACGCTATATATAGTAAAATTGAGGCCGGGTTACATTTTGTGTGTTTGCAATTGTTACGGTAATGTGGATAGGTTGTAGAAAACAACATGTAGCACTTTTAAGGCCGCTCACGTAAGTGCGGTGAGCTTTTTTTTACACGACGAGGAAGGAAAACGAGCGAGTGGATCACCTGTTGGTAAGTGATCACCACTGCCCAGACACCTGTGTCACAGAGCTCAACGCTAATCTAATAGTTGGCACTTTCAAACTTAACATCCTGGGTGGCAATTATTAAAGCGTGTCAAACATTCGGATGTTACCTTTTATACAGTATATCGTATCGTGTACATTTCAATGCAGTCCAAGTATCCGAATGTTTAACTGAAGCCGCTTGTATTCAACATGGAAACAGGAATGTATTATTATTTCCTTATTGATTGAAACAAAGAATGTCGGAAATGAGTTCTCCACAGAAGGCCTTCCTTTGATCGTAAATACGAAAAGTTAAAAAGAGAATATAAAATAGACGGGTTCGGAGTTATAAATACACAGCACTCGCCTTAAAGGCAGTCATTCTGATACAAAAATGATTTTTGACGACCGAATAGCCTAGTGGTTAGAGACCTTGACTATGAAGCTTGAGGTCCCGGGTTCAAATCCCGGTCGGGGCAGATGTTTGTATGATGAATATGAATGTTTGTTTTCGGGTTTGATGGGGCTTAAAGTGGACTGTATTGGCTGGTTCTTTATACCCTCTGTAGATTTTCTCCTATAAAACCGCATGAAGCGGATGAAATAAAAATGATGGCATTCACTCACCTTTTAGCTGTTTCCTGGATTTCTTTATGTGGCGCGGTCAAGCCGTCGAAGAGATGACGACGAACATTGATTATTAGATGCAGTCTTGAATTATAAGTATTTTGTGAATAAGTAACGGTTTTTCAGTAAGTATCTGCTGTATCTGACAGCCATGTTCATGGATGTTTAATATGTATATAAGTATGTATTTATCTATATAAGTATCTTTATCCGTTGTCTAGTACCCATAGTACAGGCTTTGCCTAGTTTGGGACTAGGTTAATTGGTGTCAAATTGTCCCGTGATATTTATTTATTTAAAATTCAGTAGGTATCACATTTTGTACTAAGTGCATCCAAAGTCTATTCCTTACTGATGACTGACGACTGATTTACTTACTGACAGTCGTCGGTGGTCAATGCATCTAGCTAATACCGCTCGTGTTGCCTGATAGTTACCCTCTAATTATTTAGTATAGTATTGTAATTTTATGTGATAATGTTGAAAGCAATAACTGAGACAAAGTTATGCGCCTTAATTAACAGTATGTACCTAACTGTGTAAAGTAGTGTTTCTTGTAACTATTCATGCGGTCCAAATATGTGTAAATGTTCTGCAATCAACTTTAAGAGGCGTCAATAGCCTGTAAGTATTCTTATTATTAGTTAATAAATGTAGTTGTAATTAGCAATTATGTTTGTTCCAAATGTTTAAAAAAAAAAATTAATAAAGAACTTTGAAAAACAAACTTACTGACAGGATAACACTCGGATAGACATAGTAGAAAAACTGTTCCCACGGGCCAGGTAAGAATCAATCTTATGACGATGTCATAAACATTTTGACAGGGAAAGCTTTTCTCACTTTAACTATAAAGAGTTTAGGCCACTGAAGCTAGAAACATGATGGCAGACGTAGAGTGTAATATTTTATGGGCACGAGAATGGATTTTCGAAATTCGAGAGAAGGAAAAATGTAGTATATTGTTTATTCTCCAACGGGGTCGTAGCTGTGGGTATAAGCAGAGCTAGTATAACATGTAGCTAAACCAACCAAAAAAACAAGATTTAAAAATTGAAAAATAAACAAATAATGGGTAGGGAAACGTCTTATTCGTTAAAGTCGCCGTAAGACTTATAACAATCAAAATAATTCATGTCACATTTTAGTTAACCTCTTGAAGCAATCACATCAAAACTTTGGCACTCACTCTAGTAAGTTAGCACGGAACGGTTTGAAACAGGAAGTTTTCTAATCAAATAGATCCTCACTTACTCTGAGTGAGCCATTAGAACGGTTCAGTACGAAAGCTGAAACTATAATAATATGAAATTGAGACAATCGTATTTATGATAATGTAGGCTTTCATACGAAGTGAATAAGTCTTTATTTTAACACAGGCCCGTTGCCCGCGACTTCGTCCGCGTAGAATTCGGTGACGTTATTTCCCGGAATAAAAGATAGCCCTACATTTTAATCTACGGTAGGTATGACCCATCTCCATTCCAAATGTGATTCAAATCTGTTTGAATAACAAATATAAATGCGTACAATCATACAAGCTTCCCCTTTAGTGGGACATAATCAACACTTGGATTCCTTAGTACCTTGGACCTAGAAACTAAAAGTTGGCGTACAAGTTTCCTTTATGACGCAGGTAATAAGAACGAATTTAGCAAACGTTTGATATATGGAGTTCTCCAACAGGGGCAAAGCTGCTTGGGTGTAAGGTACTAGTTTTAAAAATGAACGTAGATATTAATTCTTCTACTTTTGTCGACGTTAAATTATATAAAATATACCATCTTTATAGTAAAACGTGAAACTGATTAACTTAAATAAAATATTCAAAAGAGAGCAGCTAAACAGTGGAAGGTAGGAGCCGCGGGTAATTTTTTTATTCAAACAGTTCATTAACATTCGTACTTATTCCGCGTAGGTTGTCTTTTCAGTAAATTACTTTTACAAAAACAGTATTTATTCCTAAGCACACTGTTGAGAGAACTATAGTCCAAGCCCTCACATTATGAAAGGAGGCCTGTGCTCAGCAGTCAGTGGGACGTAAATAGGCTGATGATGATGATGATGACATTGTTATTCTCTACAGTCACTCACAGAACGATTACCTACTTTAAGTTTACCACTGACACATGGTTTGCCTCATTTTATTTTCAAATTTAATATTGTACAAATAAAGTACTTACTTAGTACGTACTAAGTACCTACTATGATTGAGTCTCACGGTAGTTTCATGTTAAAAGTACTTACTTATTACAAAATCTGTAATACCTAATGTTTGATAGATTTTGTAATAAGTATTTTATTTGTACGACATTAAATTTAACAACAAGTGGTAAACTTAGAGTAATCGCATACTCTGTACAGCAGACTGAATAAAATGAAGGGTTGGAAAGAAAGTTTAGTCACTTTTTCTTTAAAACGAGATTTTATTCTCAAAATGTAGAGCACTCAATAGAATATAAGTTACCACTCAGTTACGGATACAAATATTTACGTAACTCGTCTTTGTTACTTTAAAAACCGGCCAAGTGCGAGTCGGACTCGCGCACGAGGGTTCCGTAGAAAGATTTTAACGCTTTTCCCCAGTGTTTTAAGAAGTCCAGTGTTAGCAGAGCCCTGCTCCTAAGCAAAATGTACGCAGTGTGGGGTCAACTTATATTGTCTGCGAAATCTACAGACAGACAAAAATTTAAGGTTTTGAGACTTTTTGGAGTGTTATATAAGAGCTACCTTCATACCAAATTTCAAGTTTCTAGGACAACTGGAAGTACCCTTTAGGTTTTCTCAGTACGGCAATTTGTATGGAAACCACCTTTTTAATGACTGTATCTTTTGATTGCGTTCACTTGGAAGGTTGATTTTTTTCACAACTTCAAGGGACCGTAGGTTTGAGTATTTGATATTAATTTCAGCATGATACCTCCACGCGTTCCAGAGAAAAAGGGTTTTGACAGACAGACAGACGGACAACAAAGTGATCCTATACGGGTTCCGTTTTTCTTTTTGAGGTACGGAACCCTAAAAAAAGATGTTTACGAAAATAAATGGATAATTACATTGTTTCAAACTTTCAAATCGCTATAACTCAAAAAGTTGCATACACTAGACATGTTCTTTTCGTGAGTTTCAAATATACGGTCTATTATTCTTTAATCCTACGTGCTGATTGTAATTTTGGCAGAGAGCAGATGACCTAGTTTTGAACTATGTAACCTAAAACATTTTATTAGACTATCATTGTCTACGTAAACAAATTGAATATCTACATAGAGTAAAAGACATTCCAACATCTAGTAGGTGTACATACTATAAGCATAAATTAATCGTGCTATTTTAGTTTCACGATTACTTGGGTGTTATCTTGTGGGTGGTAGGACGTTATTCAAGGTCCGTCCGGGTCGCTACCACCATCTAACTCGCTAATCCTGCCGCTAGGCAGCAGTTTTTGCACTGGTGTTCCAGTGTAGAGTGTAAGACACTCTGGTGCTGCGGGTTTCTATTGATCTTTAGAGGTAACTCGTTTGTTCGGGTCGTATGCCTAAATTCCTCTTTCTATGTATGTCAAGGAATTTAATTCCCTACCCATTTCGTTGAAATGTTGTTAGACATTCGCAATGCATTAAGGTCGAAAATGTCAACGTAAACGCGACATGTCAAAGCAACGTCGTGTTCTATGTAGCTCTTATGATGACAGTTTGCCATACGATATTATACCTTAGGTGGGTGGGAAATTAAATTCCTTGACTGTACCTATAAAAAAACTATTTTACAAAGCAATAACAAACCCCAAACAGCTAAATCCATAAGCGAAGAAAAAACGATCTGAGGCTGTCCAATATCCCAGCAATCCTACATTCGGGGCAACTTGTAAACTTCGCCATCGTTCTAATTTCGACAAGTTGCCAAACTTATTATAAGTTAAATTGAAATTCCGAAAGACCTACGCCAATAGGCACTGTACTGATATTTAAGAGGGAAACCAGGAACAGTGGAGCCAACTTTCGACTCACATTTCGCAAGCTGTGTTTCGTGAATTGTATTTGTTCTGAGATGAAAAGAAAACGTTTTTAGGGTTTCGCACCTCAAAAGGACAAACGGAATCCTTATAGGATCACTTTCTTGACCATCTGTCTGACAAGATCCTTTTTCTCTGGAATGTCGAGGTAGCAATCTAAAATCAGTATTTAAATACTCAAGCCTGCCAGCTCCTTGAAGCTGAGAAAAAATCAAACTTCTAAGTCAATGCAATCAAAAGATACAGTCATTAATTAAAAAGGGTGTTTTCATACAAATTGCGTGCTGGTATCAACTTGAAATTTGGTATGAAGCCAGCTCGTAAGCAATGGAGTAAGTCTAGACTCTTAAATTTTATATTTGTCTGTATATGTCACATACCAATAGTTATAAAATAACCCCACGCTGCGTACATTTCGCTTTGGAGCAGGGCGGGGAAAAGTAGAAAAAATCTTTAGGACTCGATTCCCGTGATAGATCAGCTATTACATAGGTATACCTACAAATTTGCACGGAGCCCTCGTTGCGCGAGTCGGACTCGCACCTGACCGGTTTTTTGGCGAACTTTGCATAGGTGTGCGGGGTGAAATTCATCGTGCCGCTAAGGGCGGGTCTCGAGATTTTGTTATTTGAGGCGGCTTGTTTCGTTTGTTGTACCCACAGCCCCCCATTGACGGCAGACTTAGAACTTAGAACAATACTGAAGCGGTACGCAAATTACCAGTTGTCAAACACAGAGTGCTGTTTTTATGGAGAGCGCAGGATATTTGGAAAGCTTGTGCTTTACTTTCTTGTCCAAAAACCAATATTTTGAAGGTAATTGCGTTAGTTAAGCATAAGCTAGGGAAGCAAAAGAAGAAGCCAAAATTTTTACGTAAATGTATAAAAGATTTTGTTTTAAAGAACCCTACCTAAAATGTAAAATTTTGCACCATGAAATTGGCTGTATTTCAAGTTAATTTCAATACGACATAAATTAATGTCCCGACGCTTTGCCAGCTCGAATTAAGTGTCCATTAATATTCCCACAATATTCCAATAACATTACCGCTTTCCACCTAGCTCATCAATAAAGCAAAGCAAACTTATAAAGCTGGCCATAGACGGCAAACAGTCTAGCTCGCAAAGTCAGCACCCTCAAAGAGCTTATGACAGGAGATGGTAACGTACGCATTCCCTTCAAAAATACCATGGACAATGACCCTATCGGTCATGGAAGCAGTCAAGCTGTGTGCGTGTTTCGCTTTTGTGTCATGACCGTTTTGTTTCGGTATGAGTTTGTAGACTAACCTAACAAACTTTGACATGAGTATAGACGTGTGTTGTGTATTTACTCATCGTTTCCTTCAAAAAGCAGTGGGAACAATGTAGTTATAGTTGCCTGTTAGAGATCGCTCCGTAGCGATAAGGTCGCCCATTGCTACCTTGTATTTTCTTTGTATTTTTTTTGTTTTGCTTTGCTTCTTATGTGGTGTTCAATAAAAAGTTATTGTATAGTATTGCAGTGCAAATATACGCTAAAGCCAACTCCCTTATAAGCGCTTTGTGTCAGCGCCTATATTTAGAGTGCAGCCTTAACACCCACTGGCAACACTGCTTTGCATATTACGCCAGTCTGTGGTCAGCGCTTGTTTTGTATATCTGTTTTATATTACCTTGTTATTAGCATCAAATTTGAATCTGTGTTTGCGGAGCTTGGATTTATTTTGAATTTGACTGTGTTATTTTGAGCTAAATTTGGAGGATACGAGATTTAATAATACCAGTACTCTATTTCTCGTACTACTGCAAGTTGTACCCATTTAATAATGTTATTATTGACGTAACTTACTGACTTTGTTTGAATTCTTAATCTCGCTCATGTAAATGATCATATTTTAGGAGTTTTATCTCGTATAGAATTTTTATAGACTGAAGTAAGTAATTACAAAGATTGGAACTTACAACTGAATAGCAAACGCAGAGCTTAGTTACTTGTAAAGATTCACACCCTCAAACTAACTGTGAAACTACTTTTTGATGCGTGCTATCATAATAATATATACCAAACTTTTCGTAAGTAAAAAAAAAAATGGAACAAAACAGTGAGCTATAAATCGATGGATTTCAAAGAGTGACTTGGATTTGAAACATCTATTAAACTCTTAGCCAAGTCCTGCACAGCAGTACCAAACCATCCTTTCTGGAAGTGACTCACTGCATTTTTATAATTTTTGAATTAAATTCTATTAGTCAGGTATTTACATTATTGATATCATGTTTTTTACCCTAAATAAGTATTTTATTGTTGACACCCATAAAATCTCTGACTTTATTAGCCTACTATTCATATTACTGCAATTCAGTATTCAACATGACATAACCTATTACCTTAAAAACACAAAGTACGAATAATATCAACCTAAGCAATTCAAAATCCGCATTTGTGAAGTTAATGTGGTTGCTTTAAGCTTTATCATCCCGAAACGAACTGACAAGAACGAAACAAAAAACCGTCCCTGTTTACTTAAAATAATGCAAATCCGTCCAAAGAGACAGAGTTAAAAGGGCCGGACGGAAAACTGTCATTGTCAATATTTACGATGACAGAAATTGGTATTTTCTTTCAAGATACAAACAGAAACAAAAGAACGATATTTACGCAACATTATCCCGTAATATGGGATAGATTTAAACGTTTTTGTGCCGGATGGCCGCGGGCACAAGGGTTGTCGTACATTCAAGGACTCTCGTGTTGCTATTGTTTTCTTATAAGTAATATTGCGGTTATCGAACATAATTTTTCTTGTCGATTGTAAGCTGCGGTGTGCGAGAAACTATGCGTATGAAGCTGGTTTATTTGGGATTATCTCTAAACTGGGACAAGAACTGTCCGGATGAAAATTAAAGTTCAAACAGTTCAAATAGTTCTAGAATTTACAGATTACAAATCGATTTTACAGAACATTCTTATGATTGAAATTAGAAATGTTTAAGCAAATCATGTTTATTGATTTTGGTGCAATTGTACAATAGAAGAGCGCGGACTCCTGATACAGATATCTCGTATACTAGGAAATCCCTAACCTTTTTTTATTTATTTTTGGTGGTTCAATAAATATGTTTTCTTTTCTATCTTCATCATGCACTTGCAGTTGTAATTTACTAGCCACTGAAACTATCTTGCGCCCGTAATTTCTAAAATAGCTTTGCCTGTATTATGATTACCTAAGAAAACGGTCGTCGTCAAAGTTCAAAACCAAGGCCAAATAGATTTCAAAGTTAAGGTAAACCCAGGTCCCAATAATTGACACCCTGCCTGTCACCTTTATTGATACGTATGTATTAAGATTGAAGGTGCCAACTATTGAGACAGCGTCGGGCACAGGGATAGGTATTATTTACCTTACCATAAATGAACAGAAGGGCTAACACAATACGGTAATTAAAACGTTGCAAGATTTTGCAAACAGTGCCCTAAGCACGACTTGTCGAATCCTGCGTCACGTATAATCGAATAGTAAACGACGTTAGGAACAGCGCCCGCCCGTGAGCGTATTTGGAACTAAAATTTAGTATGAGATTTCTCGATCTCGATACGATAACCGTAACGTAACGCAGGATTCGACAAGTCGTGCTTAGGGCACAGAGGGTCGAGCACGAGTTTTCGAATCCTGCGTAACGTAATAGAGTAGTAACGTTATCGACAAATTCGTATGACGTTTGGAACAGCGCCCGTCCGTGAGCGTATTTGGAACTAAAATTTAGTATGAGGTTTCTCGATTTGGATACGATAACGTAACGTTCCGCAGGATTCGAAAACTCGTGCTCGGCCTACAGACTGAGGGAGGGACGAGTCCTACTTTGTAAAATAAAAAAACCGAACCGGTGTATAATACCGTTCTTCGTTTCGGCAAACACCATTACCGGGGTTTGGCCGTAAACCGCCCAAGATAAGATGAATAGCGGACGCAACCGTAAAACGGGGTATCGAGTGTTTCACTTTACGGGTCCCGTATTATGTTGCCAATTTTTCAAGAGTTACGCAACTCGCATATTTATATTCTTGTACATAAATCGTGGTTCCGTGTCCCTGAAAATGTTGGAAGCGAAGGGTCGCTGATTGGCAATTGTTTTTAGGGTTCCGAACCAAAGTGGTAAAAAGGAATCCTTACGGTGTGATCCTGACTGTCAGTCTGTCCATCTCAGCCATGCAACGATGGTCGTGCTAAAGATTTGAAATTTGGAATACCTACTTTATAAAATAACTATCTTTTACCCGCGGCTTCGCTCGCGTGAACCATAAGCATTTCCAAGAAGCATGGAAGCAAGCAAGCATTCAAACAAACATGCAAACCTGCGATCAAGTATGCAAGCAAGCATGCAAGCAAGCATGTAAGCAACCATGCAAGCAACCATGCAAGCAGGCATGCAAGCAAGCATGCAAGCAAGCGTGTAAACAGGGAAACACACGCAAGCAAGCAAGCTAACACGTTTTAACATGACAGTAGCGCCATCTATGGTCGGTTAGAGGAACTATATACATACGACAACGATTATGGGTTATATTATAAGATTTATAACGGTTTTCCCCTGGAAATTAGACATTTTTCCCGTGGTAAAAAGTAGCCTATGTCACTCGCCAGCCTTTCAACTATCTCCATATACAAAAAAATATAATTATATCAGTCCATCGCAAGACCACCAACAAGGGCTATGTTGTAACGTGTGTCCCGAGGGAATGCGATATTTTCCCGGGGTAAAAAGTATCCTATGTCACTCTACAGCCCTTCAACTATGTCCATGCAAAAAATCACGTCAATCCGTCGCTCAGTTTTGACGTGAAAGAAGGACAAACAAACAAACAAACAAACAAACAAACACACTTTCACATTTATAATATTAGTATGGAAGTATGGATAAACCACAGTTTTTCAGAATTTTTTCAGTGTGTGCTTGATTACTGAATAAATAGCAAGTGTCGAGTGTATTTTCTATGATACTGACCACTTTACCACTATAAACCGCCACGGATGACAGCACTCGTGAGATCGATATGTCATACATAATATAAAGAATTCACGGTTCTGAGCGGATGTGAGCATGATTTACGAGTGGAAAGGAAGTGCCACGTGCCCTGGCCGACAATACGAATGATTTGTGACCTCTCTGCATTCATGTTAGCCTGGTACTTCGGCGTCTTACTGTCCTCGCTCCACCTATAAAACTTACCTTTTCGCTACGTGGCTAATACTCCGTATACCTGCGGGTATCTGAGCGCCTAGTGTAATCGCCGACCAGGCCAAGAAATACGTCTCAATAGCGTTCGCGTTTAACAATTGTCATACTATTTGACACTTTCACGCAAACGTGATCGAGGCGTATTTTGTGCTTTTTGATTACACTAAGGGCGCTGAGCGTCGAGTCCGAATATTCGAATCCTGCGTAACGTAATCGAGTAAGTAACCTTACGCCGAAAATACGCCACTAACGCGTTTGTGCGTTAAAGTGTCAAATAGTATGAGTATAGCTTGTAGAGGCGCTGCCGATTTGCCCATTGTAATTCAGACGTTAACGAAAACGCGACTGGGACATTTTCATGTTTCAAAAATTACACTATAGACTGTAATTCTTATGATGGACGTATTTTACTAATATTTGTGTCGAATCTCTTTCGATTTTCACCTTTCTAAGAAGATGGAATTTTAAACATTTGAACCGCATAGATACACACTGGTATGGTGGCGTTGGTGGCAATATGCGTGACTCATAAAATTGGCTCTGGGTCCAAAATAAGGATTTTTTTAACAAGCTCAAATCCAAAAATTCTAAAGGTTTCCTTAAGCGAAAATGCTTGGGGTGTTAAGTGATCCATTTCACCAAATTGGTCAAAAGATACCAAACATAACCAAAAGCTCTTGAATTCTCATTTCAGTCATTACAACAAGAAACCCAGGCAAAAAGTCATTGTTCAAACTTGAGCAGTCTCTAGATACGGTATCAATTCCAGTGCCCTAAGCACGACTTGTCGAATCCTGCGTTACGTTACGGTTATCGTATCGAGATCGAGAAATCTCATACTAAATTTTAGTTCCAAATACGCTCACGGGCGGGCGCTGTTCCAAACGTCATACAAACTCGTTATAGTTTACTATTCGATTTTACGTGACGCAGGATTCGACAAGTCGTGCTTAGGGCACAGGTCACGCAAACGAGTTCGGTCATGCACGTTGCCTTGCTAGTTTCCATAATTTACTTTTGAGTACATTGTCGCAGCAAATATCATGCTCACACTACCTACCTACCTACTATAATGCACAGCCACTTTTGTAATAACTAATTATGGCATTCACCAATCTTTCGTAGTGTCACCTATTGCAGTTTTCATAGAATACTTAAGTATACTTAAAGGTGAAAGCGAACTGAGTTAACACTGAGTATTTCATTAATTTAGTCAAAAAACGTTTGCCGAACTGATTAATTTCCCAAGGTGCTTTTTTTCAGACACCTACTGTAAACATTTCAGGTTTTATTCCAGGAAAGTCTCGTAGATTTTGGGAAATGAAACATTTGGTAAATGTATCAGTGCCCTAAGCGCGACTTGTCGAATCCTGCGTTACGTTACGGTTATCGTATCGAGATCGAGAAATCTCATACAAAATTTTAGTTTCAAATACGCTCACGGGCGGGCGCTGTTCCAAACGTCATACAAACTCGTTATAGTTTACTATTCGAGTTTACGTGACGCAGGATTCGACAAGTCGTGCTTAGGGCACAGTTTGGCAAAAGTTTTTTGGCAAACATTAGTGAACATTGGCATTACATTGGGAGAATATTTTTGTACTTGTTTTGTTCAATATTTTTGGTTCTTGTTTTTGCTCGGCTCCGGCGGGCATGGGTAGCAATGGTCACATACACCCGAATCAAGAAGGCGTAGAATTTTTTTGACGTGAGTGAGCGGGACACGTGACATGGTATTTATCAAGGTTCTGGGTTCGCTTCCCAGGCTGTGTTATACTTTATTGGTTTTCTTTGTATTTTGTTTCAGTATTTAAAAGTATGATTCATACTCACGCATTAAATGTCGACTCCTTATTTTGATTTCGTCTTATTGGACTATGAAAACTCTGAACCCTTTTATTTCGCTCTAGGTGCATTTAATAAAGACTTCTCTCGTATAGGTAATTGATGGTATTTTGAGTTTGGTTAGGTATAGTTTCAGCCAAAAACGATTCATCGAAGGTAAAATTGTATCCCGTACCAAAAATTCAATTGGATTTTCTTAAGTATTAAAAAAAGGGTTTGATTGAAAAAAAACAAGATGGAATTGAAGGTTTTAGTTTATTGAGTCCGCAAATTTCAGCGGTTTTAACGGTTTAACTGAATAAGGTATACTTTTTATTAATCGTCTGATTTGAAACACGATGTTTTTACGCAAATCCCTTAAGGACAAAAGCAATCCCTCAACCTAAATTTAGAATGGGCCTTTATTCTCCAAAGGATAAGAATTGTATTATCACAATGTTGTGTTGAGCTGAACAAAGTTGAAATTATTTTCGACGCAGCTGGGGATTTAGCCTTTTTCTTAATACGAGTACCTACATAGAAATAAAAGCCTTTTTTTATTTTACTTCTTGGATTGTTTTCTGATAGAGAATGTTTACTTATATAGAAATTTATAAATCCAAAAGCCTTTATTTTTCTAAAGTTTTTTAAGAATGGTTTGTAGTGCTTTGAGTAATAACAAAGACGACAAGATTTTTCATAAAACCTTTGAACCTGGACGAAGTATACTGTCTCGAAGCAAACAGTCTTCAGATAAATATCACTCTTAATCTATCTCACAAGGCTCACAAACAGAATAGGTAACCAAATGCAATAATAATAAAATGAAACTGTTGTTATTCTGACCTCTGTCAGTGCTCGATTTATACGTTCACTTTGGCCAATCGGGTCGGGATTGCACGCAAACACTTCGGATGCACTCGTCCAGTGGTACTATTGTAATCTATGGCCAAAATGCAAACAGTGGGAGGCGTGCACGTTGGTCGTAGCGTATTATTTGCACGCTAGCCGCTCTTTAGCGAACGCGAGTTAATTTTGTGGCTGAAAACTCGCGAAACGTAAACGGTTTTTGGTAAAAGTGTTGTGAGCTTTGTAATTGGGCTGCATTTTTAAGGAAAATTTGTTGGTGTGACATTTGAGATTGTTGTTGATAAACGCACAGTTATTATTAATCTCGCCTTTCAAGCCGTAATTAATAACGCGCTGCTTCTTCTACTACCTCTAGTCAAAATTATCTATTTTTTTTACTTACGGGCAAAAAAAGACTTTAATAAAAAATGGCGAACAGTGGTAGCAGCAGACAGGCTCTTGTACTAAATTCACAGCCTCAATTAATTTAAAATGTAGTCGCTAAGGCGAATGCATTAACACAGCAACTAAGTTAAACCTGTCGCTAAACACCGACGATCGCTAACTTTGTCAACTCAGCGCCATCTCATTTCAAAATCCTATTTCAACCGTGTAGTTTATCGACTCTAAGGCAAAGCTTCTATCGGGAAGTATGACGTTGCTTTTCCCGGGCTCCAAAATGCATCAACTGGAGGGCTCTTACAGCTGAGAGGCGCCGCGCCTCACACACCCGTGCACTCTTCTATCCTGGTACCGTGATGTTTAGCGATCTATCTATGGTGTTACAGCATCGACCAGTGCCCTAAGCACGACTTGTCGAATCCTGCGTCACGTAAAATCGAATAGTAAACTATAACGAGTTTGTATGACGTTTGGAACAGCGCCCGCCCGTGAGCGTATTTGGAACTAAAATTTAGTATGAGATTTCTCGATCTCGATACGATAACCGTAACGTAACGCAGGATTCGACAAGTCGTGCTTAGGGCACTGCTTGCCACGGCTGCCGGCCTTACTTGACAATCCAGCCGTACCTTGAATTAAACTTAATATCGTATTTAATGCAAAAAAAAACATTCAAGTAATTATTATATACATGTAATAATATTAACGGATTCCTGATCCCAAATGTAAACCTTCCTGGTTTCCTGTTATTTTTCAACGAACATTTATAAGTAGGTACCTACCTAAATGTGCAGTACTTTCACAACACCAAGTTTCACGTTAATCAACCCATAATATTCACCAGCACCCTTAAAATTCAAGTATCCTTTTCTCGTATTTTTCGCTACTCTACTTATCTCATCACTTTAGGATTTTCTTGTGATTTTACCAGCGGTGTTTAATTCTCAATAAGTAAACACACTGCTCAAAAATATCTAGGGATCAAAATTACTTACGGACTCCCATACGCGTTTAATTCCTAGTCATTCTTGAGCATGTCATTATCATCATGTCAGCCGAAAGACGTCTACTGCTGGACATAGGCCTCCCCAAAGGCTCTCCACTCAGACCGGTCTTGTGCTTTTCGCATCCACCGCGTTCCCGCGATCTGTAGCAGGTCGTCGCTACATCTTCTTGGAGACCTACCGACAGGCCGTCTCCCGGTCCGCGAACGCCATCCGAGAACCTTCTGACCCGATCGGCCATCTGTCCTGCGAACAATGTGCCCCGCCCACTGCCACTTAAGTCTTAGCAATTCTATGGGTTATGTCGGTAACCTTAGTTCTACTGCGGATATCATCATTTCTGATTCTATCCCGCAGAGAAGCCCCGAGCATAGCCCTCTCCATCGCCCTCTGAGTGACTTATCATGTATGAGTATATTTATCATGTCATGCCATCTGGTTCTTGTAATTACAACATTCTCAACACAGTGTTCGTAGTCGTGCCTCAGTATTAGTATATCGCAGCAATCTAAGAGAGAGCTCTAAGTGGGACATCCGAAACTTTTGTGTCACCGCTTTGTTCAAAGGAATTGGAATCGGCCCGGTGGAACTGAGATACCTACTGAGACCGTTTCAATGTTTTTTTGTGCTTGTATAAGCAAATGTAACGAAATAAGTTTTTGAGATTTGACAACCAATTTTAGTTAAGCTTAACTAAGAACCATCTCGATTAAACTAGTTTCTAGTTAGTCTATTTATAAGTAAATCTATTTAAACTAAACTATGTAGTTTAATCGGTCCATCAGTTTAGGAACTACGAAGCTTCAGACATACTCACAGTCTAGCTAGCACGACTGGCCGCGACTGTGTTTGTCGCGCGAGTATATATTACCATCCGATTGCATTCTGAGCGACAGAAAAGGACGGCAGTTGTTCTCGCACGAGATAGAAGTCGCCCTGTGAGTTGTACTAGACCTACAGATACCTACACATAATACACACATCAAACTTATAACACCCCTTTTTTTGCGTCGGGGGTTAAAAACATTTGGCACCAGTATCGGGGTATGACAAAGATGAATGAAAGTGCGGCGATTGAAATAGGCTTGTCGTCATAAATATAGTAAAAATAGTTACAATCCGAGTGTGGCGCGGCGATAACAATCCTTGCCAATAGTTTTTCAAATTCAAATTCAAAATCTTTATTGTCAGACTATAGGTATAAGTATAAGGTGAAGGTTTTTGTGAACTCTTTTTACTTTTAATGGTAATTTTTTAACCCCTGACCCAAAAAGAGGGTGTTATAAGTCTGACGTGTGTATCTGTGGTTTTATTTATTTATTTATTTATTCATTGTATAGTCATGTACATTATAATAAAGATGTTACATTTTTGTAAGTCAGTCCATGACGCCCTGTGAGGGCACACAATAATACTTAATTAAAGCTAAATCTAGAGTAAGTAGAGAGTTTTATGTGGCATCGTAGCTCCTGAACGGATTTACCGATTTGGATGTGGCTTTTTTATTCAAAAATGAATTTCATCGAGACCTGTTTTAGTTAAGTTTTTTTTTAAAGCGCTGCAGCTGTTTTAGAGATTACAGAACTTTGAAATTAAAAAGGTCGGGGATTTTCAATTTTCTAAGTTGGTTAGGTTATATTAATTGAGGTCCCACTAACTTTACCACTTTAGTGAAATCAGTTAATTCCTTGAAACATAGTGATATCGTAAATTAAGAAATGCTAAAAGCTTATGATTCTCTATTTTGAATAGGTCATTGACATATAGTATATCACTGGTATGTAACGGAATATTATTGTGCTCCATTTATTCAAAAAGTCTTAAGGCCCTCCCTTAAGTTAAGCATCCCCTTATAACTACTCTAGCGGAAAAAGGAGAAATGCTCTCAGCCCACTGGAACATGAAAGCTGTGTTACAATACATTTCGTATAATAGTAGGTACCTTTCAGATATTAACTCTACACGTGTAATATAAATACATACATAAAAAAACCGGCCAAGTACGAGTCGGACTCGCGCACTGAGGGTTCCCTACAAGTCTCGAAGATTTTTCCCGCTCTTTCCAAGTGTTTTAAATTGTCCAGTGTTAGCAGAGCCCTGCTTCTAAGCAAAATGTACCCTATGAGTGGTGGTACTTTATAATGGTCACTGACACAAGATTTATTTATTTATTTATTTATTAAATAAGTACATAAAATTAACTTAAGTTAACCTGGGTACTACCCTGTAAGGGCGTAGCAATATAATTATACATAAGTATTATACCTTTACAGGTAACAATTAAAATCTAAACAAACTAGCTAACACTGCCTAACTAGTAACACATCAGTGCCCTAAGCACGACTTGTCGAATCCTGCGTCACGTAAAATCGAATAGTAAACTATAACGAGTTTGTATGACGTTTGGAACAGCGCCCGCCCGTGAGCGTATTTGGAACTAAAATTTTGTATGAGATTTCTCGATCTCGATACGATAACCGTAACGTAACGCAGGATTCGACAAGTCGTGCTTAGGGCACAGCTATTAGTTAGGTAATTAGGTAAGTATAAGTACTTTTCATTTCACAATGTATGTAACAACATTTAAAATTTATAATTATTAATAACCTGTGTATTGTTGTGAGATCATATGTAGATTATTACCACTTATCATAAGACTAATTAATTACTTACTATTTTAATTGCTAATTATTTACCTATTTTATTTTATCTTATCATCTAAGAAGTCCTCCACTGAATAATAACATTTGGTTATTAAAAAAGCCGTATAATGCTTTATCTGATTGGTAGTGCTACAAGAGCTATCTTCAAACTAAATTTTAAGTTTCTAGGACAACTGGAAGAACCCTTTAGGTTATTTGTATGGAAACACCCTTTCTAAGACTGTATCTTTTGGTTGCGTTGACTTAGAAGTTTGATTTTTTCACAGCTTCAAGGGACTGCAATCTTGAGTGTTTGATATTATTTCGGAATGCTACCTTTACGCGTTCCAGAGAACAAGGGTCTTGTCAGACAGACAGACAGACAGACAGACGGACAACAAAGTGATCCTATAAGGGTTCCGTTTTTCGGTTTGAGGTGCGGAACCCTAAAAATGAACTCTGCGCAGACAACAGACACTTATTTATTGTTTGGCCAATCAAGTTGAAAGCTCTCGGCGCGAAGAGGCGGGCAAAACTTTCAGCATGTATACTTGGATGTACAGTTTGTACATGTGAAAATTATGAGCGTAGTAGTAACAGTACAAAAGCGAAGTTGCAGAAACTAAAGCAAGAACTTGTATGTTTGAAAGTAAATGTAGCAGTGTGTGCGTGCATGCGTAAAAGGCGAATTTTTGGGCAGTATATTTATTTTTGGGCAGTATATTTATTTCTGGTCAGTATATTTATTTATGTCGCGCTCAGATTTTATAGGTACCACTCTTTGGTGTCGTAGGCATACCTAGTGAGTAAAAATGAGTTTAAACGCAAAAATTGCAAACACATTCCCAGTAACTATTAAAAAAAACCGGCCAAGCGCGAGTCGGACGAGGGTTCCGTAGAAATACAAATACAAATATAAATAATTTATTTGCAAATAACACAAAAACCAAAATAGGATCGGTACAATATATGTAGCTTATATTTAAGTACTTACTTAGGTGTTGTGTTACTATATAACATGAGTGCGATCAGACAATGCTCCTTACTCCCCGTACTAGTTAAAAACTGTATCACGGTGGAGCAGGACCCGTCATCCTATTTGTTATGTTACAATTTCTGAACTCTTAACTTTTAACTGAGGTTATAAGAGAATCTATGTTGCATAGTAGTGTTAACATTGCATCAGTTACTAATATAATTAGTTGAGGGTAAGAAGTTGCAAGTAAGTACCTACATCGATTAGTAATTAAATTACGGATACAACTCGCTTAAACGTAAACAAGTAGTATATGCAAAAGCTCTAGATGAAAATGCTATGTTGCTTACAATTATAATGTTTATTACTAATCTAAGTCTAACATGTTGGTCTATAATATATCTGCATAGTGTATGTGTATGTAAGTAAGAATGTGTCTATATATTAGTGTGAGTGTGTGTGTGTGTGTATGTGTACGAATTAGTGATGCCATTTTATTTCAGGAGTTTCTCTGCCTCTGAATAGCTAAGCGAGAATAAAAATTTATTTAATACCTTTTTACATTGATAAACACTAAGGTTACGCAATATAACGTATTTGCTTATTCGATTATATACTAGGGGTCCAAGAAGTTTGTGAAATTTCCGAGAAAAAACCGACTTATATTTAGGTATGGAATAAACTATATCAATCCTACGACGTGTAATAGAATAATCAGGTAAACTTTTATGTTGCTCAAGAATGACACCCTTAATAAAGAGCTGTCTTACAGTTAATACTGAGCTGGTTTTGTATAGATTACCAGTTGGGTATCGGAAGTCCTTAAATAGCATAACTTTTAGAACAGCACGCTGTGCACGTTCAAGTGGTAACATCGTAGTTTTTGCGGAGCCTCCCCAAGCAGTGATGCAGTAAGTTGTAATTGATTGACAAAGTGCGTAATATATTGAAATTAACAACTTACTGTCGCACACATGTCTAAGATTTTTGAATATGTATATCAATTTTCTCACTCTATTAGTCACACTTGTAATATGTCTTTTCCAGTTAAGGTTATTATCTAACTCAATTCCTAGGTATCTTATATTATCCGTTCTTTCAATGTTCATACAAGTACAGTCTGTTTCGTTATTACAAAAATGAGATTTAATAGAAATGGTTTCGGGCAACGGTTGAGTGATATTGCGAATACTAAAGGTAACATACTTGGTTTTTGCGACATTCAGGGTAAGGAGATTAAAGTCTAACCAATTGGTCACAAGATTGAAACCTTCTTGTGCCGTATTATTGAGCTGTGTCCAAGTAGTATCTTGAAAAAGTAACACCGTGTCATCAGCAAATGCTACAATTTGAGCATTTTTTGGTTTAAGGAGACAGAGCTCGTTAATATATATAAGAAAAAGGGTTGGGGCAAGTACACCACCTTGTGGTACTCCGAAGTAGATGTTTTCTTCAGAGCTAACATATTTATCTACTTTGACTACTTGCTTTCTATTTGACAGGTAGTCACTCAAAAGAAGAAGTGGTATACCTCGCACTCCTACACTTTCTAGCCTCTTAATTAGGATGAGGACAGAGACTGTGTCGAACGCTTTTTTTAAATCAAGAAATATACCCAAGGCTTTCTTATTATTATCTATTTGATCTACCAGATAATCAGTAACATTTTGGACAGCATCTGCGGTAGATTTAAATTTTCTGAATCCGTATTGGTTATTTGAGAGAATAAGGTTTTTTTCCAAGTAAGATTTAAGTCTATTGTTAATTAGTTTTTCTATTATTTTCGAAAGTGAGGAAAGCAGTGAAATTGGTCTATAGTTATTGATACAGTCTCTGTCTCCCGACTTAAACACCGGAATTACTACAGATTTTTTCAAGGCGTCTGGAAATTTTCCTTCCTGGAAACACATGTTGCTAATAATCGCAATAGGCCTACTAAGAATCTCAGCACCTATTTTTAGAAAATTTGATGAGATTCCGTCCCACCCCGTCGCTGTACTCGATTTAAGGCTACGTATTATTTGTATGATTTCAACGTTATCAGTCTGGGCCATATATATGGAGTTTGGAGAAGATTTAGAATTATTTATAGCTTTGGCCCGCTGATTTTCTGTTAATTTAGATCTGTTAATAATGTTACTAGCTAATTCTTTGCCAATATTGGTAAAATATTTGTTAATATAATTTACAGATTCTTGTGGGGTAGACTTTAGATTCAGTAGATGTGATGTATTATTTGACTTTTCTTGTATTTTGCTGATATTCTTAATGAGTTCCCATTGCTTTTTAAGATTATTAGAGTTCATTTTGATTTGAGACCTGTGATATGCCCTTTTCAGTTTATTGAGTATGTTATTGGAAGTATTGCGATATCTGCGGTATGTAATTTTTAAAATTGCACTATCAGGATCTTTTTTTAGTTTCAAATGAAGATGATCTCTGTTCTTCATACAGCGAATCAGGCCTGGAGTGATCCAGGGCTTGATATTGTGTTTTCTACGTGAAATAGTTACCACGTAAGTGTATTTATTTAAACAGTGAGTCAAGTGAGAGAGAAATGAATTTGTTGCTGTATTGACATCTAGGTTCATTAGCAATTCATTCCAGTTGATTTGCTCCAGATTTTTAATGGCTGCAATATAGTCGGTCTTTTTTACTTTACGAGTATTTGATATATGGGGTTCTGTGTAATTGGAAAGTGACGTCATTACACAAGAGTGATCTGTAGTTGCTGTATCGCATACAATTGTTATTACTGAACGTTTGGATTTTATGAAGCAATGATCAAGACAATTTTTATATCTTGTAGGGAGGGTATGGGATGGCAGAAGACCGTGTAAGGCTAGTAAATCCAAATAATCTGATGACCGGTTATCAAGGCTACCCTCCTTAATGTCAATGTTCATGTCCCCTATTATAATTATATTTTTATATTGCTTTAGTTTCTGGAGAATTTGGTCCATCCCGTTTAAGAAGACATCGGTTTTCTTAAATGATGGAGGTCTGTATACCGAAACAATAGCATATTCAAGTCCTAACGTAGTTATTAAACAATTAGCCTCAATAGATTCATTGGGTTCCGATGTCCTAAACATAACATTGTCCTTTACGTATACAACAATTCTATCATTCTGATTATAATTACGAGTGGTTGCAAACGATCGATAGTTTGGTATTGTAGGTAATAAGCAACTTTTTGATAACCAGCATTCAGTCAGTATAATAGCCTCATAGTCTATATCAAGCCTTTCCAAAAGCACCTGTAAATCGTCAAAATTCCGGTTCAAACTTCTTATGTTCAATGCAAACAATTTCAGGGTATTCTTCGACTTAACTAGAATATTTTTGCATTGCTCTGGATCATTAAGCACTATTGATTTCCCGATACTGACACTAATGTCAATATCCTTTGATAATATTTCAATATCAGACATTCCTACAAATATTAACTTTTTTTCAAAACAAATTTCGGTGTAGTTATTTCAACAGCACAATTCTGATCCAAAGCACGCAGCAGTTCCTTTTTATAAATAAATGACAGTGTGATGAGTGTGCATGAAGTTGTGTAGTGATGTGTTTTGCGTGGGTTGAGTGAGTTGTGCGAAATTGTCGTGACAATATTTTTAACTAATGTTTTTAAGTAACAAAAATATGTAATAATAAATAGGATTGACCTGTAGAGAAAAGGGCAACAGACGGTGAGTCAGTTTTCATCCGTGGTTGGTCCTTTCGGGACTTCAATTTGTTGAGCCATGGGTAATCCTTTCAGCGTTTCCACTTGTTGGGCCGACTTTATATGAATGACTGAGGCACCTTCCCCATACTTGACATACACGCGTCCCATTGATGTCCAACAACGTTGATAGCCATGATCCTTACGCAGTCCACGGGCAAGATAGTGCAGTTTCCTAGCTGCAGGTGTTAGTGATTCTCCTATGAAGATCGGACATTTTTCTCCCGGCAGATCAAGACATTTTGTATTAAACTTGTCTTCATTGTGAGCTTTATTATAGGCCTTCAGTGCTTTCATTACTCTCAAACTTGTTCGTAGATTTGTGTATTCAACTACAATAATCTTATGGCTACTTTTGATGCGTCTGATTTGTTTGACATGTTCATTAGAGGCAGGGATCTCTAGAGAGGTATGTATCTTTTCAAGTACTTCGTCCAGGTTTTCGTTTTCTTCTTCTGGGATATTTCTTATCTCCAGGGTGGTAATACGCTGGTTTCGTTGTATGTCCTCAATTTGTTCTTCAAGCACACTAATTTTGAGAAGAGCTTCGTTATGTCCAACGGTTAAGTTATCATATTTTTGTTTTAGGTCCTCATACAAGGATGTTGTATGGAGAAGAATTTGCTCAATATTTGAGTTCGTTTTAATGATTTCTTTATTTTGAGCGTGCAACTCATCGACAGACTCCTGTAGTTTCTTCGTTTGAGTCTCTTGAGTTTTTTTGAAATCATCCAGTCTATCCCCAATTTCTTGTTGAAAGGATATGAACTCTTGCATCTCAGGATTTGGTTTGCGTTTTCTCGTTGTGACATGAGTAATGACTTCATTGTCACCAGTTAGTTCTGGTTGGGATGAGTATCTTTTTTCTGGTGGTGAATACATTGTTTTTCCATAAGACATCTGTATTTTTTGCGTATACTGTGTAGCGTACCTTTTTTATTTGTGCAGTAACTGGTAGGCGCAGCGCTCGGCGTGTTGCAGTACCCAAAACTTGATTATTGAATTTTAAGTTATGTCACTAGCAGTATAGAGGTCAATTTGCTATTATTGTTTAAGAAAAGTGATCGTGAATGCTGTACACAACAGCTTCCATTGAGTTACGAACGACGAGTGAGAAAAGTAGAAAGATTTTAACGCTTTTCCCCAGTGTTTTAAGAAGTCCAGTGTTAGCAGAGCCCTGCTCCTAAGCAAAATGTACGCAGTGTGGGGTCAATTTATATTGGTATGTGAAATCAACAGACAGACATACAATTTTAAGATTTTGAGACTTTTCCGAGTGGTTGTGCTATAAGAGCTACCTTCATACCAAATTTCAAGTTTCTAGGACATCTGGAAGTACCCTTTAGGTTTTCTAAAATCGGCAATTTGTATGGAAATGGATTTTTCAATGACTGTATCTTTTGATTCCGTTGACTTAGAAGGTTGATTTTCTCACTGCTTTAAGGGACCGCAGACTTGAGTATTTGATATCAGAGAAAAAGCGTTCCAGAGAAAAAGGGTCTTGACAGACAGACAGACAGACGGACAACAAAGTGATCCTATAAGGGTTGCGTTTTTTCCTTTTGAGGTACGGAACCATAAAAATTACCAACATTTTATCAAGGTCAGATACTTTTAACATGAAACTACTGTGAGATTCAATCATAGTGGAATAAACTTATTACTCACGTATGTCAGTCAAGCAGAGAGCGACATGAGGAAGTACTACGGATTAGTCCGAAACATGTCCTTCTATACTCGACTGACATACGTGAGTGATTCATTTACTTCACTATGGTTAGGCCAGCTCTGCGACTCTCAAGTGTTAATATTATTTCACCGTTTCTCTTTAGGACTCGACTGAATTGCATTTTTTTTGTCTTAATATCTTAGAGCGCGTAAATACATAACACTTCGCACTCCATAGACAGATAATTATTAGTTCAATGTTTATACCTATTTTTGTAGTACTGGCTTTGATGTACTTAGTAGTTATTCTCGGGATTAGTCATATATTTTTTTGGTATTCTGTGTGTTTTTGCTTCAGTTAGTATTTAAAGGTAGTATTTTTTTCATAATGTTTACGAGCTCAACGTACTATTTAAAAGTTGTCTACTGTACCATACACAACTTATAGTTCTGCTCCTAAAGAACTTTGCTTTGTCTGCGAGATGCAGGTAGTTTGTTTCGGGAAGCGTCGCGTCGTCGCAAATATTTTCATTGGATTGCGCTCGTGTATGGGATTAAGTTGTATTAAGTTTATCCTATAAAACTGGTTGATCCAGTTAATGTTGCAGCAACAGAAGTTGTTTGAGAAATTGCTGTTATAATAGTTGGCAAAGTTACACTATGATTTTGTTCGGAATAATTTGACAAAATACACAAAATTTCAGTTGTTGCCAGATTTTTCGTTTTGGTAGGACAATCACAATTTATCTAAGTATTTTCAATTTAAATACGTATAACTAATAAATATACAATAGGCTTAATACATTTTAAAAATGAACACTTTTAAGGCGAACTTAAAGTTAATATTATATGATTAGTTCATCAATTCAAAATTGTATGCATGTGGATTAAAATCGTAAAAACGTAAACAAAGTCTACTTGTATAAAGTAGGAATAAGTAAAATCGCTTTTCCACGGCACAGAACTGGAGTTAAATCCAACTCCACCAACAATCCTTTAAGCATTTTTCTTATTTCAATCCCACAGCAATTCCAGCTTCCGTTCAAATGACAAAATGATGTAAATTATCTGAAACGGTTCAGAGAAAGATAAAGATGTCATGGGCAGAGTGATTAATTTGACCGGATTATTATATAACTAGATGAGTTGGGTTCATATTATATGCGGCATTGCCACCCATTGTATGAACGGAACAGCCCTCCTGTGGTATATAAAACTATGCACATACATGGAATGGAGTCTAGATTTTATTTCACTTTTGATGTTGATTAGGTTAGATTCGATTCGATTCGATTAAGAAGTCCTGATGAGAGGTATGCGAGGGTAAGGCTAGGATTCCGTGAATATTGAAAGTGATTATGATGTCTAAGTATGATACAGTGAAGCAAAAACATGCATACATAGGCTGTTAAAAGGCCTTTGCGTTTCGCAGTCGGGTAAAAATGGACGCAATGCGGATGATTGTACAAGGTGTCAGAAAAGGAACCGTATCTAAATATTTCGGCACCTTTTGTTTGTCAATAGTGTTAGGAGTTGTAAAATATCTAATTCTTCATTCTACTCACTACATATTCTAACTTTAATCTAAATTGTCGATCATAGTGAAGTTCTAATCTGGAAAATAATTATGTAAGTAGGTACATGGCATTTATACGGTTGGAATATGAATATCATGGTTTCATGGTACCTATTCCCATCGGCCAGTTTAGGCACTATAAAAACGCCTAAACTAATTTAGGCTATAAATAACTAATCCACATTGTAATCGTCACGTCATTGTATTTTGAATTCCGATGTGTTCGATCGCCAAAGCATTAGTTCGTCTATGGTCAAAGTGTATCTTTTGAGTATAAGAAAGAAACTTACACAAAGATAGAGTATGGGTCTGTGAGCTGTTGACCTCGCCAGTATAAGGGTATCAAAAGATTTTCATTTCGATTTTTTTCTTGAAAAGTTTCCAAAAACTGAATCCACAAAAAAGACCGTATAATTATTGAACAAACTCACAAAAGTTTAAGTTAAGAAATAGAGAGAGAACACCGGATAGGTGGACATACGAAAGCATTTTTGCCCAAACTGAAGTGGAGTCTGCCAAGCGCTGTCCCAGTCAATGATACATAACATAAACCTTTTGTTGTCTCCAGGCTGCAACAAGACGTACTACGGCGACATTGGTCGGACTTACGAGGTGGAATTGCACAGACCACGAGAAGACCTTGTGCCTTACGTCTGTCTGCTCACCATCACGGCACCCGGAGGTGTGCACGGGGACTTAGTTCAGGTACGTTCAAATAAAATGTAGGTACATTTATTTACACACCAGAGCCTAATTCACCTAGTTCAGTTACGTACTGTGCTGTATTTTATTCGTCAGTAAAGTTTTTTTTTAAATTGATTAGAGATTTTTTAAAAGATGAAGAGATAATCTGGCATGGCGGCCATAATACTTAATTTTAAACAAGTGATTAGTCCACGTCAGCTACATAATACTTATAATTACGAGTATGATAATATATTTACAATATAATACAAATAAAAAAATGTTTATTGCACATAAAAACACCTAAAACAAGAGTAGCGGAAAGAAATAAAATTACGAAAACCTAGAAATATCAAAAAATAATGCAATATAACGAAATGCATTAGTAGGTATGTTTGTCAGTGTAATCTCTGGTACTAAGTAAGAAAGGAACCGATTTAAAAAGAGGAAAAAATTAACATAATCTTTTTTTTATCCAGCATATTTATAGAAGAAAAAAGTCAATAATATCCAATATAATGTTCAGTAGTTATTGATTGCCATCGGTTTGGCGACCTTAGCGACGCTAATGAATAAACGTGACCCGGAGTGACAGTGTCATTTGTCAACCGACCACCAATTTGTAGCTTGTACAAGTAGCTATGCGTACCGTTTTGTTTGTACCTTGACGTTTTAAGCTTAGATACGCAATATTAAACAAATTTATCAGATAATGTTAGTGCGATAAAGTATGGTGAGTACAAACGTACGGGTTCGATCCCCGGTCGGGGCAGATAATTATGATGCATACGAATGTTTGCACTCGGGTCTTGGATAAAAACATGTATTTATCTATATAAGTCTGATTATCCGTTGTCTAGTACCCATAGCACGGCTTTGCCTAGTTTGAGACTAGGTCAACTGGTGTCAATTGTCCCATGGGTCATTTGCTTATTTATTTTTACCTACTTACTTACATAAGTTTCTTTTTCTTTCAAAAAACAATGCAGTTCCTGTAAAGTGATGACAAGAAGACAATGACAATAAAATGAAACTGAACATTTTAAATTTTAGTATTTAATTCCGTATTTACATATTGAAAATATCCCGTTAAAACGCTGCGAGAATTCAGCCAACTCTTTCACATAATCATTTTATATGCGCCGTGGAGATAAAACTATCGCCAAGTACGAATTCGCCTGAGGGTAAATCTTCTGCACGATCCGGAATATGGAAGGAAATATAGTGGAACGCTCTCGGGCACCGAATGGTGGAATATGAAAAATGTGCTGTCAGAAAAGTCGTTTCTTACCTCACTTAAGGCTGGAGTTCATGACAAAATTTTATATTTGAATAGCCACTACCTACCAGAATGAAAATCTGTCTTAAAAGAGGCACAGATTATTTTGCTCTATCTTTTGTTTTCGTTTGTTCGTCTTTGATGAATATTTGGTACCTAACAAAGAGGAAATTGATCAATAACAAAGTGATCCTATAAGGGTTCCGTGTTTTCCTTTTGAGGTACGGAACCCTAAAAATCGTATCGTTTTTATTTAAAGAAATAGTGCAGCTTGATAGTATAATCAATAATTATAATAAGCATTTCAATCACTGAATCTCAATTCTCAAAACTTTACCTAGAACCAGGGAGTTTTTTTCCAATTAGGAATGTTCTTGTTTGAACTGGTTTGTTACAGAGGATCGCTAATTTAAACAATGTATCGCTCCTTTAAAATAATAGACCTGCTGCAGCTAGTATCCCTAAACAGAGGTATCTGTTATTTTATCATGGGACAATTGACACCAATTGAACTAGTCCCACACTAGGCAAAGCCTGTACTATAGGTACTTACTTATATACATATTGAACATCCAAGACCGGAGAACAAACATTCGTATTCATCATACAAACATCTGCCCTGACCGGGGATCGAACCCGGGACCTCAAGCTTCATTACTCAGGGTCTCTAACCACTAGGCTATTCGGTCCTCAAAAATTTCGCGTGGCACTTAGATGTCTGCTTAACACAATCAATCTATAAATTCTATAAAAATACTGCTATAGAGATAGCACTGAAAAGTAAGTCGGACTTGAATACCACTTAAATTACGGATCAGATGTGGGCAAATATTGGAACAGCGCACAACTAAAAGGGTTAAGAGTTATGCTCCCTTGTCGGCCGACAAATCCTATATTTCCCTATTTTATCGTTCTCTTGAATGAAGAATGTCGACAGGTACATTCACCTCTAGATTTTCGGTTACTATTGACATTGCATTTACCTCGAATTTACTTTTATCTACACACATATCCTCTAGTTTAGTCCTCTATAATGCGTTCAGAAACCGTAAAAAATTACCAGCATTTCAGCACGTCGTAGACTGCTCTTTGCAAGCCCCCGCTAGCAACCGGAAGCAGTAAAGTAATAGTCATTACGACATCGAATTCGATGTCGTTAAGAGTTTCAAATTTGAAAATCAACGTAATTTACAATCATAGTGAAATAAAACGGATCACTCGCGTATATAAGTCGAGTTCAGTTCGGCATGTATAAATAATAATGTGATAATTTACAATTAAAAAAAACAGTACGAAACGTCAGCTCGGTATGTTTGTCTATGATTAAAAAAAAACAGTCAAATTCGAGACATGCCTATGCATGCGTATGGGTATGACATATCAATGCCTTCGGCTTCTGAACCCATCATAGAGTACTTACAATATATGTGTAGATAAAGTAATGTATACATAATTAAGCTTTAAAACACTCGTGTGATCCTATTATGACACTCAGCTTCGCCTCGTTTCATAAAAACACACTCGTGTTTTAAGGACTCTCATTATGTAGCAGTTGCATAAACTATTATTAATTTACCAAGAAAAAGTTCAAAAGTTGCTTTACATTACAGCGCTCTATCGACTACATCTTACTCATTTATTACTTCACGGCTTCGCAATCTAATGCAACTTAACAAATCTTACAAGTGTAAATTCGGTGTAAAGTCTTGTCTGAACCAGGGCTTACCCCACTATAACAGTATTTTATGCTAAGGGGAGTCTATTCGCCAGAGGCGTCCGGCTTGTTTCAATCCCGTCCTTTGATATAATATCAGGACTCCCTATGATACCTTCCCTAAGACGTTGTATGAAGGAAGAAAAGTTGGAAACGTTATTGAGAACAGGAACTATAGGCTGGGCCAAATGACTACGATAATGTCGACATAACCTGTTTTAGGCATAACTTTTTGATAATAAGGTAGTCAGTTATTTGTACGCCACTGATTGAGATTAGTACAAAGCTAGCTAGTTTTTTTTCACGATGATTTTGATCCCCGACGGAAAAAAGAGAGGCGTTGTAATTTTAACGTTTTAGTCTGTATGTCTGTCTTTGTTTCTGGCATCGTACCTTCAAACTGGATGAATGGATTTACACTCTTAACTAAGCTCACTAAGCTGACTAGGGTAAGCTCTAATAAGTTTTATGAAAATCGGTTTACCCGTATATTTAATAACAATATGTTGGATTTTGAACGTGAAATACTTGAAAATGCAAAAATGGCATAAAATACGTTTGAAATACATACTAAATTACGTTCAAAAGCTTCGACAAAATTAGCAAAAAGGAATACGTATAGCAGTGGCAGTTTACTAAAAACACACAGAGTGGCAGGTCACAATAACGCAATTTGGCGTGCAATAAATAAGATAACCACTCTGCAAGTCATCTGACCTGACCCATCATCTAGTTGTAATTATTTGATCGAAGTTAAAAAGCCATACATGACATAATTATTATGCAGCGATGACTGGAGTCAACCAATCATTGAAATACAAAAGTTACGAAGCACAATGTTATGTCAAATTCATGCCTTCATGCAAAGCTAGCGTGCCACACGATATTCCGACAATTGTTTGCACGAGTCTGGTTTAGATATTACTGGTAGGTACTTCGATGTAAAACCACTAAAAACTATGCATTTGCATAACACAAAGTAATTTAGGTCAGGAATAAATTTTAAATTACTTTCTAATTTAACAAGGGCAAAGCTCTACTTTACTTAGAAATGGACGTATGCACATTTTTCCTCGTTAAGTTTTAAGTAGCATCCTTTTTCCTTGTTTGCAAGTATTACGGTTCTTAGTAGATAAATAAGCTTCTTGACTTGGATAAAAAAAAAAACAAGAAAATTAAAGTCATAATCAAATCATGAAAAGGCAAACCGCAAATACATTCCTTAGACAGTCGCATGTCCGGTAATTTACAACGATTTGCTTAAATTAATGAAACTGGAGATATTTGCTCGAACAAAGAGCAATTTTAATAAAGCGACAGAAACAAACAAAAGAAATCAAAAAGAACGGACGTTAAATAATTGATGAAACGTTTTGGAATGAATCTCGATTGATTTATTTCTTTGCAAATAGAAGCACTGAAATTAAAACAAAAGCTAGTGAACTAAATTGCGACACTTCTCAGTATCGGTGTTCGTTAATTAAAGCAAACGCTCCCAAATAAACTTGTTGAGCTTAAGGACTAATCGAAGCTTACTAAATCTTTGAACGGCCTTTTATTATGTTTTAAATACTTGAAACTAGCGTGAGATTCAACCATAAGGGAAATAAACAAACATAGTCAAGTACCTAGTTTTGCACTAATTCGTAGTCCTTCAGCGAATCGAACGCTGCAAAGCATCGCTCTGCTTGCTCGGCTACAAGACGCAGCTGACAGCGGCGGACAATTACCCTCGTTTTAATTTATTGTTGTCAATGGTAACACTCCAATAACGACGACATTTTGTGTAGAATTGTCCACACTTTTTAACTCCCGACGAAAAAGAGGGGTGTTATAAGTTTGATCTGTGTATTTGTGTATCTGTCTGTGGCATCATACCTCCCAAACGGATTCACTGATTTCGATGCGGTTTTTTAACCGAAAGCTATATTTTCGAGATTGTTCTTAGCTAAGTTTCATTAAAATCGGTTCACCGATGTTTGAAATATTGAACTTTTAATTAACAATGTCGGAGGTTTTTCAACTTTTCTAAATTGGTTAAATCATTTACACTTATTCATTTTAGGCACTAGGTAAAGCTGACCATCGATTTCCAATATGTTTGGTTTTCTCTTCGATTCGACGCATTAAAATAAAACACAAAAAGATATCCACTGCTGTTTGAGTGAGAAATCATCTGCAGTACAGAATCCCAATGAAATTATCAACGTACCTGTTCTCTGATGAAACAAATATAAAACCCTTTGTAAAGTTTACAAAAATGCCAGAACAATCTTGCTGGCTTTACACGGTCGACATGCAAAATTTCAGGTCGATTGGTTCCGTGCTTTCCACGTGAGTGGACTCGGACTCACAAAACAGAATATATTGGTAATGTTCGCTTTGAATGTAGAGGCACCTAGTAGGCTTCCGAAAGCACTTTCGAAACTGAGGAGCACTTTTGAAACACTTTTGAAAGAGGCTTTTGAAATCAGGAGGACGCTTAACCTTGATTTTAAGTATAAGGACAAAATATTATCATGAGACAAATGTAAAAGCAACAGATAAACAAACTTATACAAATAAAAACTGCACACACGTTCGAAAATTCATGGTGGGGTTGTGAATGTGAAGTTCAATGCACATAAATGTTCGAAAATTCATATGGGATTGTGAATGTGAAATTCCTAATCCGTATTGGTGCGTATGAAATATACCCCAAGCCCTTTTATGCATATGCTGGAGATGGCAATAATGATATACCTGCACATATCACATCACCAGCCTTTTTACGTCAATGTTATTGTAAGCCCGAAATTAGCAGTTGTTGAGTCTATAATAATTATTATGAGTACTAATCCAACTGTACACAGATTTTACAATAAAGTCTTCTTATTTTTTACACAAGAAACCAAACACGTAGGTAGTCATGTTTGGTTTTACATGTGATAGTAAAACAGAACTTCGTAAGGATTTATTGTTCCTTTTTATGGCCAGTTTTAAGCGCAACGTCGGGAACACGTCTCCCCTATTTCTCAAAGTTATAATATCGTGAAGACGAAGGTTTCTCACACCAACTAGTTAATCTTTTGAAGGAAACTGGGAAGAATTAGAAGAGCTTCGTTTAGCCATAGCTTTACGGCATAGTGCAATGTCATATTTTGTGATGTAGGAAAACGTTACGATCAACGGTATGAACCCACTGGGTGCACATAAAACGGGTCGTTGACTCTTGTTTCCTTAAGGCGATGCATAGCTTTATTATATTTTTAAATATTTTCTGTCTTAAAGAAAATCAGCAGCGAATTTTGTAAATTATAATGAAAATGATAAATAAACTAATTACTTTGTACCAATATGGGTTACCACCCATATTGGTACAAAGTAACGTTACCACGTTAATCGACAACTTTACACATTATTATGGGTTTCGTAACTAGGTACCTATAGATGCTCTCGGACGTGATGAACCGCAGGCCCGTTTGTCGGCTTTAATACACTCAAGAGCAATAAAAACGGGTCACTTTGTACGAACAATTCCATACAAAGTGACCCGTTTTTTTTGCTCTTGAGTGTGTAAAAAAAAACAAAACAACAAAAAAAAAACACTTTTGATAAATACAAAAGGTAAGTAACACATAACGCCTTAATAAAGAACAGTCTACCCTATCGGTCTACCCTAAAAAGGGTATCGTTATAGGTATTTTATTTTCGTACACCTTTCCTTTCTCTTCAAAACATGATAGCTTTCGATCTTGTATTTTCGACAAGGGCCACTAATCATTTTACCAATTTTCTTTCGTGTTTTATGGAAAGGGTTTCACGTTAAGGTTATTAAATGCGTTTTTTAATTATTTCTCTTTACAAAGCTGTATTAATATTGTTCTGGGTAAACACCGCATGCAAAGTTGTGATATTAAAAATCTTATGATATTAAATCTATAGGTAAGCACGTGATCTAAGCTGTACATATTTTTCTGTTGTTTTCTGTTTAATCTTGCTTCAGTAAGTATGTAGAAATTTGATAAAGCTAAAGTATTTTGTAAAATCATTGAAAACGTACGTCTTGTTAAATTGTAATGAGGCTAACACGTTCTGAAAATTACTACCCTGCGGAAGCAAATACCTAATTATGGTCACATTAGAATTCAACGTCAGAAAGAACCAAGTCAAGGTACCCCATTTGTCTAATTAATGTTCGAGCAACGTTTTGTTTTCGAGCTCCTTTCCCGTTCATTACCCATTTCCCTGCTTAATTTCGACTGAGTCGTTTGTTAGAGCTGTATTCTTTAATTTGCATGCAATTAGAGAGACTTTCCGGTAACTCGGTGAACTTTCTTTTCACGTCTTTGTTCCGTTACTTTTATTTGATGTACATTAGGATGGATGTTGCGATTAAGGATTACAGGGAGTCTTTTTGTACATTGCCTTCTTCAGTTTTTCACGTTTTGGCGTTCCCTTTTATCCTGTTCAGCTGAGAAGTTTTTAATACGGTTGTTCTTCAGAGATCTAAATTGTTAAGTTCGCGTTAAATCTGCATAGCTGTTTTGCAGACGAATGCTCACAGTATTATAATTCTACAGTTCTACAGTCGTTGAAAATGTTAGTCAGAGTTTCCAGGGAAACTAAGACTAACAATAATGTTTATGTTTACTTTAAATCAATGAAACACGGCGAGTGTGCGACAACAACTGGTTTATTTACTTCTTGCGCGGGTCATAGCATAACTTAAATCTACCCACAACATGTCCCCCAAAAATAAGTTTATGAACAATAGGGACCTACTTAATTAAGTTTACCTACTGTTATTAGTGGTGCTAAGATTCACACGACAGAAAATGTGCCTATTGAGTACCTACTGATGTACAGGTACTTATTATGGATCTAAAAAAAAAAACAGACATTTAGAAACCAGGAAAAACCTTTTTTTTTTTTACTATCTGAGTAAATAGTGACCATATATTTAGTAGGTCCTTACCAATGATAATATATATGTACACATTAATGTATATATATATATATATATATATATATGTATAATTATGTATATATATATGTATTTTACACATTACAATTTTTTTTTCGCCTTGCTTCTTGTCATTATTAAGCGTGTTGGTTGCTCGGTAGGTAACGATTCAGTTTGATCGACCGTATTGCCTTGGTCGTTAGGTTCAAATTTGCAATCCTCCGAGTGAACCGCAAGCTCGCACGCGTCCTCGAACTCGTCACAGTGCAGCGAGGGCGCGGGCTCCGCGATTGCCTCTGCCTCTGGCTAGCCAGTAGGCTCACATTTTATTAAATGACGGCGATTTCGTTTAAATTTCCCCCCCACATTATTCTTTATTATATAGGAGCGAGGAATCGCCGCCTTGGCTACGACAGTCGCGCGAGTCCTCGCTTTTCCCTCTACACATATTACTTCATCGCCTACATTAAGTGGCGTTAATTGTTTGCAATTTTTATCATAATGCTCTTTGGTTCTAGACTGATTGCGTAACATAGCAAGGTATTCTGATGGGTTAATGGGCTGTGATTTTAACAATTCTGGATGGACTGGTAGCTTACATCTTAATCTACGACCCATCAGAAGCTGCGCAGGAGAGCTCAAGCCATCCCTCGGCGTATTTCGGAAATTTAATAGTGCTAAGTTGAAATCACCATTGCTAACCATCGCCTTTTTGAGCAATAATTTGACAGTTTGGACTGATCGCTCGCTTTTGCCGTTGGCTTGTGCGTAATTCGGTGAGGACGTGATATGGTGGAACCCCCATTCTCTCGCAAACGCTTTGAACTCGCGACTACTATACTGAGTGGCATTGTCGCTTATAAAGATTTCAGGAATGCCCTGTCGTGAAAATATTACCTTTATACTAGTTATAACTGATTTTGATGAAATATTCGGTAGGTGACACACTTCTACATAGTTTGAGTAATAATCAACAATTATTAGAAAATATTTATTTTTAATTTCAAATATATCCGAACCTACTTTGTTCCACGGCAACTGGGGAATATCAATCGGAATCAGCGGCTCTTTGGCGGGTGCGTTTGAGTGCTCCTGGCAGGTATGACAGCGTCTTACAAACATTTCAATGTCACGCGTCACATTAGGCCAATACATAACCTGGCGCGCGCGCCGCTTGCACCGATCTATACCCATGTGACCCTCGTGGATTATCTTTAACATTTCAGCTCTTAAAGACTTTGGTATTAGCACTAAATTATTTTTAAATATAACATCATCCACTATAAAAAAATCTTCTCTAAGAGACCAATATACTTTTAAATCACTCGCCACTTGTGACTTATGTTCGGGCCAGCCCAAATTAACATATTCGTTCAATTTATAGCATTCTGAATAACATTTAGTCTCCTTTTTAATTAATGTTAATTTATCATTCGATATTGGTAAACTGTTTACTACCAACTGAACTTGATACAAATTATTTCTATGTACCTCTACGCTATACAGATCGTGCAACGGCGCACGCGACAACGTATCCGCAATGTACATGTACTTTCCTGGCTTATACTGAACAATGAGGTCATACATAGTGTTGCAATCGCAACATCATGCGCTGCAAGCGTGCCGGGACAGACATCAAGGGTTTCTTAAAAATGCTCTCGAGGGGCTTGTGATCGGATTCCACTACAATCTTTTCTTTACCGAAAGCGTATTGATGGAAACGTTCGCACGCAAACACGATCGCTAGGAGCTCTTTTTCAACCTGCGCGTACCGGCGCTGAGCGTCAGTGAGCGTGCGAGACGCGAACTCGACGGGGCGGCCGCCCTGCAGCAGCACGGCGCCCAGCGCGTCGCGCGACGCGTCCACCGACAGCCGCGCCGGCGCCGCCACGTCGTACAGCGCTAGCACTCCCGCGCTACACACTGCTTCTTTTAATTCTCCGAAAGCTTTTTGCTCACTGTGTTCCCACCGCAAACTATTCTTTTTTTTGAGTAAATTCGTAAGAGGAATCGCCCTTTGAGAATAGTTCGGTATAAATTTTGAAAGGTAATTTACAGCTCCTAAAAATCTCTCCAAACTTTTCCTGTCTATTGGCGACGGCATATCCTTTATCGCTCTAACCTTATTGTCGTCGGGTCTCATACCGTTCGCATCAAATATGTGCCCTAGATACGTAACCTGTTTAAGTCCGATTCTACACTTCGTTTTATTGAATTTAAGGTTCCTTTTCCATTACAAAAAACGATACAAGAGTGAGCAGAAGAGTTAAAGGAGTACTTACTACAGCGTAATCACAAATCAAACTTATTACTCAATCGGGAACGTTGTACCTATGATTTAGCACTGGACTGTTTATCGAAGGCAAGCCCGCTGATGTGGAGAAACAAACACAAATTCCGGTCACCGCGTGGACCGCATGGCTGACCTGTTTTCCAGAGTGTCTCGGCTTATGTAACTTGCCTAACCAGGCCCGTTTTACAAACGCGGCAGGTGCCAGGCCCCGAGAAAGACTGTTCCAGTGTACAGAGCCCTTACTCTGAAGTAAGAAATTTGAAGTTCGTGTCCGACCGACGTTTCGTGTTAACCTGTGTTGGTGTGAGCGGGACGGTCAAATTCGAACTTCGAATTTCGGAATTTGGAAGGCTCTGTGTCAATACAGCTATCGCTCCGTTGACGCTAAGGTATCACATAGGTATCACAAAGTTCAGCAGTATCCAGAATATATAGACTCAAAGGGACAAGTAAAATAGCCCTTAGAAGTCCATTTGCAAAATAAACTTTGATGTTGATTTTGAAGTTGATTTTGACAGAGCAGAGTTGGTTTTGAACAAAGAAAAGTACTAGGCAAAGTCGATCACTTACCATGTCAGAATTGTTTCAGATTGTTTCATATAAATACGAAAACAAGGAGAGTACTTTTAACATGGAACTGTAGTGAGACTCATTCATAGTGAAAATAAACGGATCACGCGTATAAGTCGAGTTGAGGTGTCGGTACTGGTGAAAGAAAAGTATTAAGGGATGCCGCATAAAGCTGTTGATAATGATAATAGTCGTCATCCCAATTTCAACCGTGATAGTGGGTGGTCAGCACCCCTGAGTTAAAGGACTGTGCTGTGGTTAAATACTGCGTCAACACTAACTGTGAACGACCCTTTATACAGTGACGTAATCAGTGTAGCGTGCTACCGAGGCGTGGGCTCAAAGACGAAGGACTACTAAGTAGTACTAACTCGACTTATATGTATAAGCGAGTGATCCATTTATTTTCAATAACAAGGAGAGCAATCATTATTCCAACCTATACTACATCTGACTTACTAGTTCCCTGAACCATGCCCACCAACAAACCTTTAGGTTTAATACTCCTAACAATTGTCTAATTCTACCACCCCACAGTCACAAAGCAAGGCCTGACAGTTGGTTCCGTTGGTTACGCCGGACCAGAAACTGGGTCAATCGCCATTTACGTCACATTGATACAGTACGATCCAGCCCGGACTCATTAGAGCCAATGCCATTACGGCTATTGACGTGTTGTGCACACCCTGTGTAAAGGACCCGTATGGTGTGATGTTTTTGGATGAGTGCTTCAGTAGGTAGGTATCACCATGATCGGGTAGTAGTGAATACGTTATGCCGGGCCCACATTAACGGAAACCTTGATTACCGTGTTAATAAACCTTAAATGTCACGTCAGAAACGACTTAATGCGACATTTTTTGGGAAACATTACCAAGTTAATTTCTGCCAATTTAAATGACGTTGCTATAAGGAATGAGGATTTTTAGACCTGGCTCCTTCTTTACAGTAGCGTCAAGACATTTAAACGGGTACCGATAAGGTTTAATTTGATCAAGAATCTACTGGGACAAGTAAAAAATGAGTAAGATAATAAATGCAATTTACTCGGAACTAATAGATTGTAAATGGTAATCAATCATCAACCAAAGATATAAAAAACCGGCCAAGTGCGAGTCGGACTCGCGCACGAGGGTGCCGTAGAAAGATTTTAATGCTTTTCACCAGTGTTTTAAGAAGTCCAGTGTTAGCAGAGCCCTGCTCTTAAGCAAAATGTACCCAGTGTGGGGTCAACTTATATTGGAACGCGAAATCTACAGACAGACATAAAAATTTAAGATTTTGAGACTTTTCGGAGTGGTTGTGCTATAAGAGCTACTTTCATACCAAATTTCAAGTTTCTAGGACCTCTGGAAGTACCCTTTAGGTTTTTGGAAATCGGCAATTTGTATGGAAATAGCCTTTTTAATTACTGTATATACAATACAATATTAATTCTAATAATAATTCTTTATTGAAAACCACAAAACAGTACAGTGTATATTTTGATTGCATTGACGTAGAAGGTTGGTTTTTTCACAGCTTCAAGGGACCGTATTTGATATTAATTTCAGCATTCTACCTCCACGCGTTCCAGAGAAAAAGGGTCTTGACAGACAGACAGACGGACAACAAAGTGATCCTGTAAGCGTTCTTTTTCTCCTTTTTCTCTTTTCACTCTTTTCAATCACAACAACCCTACTTCTTGCAACAGTAAAGTATTAAACTCGCTTATACGGACTTCGTATTTTGACAACATAACTACCTACCTCACCAGAGTACCTACTGATTTCAGATCAAACCTGGTTAAGCAGATAATGTCAAGGTTGAAGAGATTGATGACAGATATCACTGTTGTTTGAGGAGAGTAATTTAATTACCTACTCGTATATACTGCTCACTCAATCTGGTTCTATAATGAATGTCATTAAAGCTAGCATTAAATTTCCAAATCTAATTTTAGCAGAGTTGAATATTAATACGTAGACTATCTGTTAAGACAACTCTCCAGTTGCCAAAATAAGTAACGTTATAATGACTTACATGTAACTGTGGCTAAAGGTATCCAGATTATAATTCTTTTCCAAATAAAATGATAACAATATTGTGCCAAAAAGGTTAATAAATCATTCTCTGAAAAATAAACATGATAAAATGAGGCTAGAAGTTATACTGGAAATACAAACTCATTATTATCCCGTTTTTCGTCTTTTATTTTATCAATATCAATAAAAACCTTGAAAAGGCTTGAACTTTACATAAAGATACTTCAAAATGGATTCTAGAATCATTTATATTGTATCACAATTAGCAATTGCAGTATTAGTAATAACACAATAATCACTAATATCACATAAATATCTAGATTTTTAGGTATCATCGATGACTTAGTTGTACCAAGCCTAGTTTTTAATGTTTATGATAAGATATTATTGATACGGGTTTCTTTATCATGGGCCCATGGGGATCCGGTCATTTGAAAGGAATTCATGGGGACGAATCCAACATGAAGAGGCCTTTGGTACCATGTAATGTTAAATATTATTATTACTTACAGTATCTGAAGAATCTTTTAGACCTCCGCTCGGCTCCATGTCGTAATTTGATGTAATTTTAGGGATCGTCGCTTCCGCAAATGGACCGTGCTACGCTTAGATCGAATATTTACTGAGCGTTCCTCCAAATTTTATAGACCTGTTTTTAACCCATAAATTTTAATGTCTCACAAACTTACGTTAAGCAAGTGGTTCGATCGCTGTGGTGATTTTATTGTCCGAGATTGTTTTGACAATTCGAAGGAATTACTTTTGCGGAAATTTCATTATTGGGTCTTGTTTGAACTCGATATACCGCAGAGGATTGTTAAGTGATCAGGGAAAATTGCGTCACATTTTGTTTCGCTTTTGATTTTAAGTCGATAGAAATTATAATTTGTTCCAACACTTTGCAAAAAGTTTTTTTTGTACCCAACTGCCCAAGGAGGATTATGTTTTTCGAGCGTATGGCCTAAACCGTTTGACGGATTTCAACGTATGATATATCATTTAATTTGTCTCGGTTGTGGGAGTGACATAGGGTATATTTTTTCCCGGACAGTCGGGTTTTTTGTGTCTAATTTTAAACGGGTTATTTAAATATTGTCTTTTTTGGCTGTAAAGATTTGTGTAGCCGTTACCTTTTACTGAAATCTAAATTTGAACTATTTTCTACATCCATGTCGGTTTTAGTTAATCTGATATGCCATACAAAAGAGTGAACACGATCCGACTGTTTTCGATTTTGGTTTGGCTCAGTTTTGTTCGGAATAGGAAAAGGACGAAAGAAATTAACTAGAGTCGATCTAACGAGTGAACGCACACAGCTAACGCCACATTTGGCAGCCGTTCAGAAATGGGGTGATCACCTTTGATTATAATGGCTGTATTAATGATAAGTGAATATCCGTGATTGGAAGCGATCAAACGTGATTGATGTCTTTCGGTTTCTGATTATTATGATCAGTCGTATCAGTCAGAGAAAAGTAGAATAAATGGTTCTTGGATGTTTATTTTTAATAATTGAAAGTCAAAACGTTTTCGATCTATTTTAATACGTAGAGAATTATTTGCGCGGGTGATGGTTTTTTTTTTATTTGTATTTTTAGGGTCCCGTACCTACCTTGAATTTTTATACGTCTGTCTGTCGGTCGTTTGCAATCACAAGTAAATCGAAACCTATAGAGTACTTCCCATTGACCTATAATCATGAAAATTGTCACGAAGCAAAACCTTGCTTCACAAAACAAGTCAAGGAAAAAATAAGATGAGAAAATTATTATGTACCCAGGTAGCTAGTATTCAAAATCACCAACATACTTAACTGCTAAAGTTACAAACTTCCTAGAATATAGTCGGATAAGTGCTTAGCGGTAATGCTATCAAAATTAAATCCAGCTTAAACTTCTGAAGCATCCTCTTACTTTGAGTATCGTCAATAAAAGTTAACTCAAAATCTTTCATGGAGTTAGTTCAAAAGCGCAAGTCTTACTTCCGCTCAGCGAGCACATTTCGTTAAAACGTGACTTCTAGTTTGCTTTTGCTAGAGAGCAGACAATTGTGTCTTTAAAATTTACAGTATTCTCACTGATCCTGATCAGCTTGAATTAACAAACAGTTTTACTTCAGATAACGTCATGAAGAAATGAATACGACGTTTAGGGCAAATAATTCTATGGTTGCTAAAATTACTTAATGTAATATGTATTAAATGAACAATACCTAAGTATGATGAGTGTTCCATTGGTTTCACGACATAGGTAGTTACTTGTTAGTCTAATAGAGAAGAGCTATTTTCCTTTCTTCTATAATTATGGGCTAATAATCTATAATTTTCTTACTTAGGTATCACAAAGTCGATATACCAAAGAACGAAGTACAGTTGTCTACTTTTAATACCTAATTTCGTTACACACACATTGTGCAACCTAAAAAAAATATCAAAGAAGACGCAACAGAAAATAACCATTCTAGTTTTAATACGTCGATTGCATCGCTCTTCGCGCCCCTTTTTGCAAGTACAGTATGCAAGCGCAGAAAATCTAGATTAAGGCTAATTCCTGATCATAAATTAACCAGATCCTGGGGAAACGTCGCAGACAACTGCATTTTGCTGCCAACTCTACGTGCCTGGCTGAGACACCGTCTCTTAATTGCTTAGACGATTGCGATATGGCTCATTGTTATGCGTGTTTGAGTTTAGTATTCCAAGACCTTTACCCAACTTGCTGGCGGCCAAACATTGCAAGGTTGGTTGATTATATAGGAAAGTTATAAGCGGGTTAAGCAAATTACAGATAAAAGTGTGTACTATTTTTAGACTATTAACCATACATTGAAATAATTCGCTAATGGAATTAAATCGTACATTTAAGTACATCTGCTAAATTCTGTTTGAAGAGAATATTAAAACGCTCCTAAAACTTTTTACTGATATTGCATTATTGACATTAGCACCTACTCGTGATTTAGGTTTCCATTTCCAATCCAAACAAGACAACTAATAAATAAAATGTTTATAATCAAAGTCATTTTAACAATTACCCGATTTTCGAATGCAAAAGAAATAAAATCTTAGATATGGTGAAAGCGAAAGCGAATTTGGCGTCTTATTAATGACGCCGATTGCCAATTCAGAGGAGGACCAATATTATCATTCAGACAACGTTTAAATAACCTTTTGGAATTCATTGATACGTTTCCTTCAGTACTTTTTATTCGTGGAAGAAATTCTGGGTAATAAATAACTCAATACATAAATAAAATTTGCCACAATCAACTTTAATGTAAACACATTTACAAAAATACGTAAGGAAAAGAATCGCTTGACGCAACTGAGATAATTTAAAAGAAGCTCAATGAAATATCATTTAAGGCCCAATTAGTAATTCATTTACACCCCTGGAGAGGACTTCGAAGCTGTCCGTGACGTTCTTTGTGATTTCCACCGCAGGGTTATCACTGGCAACCATCCACGTAGTACCGGTGAGGCCTTTACGAATCACCTCTACTATGCCCGAGACAGCCGACTCAACCCTAGAAAGAAAAACTCATAAGAAAATGTTTATGAACACCACTTACTCGTATGCTGGCGGAGACCTCGAGGGAAACATCCTACCCTCCTAGGGAGATTTCGCATTGCTGTCAGGGGAAAACGAAATAACAGCCGTCTAATCGCAAGAAAGCCGACGGTATGTTACATACGTCAGGATTGAGGATTACCTAAATGCGAATTCTCATGTGAAATTCACTCCTTGTCACCGATATTGATTTCTACAGGGAATTTAAGAAAAGATTTTCTTTCGCATTAGAAGATTAGAATATCAAGTGCAATGTGTGATGTTTAACGTTACCTTTGACGCTCTTTAGAGTTTGGCGGAAGACATTTCGTGCAATCTTCATTTTTCTCCAAGTTGTGCCTGTGGAGTATTGCTGTATCGGTCGGGCCGAGGCAGACGGTCAAAACCCGAACGTTTGTTTTCAAGTTGTGTTGAATACCCTGGTGCAATAAAGTTAAACAGTTGGAAAATCTTACAGTACTGAAACACCATCTTAAATATGTTAACCAACATTAATGCTCAAAAGTTCGTTAAAATCTAGTGCTTTAACATTTTAGAGCACAAAATGTTATTGAAAATGATGACACCTGTAAGTACGTACTGAAATTCTGAATCGACCTTCAAAGTTACCGACACGCATATCATATCATATCGCTCGACAACATCTTCCTCCACAAAGAGCAAAGTTTGTATCGAGGCCACAATCGATGGATTTAAAGAAACTTCGATAATGCAGTTGTGTAACTTACCCCAATGGATTTACTGAAATGGAGCACTGCGGTTTTTGTGGCAGCGTACACAGGTAGCTGACTGTCGCCTCTGAGAGCCCATAGGGAGGAAATATTGAGTATGATCCCGCCTGTCCCACCTTTGTCAGCTCGCATAAAATTTAACGCCAACAACGAACTTTGGATGATCGCCGTCTAAAATAATAATAAACATGAATGCTTACGGCAAACGGTGATCATTTTAAAATTGCTAAGGTATAAAACTTTCTAGAGCAAAAAAAATACGCAAAGGCGGTTAAGAGACTATAATTATCATTCACAAAAGTTAGATAAAACAATATCATGTTTACCTACTGTTTGAACATCCAAATAACCTGTACCTACCTTCTGACGTAAAATACTTACAAAATTTACATCAATAATTTTCTTGAAATTCTTCGTCTCATCCGTATTCAAGACTCCCGCATTATTAATAACGCCGTCGAGCCTGCGATATTTGTCTATTACTTGCATGAACGCCAAGTTGAGTTGGGCCTCATCGGCAATATCACATTTTATGAACTTCGCTCTTAGGGCGCCAAACTTGTTCAAGAGTTCGAGTTCGAGCGCCGCGCCCTCCCTCTCTGCTATGTCGAGGAAAACGACGTGCTGCAATATTGGGGAAATTACTTGTTTTATTAACTGAGACAAGGGGTTGCTTGTCATGGGGCCTGTAAACGGTACCCTTATTACTAGGAGATTATTCGTTAGACATATATTGCTTGCATACTTCTGTTATATATATATCTAGTTGGAGTTAGTTACCTCCTGTTGACTATCGTAATTACATTCTTTTAAGTTCATAACATAAAATACCTAGCTGTAGTTTGGCTAAATGAGATAAAAATGTTTTGACTTTGACTTATCTACTTTGTAACAATAGGCCAGTCAATGCAAAGGTATAGAGGGAAATGCATGGAACACATTTTGGACTTCGTAACTTTGTTTGGACTAGTTAGGAGGTGAACATATCAAAAGTCCCCGCTCGTAACCCTTGAGCCGGCTAGGAGAGGGGGCTTCGAAGGTCCAAGTTTTCGGTTTTTCGCTTAATTCTCGGAAATTATGCGTCCTAGCGACATGACCACAATGTAGAAAAGAAAGCTGATTAAATTTGCTACAAGTTTTACTCGGTCAAGTTTTTCGTTATCTATACCTATAAAACAATACCGTGGTTGACTGACTTGCTGAGTGACTGACTGACAGACAACGCACAGCCTAAACCATTGGATCTAGAGACTTGAAGTTTGGCACACATATGCCTTATGTATCATAGAGGTGCACTAAGAAAGGATTTTTCGAATTTCAAACGGGATAGGGAATAATTGGGATCTATATTTTAGAATCAATGTGGCTCTATCTCCATAACTATAATTAATTAAGATTTCAAATTTGGCGTGCAAGTAGGTAATAATAACAGCTAAAAACAGTTTCCAGGATTTTTCTTAATTCTTGGTTATTTCTTTTAATTAAAGAACAAACATATTATTTTCATAAAAATTTTTCGTGATAAAGTGGATGTAGCGGGCGGTGATAAAGCGGGCGGGGACTTTTGATATCTTCAATTTCAGCTCTTAAGCTGTTCTGCTTATATAGCATTTTGCAGGAGATGTTAGCTGCTATTATCACCTACTTGCACGCCTAATTTGATATCTTAATTAATTATAGTTATGGAGGTAGGAGCCACTTTGATTCGAAAATATAAATCCCCCTTATTCCCTATTCCGTGGGAATTTCGAAAAATCCCTTCTTAATGCACCTCTATGATACATAAGGTATACGAAGGGCGGCTGATAAGTAATCTCCTTGGTCAGAAATATATACAAAAATAATGCTGGCTGGTATGGATTTATATTCGTTTGTTATTCTATTTTCAAAATGTATTACATTCATTTGTTTATTGCATCCCGTTTATTTGTCTCCTACAATTGTTTCAAACATGTCGGTAAAAAAAGTGAAAATGGATAAAATCGAGCAGCGTGCGGTGATTAAGTTTTAGACTAAAGAAGGGAATACGCCTTCGGAGATCAGACAGCGTATGTTACGTGTGTTTGGCAGTTCGTGTTCTTCCGAATTTGTTATAAAGTTTTGGTCAAAGCAGTTTAAGTTAGGTCGTGAGAGCCTGGAAGATGATCCTCGTAGCGGAAGACCAGTTTCGGCCGTCACCGATGAAAATGTAGCCAGGGTGAAAAAAATTATATTAGAGGACCGACGAGTGAAGCAGTGGGAGATAGCTAGAGATGTGGGCGTCAGTAAAGAGCGAGTCAATGAAATAATTCATGAGCATTTGAACATGTCCAAGGTTAGTGCACGTTGGGTCCCCAGAATGTTGACTGCATTTGACATGGAGAGGCGTGTCAAACGTTGCGAAGAGTTTTTGGACATGAGTCGAGGGAAAGAGGAAGAAATAATTTCTAGAATTGTAACATGTGATGAGACTTGGATTCGACAATGGGACCCGGAAAGTAAGCAAGAGTCGTTACAGTGGAAATTTAAGGATGAGAAGCCGCCTCGGAAATTCAAGGTCTGTCCATTGGCAGGTAAACTTATGGCTACAATCTTTTGGGACACAGAAGGGAGTTTGCTCATAGATTATTTACCGAAGAAAACTACAATGAATGCTGATTATTACTCAAACTTACTATATCAACTAAGAGAGACAATAAAAGAAAAACGGCGAGGTAAACTAAGCAAAGGAATTCTGATTTTGCACGATAACGCACCAGTGCATACCGCCCGCACAACGAAGCTAGCAATTAAAGACAATGGCTTCAAAACCATTGACCACCCCCCTTATAGTCCAGATTTAGCCCCCTGTGACTATTTTCTGTTTAGACTTCTCAAGCAAGACCTCAGGGGACGAAGGTTTATGACCGATGACGAAATGAAGGCTGCGGTTACTGACTTTTTTGACGACAAACCGAAAGATTTTTTTTTAATGGTTTAAATTCAATATTTGAAAAATTTTATAAGTGCATTTTACTAGCAGGGGACTATACAGAAAAATTAAAAAAAAAATTAGCCACGACAGTCTTTTGTTTCATTGTTAGGTAGATTACTTTTCAGCCGCCCCTCGTATGTGTGCCAAATTTCAAGTCTCTAAGTCCAATGGTTTAGGCTGTGCGTTGTCTGTCAGTCAGTCATTCAGCAAGTCAGTCAATCAAGGTATCGTTTTATAGGTATAGATATCGAAAAACTTGACCGAGTCAAACTTGTAGCAAATTTAATCACCTTTCTTTTGTATATAGTGGTCATTGTCGCTAGGATGCATAGTTTCCGAGACTTAAGCAAAAAACCGAAAACTTGGACCTTCGAAGCCCCCCTCCCCCCCGGCTCAAGGGCTACGAGTGGCGACTTTTGATATGTTCACCTCCTAACTAGTCCAAACAAAGTTACGAAGTCCAAAATTGTGTTCCAAGAATTTCCCTCTATACATTTGTTAGCGCATTCAATGCCTGGCCTACAAGTAATCAAACAGTTGTACCTTGCAAGTTTCATCATGTTTTACGAAGATTGAATCTCTTGGATTTTAAGCGTACAAATATTTCTTTACCCTTGCATTTTCTGCTAACAAGGCCCTGACGACACCTGCTCCCACACCCGCCGCCCCACCGGTTACCACAAACACTTTCTCATCTATATTTTCCGAAGGTTTAAAAATACTGCACGCCATATTAGTAACAATTACTCTACAAAACAAATCACTAACCGAATTTTTATCACGTCAATCCATTGTTTTCAGATTACTAAGAAAATGCCGAATGATTAGATAGTTTTATCAGTTCCAGTTACTATAGATATAAAATTATCTGTTGATAAGCCACTCGTTAAAACGTCTTTTACGTTCGTGGTGCGCGCACTATCTGGTCATAAACGGTTTTATACATAAAACAAGTATTGTATTTTATTTTTGCATTGACCCTTTTGTTATCAGTCAGTTGACTTCCTTCAATTAAAGCGGTAATAATACTCGACATTAGCGATAAGAAATGGAAGCATTTCACTTTCCTATCCATATGATTGTTTAATTGATTGATTGATTTGATATTCGTCGATTCTCACTAATCATATTTATTATTTTAGAAAGCATGGTGAAGTGTTTGACAGAAAAAAGCGGGCAAACACATTATGAACCTGTTGTATAGACCCCGATGCCACAAGATGATGTACAGTAGGAATGATTACAACATGTGTTTTGTCATTTAAAACTGTCTTCCGGAAAACTTAGAAATGCTAAATGGAAATATTTTTAGACGCTGCCTCACAGACTGGCTCTTAGATAGATGTTTTTATATTATTAATCGTTTGCACGTCTGCGTGCAGGCTGAATACACTGGATAAAAATGTTGTACAATCTGTACAACCAACGGTATTCTAACAAAATAAACAATTCTTTCATTCTTTCTATTTCTTTGTCTCTTGACACTGGGCTAGGTGTGGCTTAGAGTATGTCTACATCTTCTGTAGAAGTTAAGAAGAAATATTTGTATAATATTTGTTAACAATAAAACATTAGTGTGCTGTGTGAACCACGCTATTCCCTCCCACGGCCTGAACAACTTCACAGGCGCTTTCACGTCTGAAACTTGTGACTTTTCTTTCACTACTGAATACTAAGTAAGTTTGCACAAGTGTTTACTAAATTTGATTCCGGCTCACGCGCTTCAGCTTACTTAGTACTGATATTAAATCACCAGTACTGACAGAGATGTACAAAATAGTTAAAAAAAAAGTATTTAAATACAAAATGCAAATACTTTTCTAATTTACCATTTCAAATGCAAAATACGAAATGCTTTTGCTTTTTGTATTTTAAATACTAAATGCAAAATACGTATTTTCAAAATACTTTATTCAAATAAAATACTTTTAGGTGAAACTCCGGTTCTTTACCTATTTACTAATGAGTAATTTTATCTCGGTGCTCTCAAATTATACATAATTTTTTGGATCCAAAATGGCGGATGACAGTTTGTCACTTTTGACACAAAAAATAGATACTAGTGCCGATTTCGTGTTTTTGTTGTAGGTAGCGAGTACTAAAACATAACCCAACCAATCATGTCACAGCGCTGCTGAGTAAACGACATTTGGACACCGACCACCTGTAGCTTTCAACTTTGACGCTGGCAAAATTATCCTACCGGACAGAAGCCAAGTAAAAAAAAAAGTCTTTTTCGTGTAATTTGACCTCGATGCGCTCAAATTTGACATTAGTTTTTTGGATTCAAGATGGTGGATGACAGATTGTCACTTTTAACACAAAAAATAGTCACGGGTATCGATTTCGTGTAATTTGACCTCGATGCGGTCAAGTTTGGCATTTTTTTTGGATCCAAGATGGCGGATGACAGTTTGTCACTTTTGACACTAAAAATAGTCACGGGTGTTGATTTCGTGTAATTTGACCTCTGCAACCTTAAATTTAACATTATTTTTTGGATCCAAGATGGCGGATGAAAGTTCGCCACTTTTGATACAAAAAACAGGACTTTTGATGTCATGTTATTCGGTTCCGGTCTTCGGTGATAACGAATTTGCCATTAATTTTAGGATCCAGGATGGTGGATAGCAATTTGTAATTTTTAACATAAGTTTGATTGTTTGACTTCTTTTAATTGTCCATAACGTCAAACCGCTATCTTGGATCCAAAAATAATGTAGGTACGTATTTAAATAATTACATGTTTATCGCTCATCTACCATTTTCCTCGCTGCAGTGTGATGAAAAGTTGTGTTTTGCTCGGCTGCAAAGTTGTTATGCATCTCGTGCCTTGAAACTCTCGCTGCGCTCAGAATTCTTTTTTTGTACCAGTCGCTTCGATCTTGGTTCAATCCTAGAATCCTTCGCTTGCTCGGGTTTCAATACAAGCACTCGCACCAAAAAATAACTTTGCCCTTGCACAACAAATAACTATTCCACTGGTGCAGAACTTAGTAGGCAGGTGTAGAGCACCTAATCCAACACCCAAAACTTTCCTTTTGCTAATAAACACTTTTTGATATTGATGGCGTCGAAACAGAAAGACTGGTGATCGAAGTAAAACCAAATACTTAAACCAATTTTATTGATCTCGTAAGGCGTTAGCGCGTAGCGTCTTGTTCCCAGATAACGTTTATTTTGTTTGGTCAGATTGCATACAGATTCGTAAGGTTGGCTGACCCATTTACATGAAAATTTGAGTGGTAATGTAGGCGAAACTTAGCAGTTGGTACTTAAAAAAGTATTTCAAATAATATGCAAAGTGTTTTTTTTAAAAAGGTATTTAAATACAAAATATAAAATAGGTATTTTGTATTTTGTATTTGCATTTTAAATACAAGTATTTCAAATAAGTCACAACTCAGAGCACTGAACATGTACTAAGGTATTATATACGTCTGCCGTCTTGAATTCAACTTATGCGGGATCTCAAAGGTTTAGACACACACACGGGATACAGCCCATCCGCTTATTTGTGTTGCGAATGATGTAACGAGAACCCACGTAAGCTGTGCGAGAGATAATAATGAATTTAACAATGTGGCTATACATTTATCTCCCTTTAAAATTTCACGAATATGACAAGTACATTATAATGTACGTTGTTTTGGCTTCGCGGCCTTTTTATGTTAACTCATCATTAACGATTAGCCCTGTTGCAGAACTCCATAGGAATTTCGTAAAATCGATTCCTATTCTTTGTATAAATGGAGCTCTACAGTACTGTGTCAAATTTTAGGCTTCTAGATTCCAAAAAGTTCGGACTGGATGTTGAAGAGTCAATCGCTTTTCTTCTTCACATTTAAATAAAAAAAAATACGTACCTTATAAATACAATAACATCTACGTCTCACGTTTATATTCGTCCAAATACCGTACTCCTAAAGAACCTCGACCGCAAATAGATCCTTTTCTCTCAGAATCACTTCAAAAAAGGAGGGTTCGTCAATCTGACGTAGGTGCTTACAAGACATGTCTGCGGTAGCTCATTCTGACCTCAGCAGAGATGCGTCGAGTGCGCCATTCAACACGCAACAATGATGGCTAATAGACCGGCTAACGACGCCGACGTAAGGGGTCGTGTGATCGTACAGTTCAATATGGTAACAGATTTTGGCGTCTTCTCTGTCGACAATACTTAGCGATCCATAGCGAATAATTAATATAGGACCAAGACATCTACTGTTTCTTACCTTCAAAATTGTTTATTACGCTCCTAGCTGATCAACTAGCAATTCAAAAATGTGAAAAATAATGAACATGAAGAGTTTTCTTGATTGATAATGTGCATCATACATAGCATGTAAGTGTGTATAACGTCAAGTCCCTTTTCTTGGCAAAACTAATAGATATAATGCTATATCTTGGAACTCAATTTAACGATAGTTTTAGTGACATTAAATAAATACGTGACCTTTTAACGCCAGACTCAACTTTTCTTAGGCAATTTTTATTAGAGCTATGAAAAATGCGTTGACAGTGGGGTGGAAGTGCGGTTGAGGGTGGCCATAGAGGCGTGAAGTGATTTTGAAAAAGCTTGAATAGCACAATGGATGGCCGAGAATGAAGATATCCACGGACATTCTTTCAGAATTATAATGTACGGTAACTTTACTGTGGCAATATAATAGTAAAGTTTGAAGTAGGTACTTATACTTACGCAGATGTGTAAATATCTAACCTATCTTAAATGACTGTTGCCTTTGAGTGAATCTCTTAAGCTGTCAATGTATGTTGGGGACATAATTTTAAAAGTTTTAAGTTAGCGTCCTGTTCAAACTACAAATTAAACTGTGACCAATATACTCGATCGGGTTGCCGAACTGAAAATTAATACTTGCTGAAAAGTACGCCGTTCTTGTCATCCGGTTTCTACTTAGGTACTACAGTGAATCCTGAAACCTCCTGAATTTTCATGCCTCCATTGAAAGCGATTCTCATCAAAGTGTAAACTCAAACATTAAAAATTGGCAGTCTTTATCATATCAAGCATTTTACATCGCATGCATAACAAAATATGCTAAACCGTGAAACTTCCATTCCAAACACGTAGGTAACTACACATTGTTTAAAACGCAACCGTCTGCTCTTTTAGAGCTCTCATTGTTTTATTATTAACGAGAAGAGAGAAATAAGTAGAATAATTCCACAGCGTAGACAAAGGCAGGCACTTCAGCTGGAATGCGGCCGAGTCAGCCGCAACCAGGATCCGGGCTCCAACTGGGCTAATGAGTAAACTCATGTTTGCTACTTGCTTATGAAAACGTGTTCTTCTAGTTTATGGACTTAGAGTTTGTATAAGTTCGGAGGTCAGCAGTAGGTTTGTTAGAAATGTGAGAAATTTCAACAGACAAGTTTTCGGTCTCGCGAATTTGTTACAAGGAACAAAGGCATACCTTATGAAATGACAATTGTTAAAATTACATTTTTGCCCCCTGGGCCCCGTTTCTCGAAGCTTATTAGACTAACAATATTTGTGTTTTGTTTCATTTGTTAATGTAATTTACGAGACAAAACACTAATATTATTAAAGCTTCGAGAAACGGGGCCCAGAACACACATACATACATATTTACATATTTATGTAAACATAGAGCTTCATAGTAAATTCATCAGCATTAGGGTTCCGAACTAAAATGGCAAAAAGTACGATTTATGATGACTCGAGTCTGTCTGCCCGTCAGTCTGTTGGTCACTGCTGGTTATCTCAGGAACTATTACATTATTCAGGGGTCAAAACTCTTTTGATTAGTATATTAATTTGGAGGTATCAAAAATACCGGCAAGTGCAAGGTTTCAATTGAAGAAAAGAAAAATATGGAACTGGTGAACAAACATGCTTACAGTTAATGTTTGCTCCTAACTCAGACTAGTTTTTCCTCGTAAACTTAGTTTATTGAAAGTGCAGAGCGAGTCAGATAAAGTCTACATACGTGGAAGTTGTTAGCTTACTGCCAACTTGTATTCGCTAATAGCTTCCTTCGGTGACCTGTGAGTAAATTGACATGAAGTTATGAAGTTATCGTCTTGAAAATTTATTGAATCAGTCGTTACTTTGTGGAGAACACACAGACTCTGCTATCACCAACGACACACGAAACGCTTACTTGATTCAAAGTACGAGCGTGCCTAATTGTACAAAGGATTGACGTACAAGTTACTAACTAGCAATTAATAAACAATTATAATATGCCACTGAAAAAAAAAACAGCAGTGACCTGATTAATTCACAACGTATTTTTAATAAATTTATAGAGCATTAAAACTGTTCAAATCTAGTGTACAATACATTATTGACATTATGACGATTGAAGTTGTCAATATAAAGTTTCCTGACTTCACATTGTAAAATTTATGGTGTAATTTTTATCGGATCAATCGGTAATCTGATTTATGGTTTAAGATTTAAGTTATTAAACAATATCAAGAACTTCGATCAATTATAATTATTGATCGAAAGTCAAGAACAAATCAAACGTTTTTCTCACGAACAAACCTGTTTCATTGCAACTAATAATTGCAATACCTAAGTCCCGTCACTGCAAAGAAGGGCATTTAAAATCATAACGCATACCTCGGTCGTCAAAAACAATCGCCAATTGAAGTGGGCCTCATATCCATGGAAATGGCTCTCTATTTGGCTTTAGCTTCTGCCCGCCGCACTATTATGGTTATTACTATCGGGATCGGTTCAGTACGATGGCGATATAGTTAAGTGATACTAAAAGGTCCATGTTTGATTTTATGAACAATAAAATAAGCATTTAAAACACCAGTAAAATCTTACTCGAAAAATACTGTGTAAGTGCCTTTAAACTGCCTCTGCGTTTCTTTGTCTTGTTATCTTTGGCTTGGAAGCAAGGTAATATCTTTTTCACACCACCTACTCGACAATGCCTTATTAAATATCATGCAAACTTCACTCAAAGTCATTATTACCCCTTGGCTTTAGCCGGGCAATAATGAGATTTGTACTTCTAATAGTTCTTATTGTTATGGTCTTAAAGTTCAATTTCGTTTAAGATCGAACTTCTTTGAAAATTGAGTTGGCCACGGCCAAATAAAACAAAAGCAAGACGCCGCTGCCCCACTACCACTACGCGGTCTTCGACCATCCAAGTACGCAGTAAATAAATTGCAAAGACTAATTTTAATAAAATGTCGAGTGATGGAAGTGATTTGACGTCGGCGTCCATTAAATTAGATGCCTTAGGCATTGTTCGTTATATCGTAATCTACTCCCAGAGGAGTCAAAAGAGAAAAATCGGATGGTCATTGTACAAAGAAGTCAAATGTAAGTATTTACGGCCCAAAATGTGGAATTTTTAATGTTTTTTAAATATCTATTGCGAATGAAGCAGTGAGTAGAGTACCTACTACCTGCTTTATTAAATGTATTTCTTGTAGCTATTGCAGCTAAGTATACATAATAATAAATAAACTCGACTTATATACATGAGTGACCTGTTTTATTTCACTATGATTGAGTCTCACGGTATTTTCACGGTATTTCATGTTAAAAGCGGCAAATCTTTACGGAGAGGCCTTTCTTTTTATTGTCTCTCAGTAGGTGAGAAAAGTAGAGTATACTCCTCAGGGACAAATATGTTTTGTCTTGGACGCGATTAAATCCTTCGCTGCACTCAGGACTCAATCTTAATTCCCTCGCTTCGCTCAGGAATTAACTCATAACACCCTCGCTACGCTCGGGGGTTAAATTTGCAGTCTTTCGTTATGCCCAGTATTTAATATCGCCCCCGTGACATAAAACAGTGCTTTATCCCCTTGGTGTACAATCTACTATTACTTACTAACCTACTTCACTCACTTTACTCAACTATTATGCAGCCTTCATTTTTCACTTCGGAAAAATGCAGTCTGTAATATTCTACAAAAGCAAACTCGTTGGCAAAAATCTAGCGTCAACTTTAACCCTTTGGACGCCAAGAACACCCAAAGCTTTAGATAGAGGAGCAGTTTAATGAACCGTCAAGAATTCAGCCAGTGGTTGTATAAGTCTAAGTGAACACTCCAGTAAGTTTTAATTTGCTTCATGTATATTCCAAATAATTCCAATATTTAAAGCGGCCAAAGGGTAATGCAAAACGCTTGTACTTAAGTAAAAGGGTACACAGGAGCTTGAAGCGAATGATCCCGAAGGCTACGAAATCCATTACAGCTATACCATAATCAAAAGCTCATTTGGTAAATATTTCAAATTGGAGTCTAGACTGCAATCTAGCTTCGAACCTGCTTATTCCGTGTGTTACAGAACGGAAATTGAAATGCCACGAGGTGTTTTCGTTGGCAGCAGCACATTTAAATTTCATCAAAGACTCACGGGAAGCATCCCTTGCGACATAAAATTGTATTTTCTACCCGAGTAAAGCGTATACGTCGGAGGCGTCGGGCACAATTTTGCTTCTTCACTTCACGTTTTGTTTATGAATGTCTCGTCCGATCTGTTATGTATCTATCGGATTTCGTTGGCTGCCTTCTGATACGATTGGGAAGGATTTTGCATCCTACCTCATTGTTAATCAAATGTGTGTTACCTATAAAATTAATAAGCTTACCAGTCATCACTGCTAAGAATGAAATTTTGAAATGCTTGCTTTGTATACTTAAATTCTCGTTGATTTCAGTGACAATTGTTCTTATTGTAGGTCACTGACAATTAAATCTGCCTTCTTTTAAAAGAACAAAAGAACCAGTAGCAGTATTTAAACGTAAACTGCAAGCAATTCCCTCAGAGAGCATAACATTGTTGAAACATATTCAATCGGAGGCCACAATTCGCGGGGGCTTGCGAATAAAATCCCAACTCTTATTCTCTTTGTTGCATTGAAGCATAAATTCTTGAAAGTAGAATCCTTATCGACACTTTATCCCGTAGATACAGCGGCGAGATGCAATTTGCACCCTCAAATTGCGTTTTCCGCGTTGCCTGGTTCTATTTCGGTCAACTTGCCTGTCTCGGAATTCTCAGCGAGAGTTAAACTGAAGGTTACTTCAAATTCAACACAATTTCAGTGGACACAGTGGACATTTCTTTTATGTATATCAGTGGAATGGTAGCTTTTTGAGTCTCGGATTCTAAGTAGGTAGCGCGAGCTGCGATTTAAAAAATTTAAATGTAAAAGCAGTTAAAAAAAACTGTGGAAAGCAAGTTGTTCCGCCTATATTAACGAACGTATTATTTGCTTACCATCGTTATACAGCAAAACAGATTAGTGTTTTATTTGCTATATCTTACCTACTTAACTTCAGTCCTTCGTCGGTCAGAAAATCTATCTAGATCGTTAGCTTGCGCAAAATAATATTACGAAAAGCACTGACGTAAAAATAAATTTATAGTGAACGTTTTTTTATTACTACCTGAGCCGGGCAACCGGGCATGCCTCGCAATATTAAATACTTTGTTTTAGGGCTAGGTACTATTAAAAAGGTGCTTTGTCCCAAGTGCAGTATTATATAAAATGTTTTTAGGTAAATACCCTTAGCCCACAACATGCCCACAAACGAAGTGCTTTTATGACAGAAATACTTCCCGCGTTTTTCAAGTGCTTGCGTCTGCTGAAATGAGTTACGTTAATTCTGGCTGCATGCCTTCGATAACTCTGTTTTTAAAAATGCCTACCGTAGGATATGCAATGTATAAAATGCGTAAAATTCGCGTAGCTAACGTGCTACCTCCACTTTACCATAGGTACTCCATTTCAATAATAAGTACTTACGTAATACCTACTTCAACTGTTTCATTTGTATAATTTTGTACTCGACCGCGATTTCTGTTCGTAGCTAATTTTTGAGACCAATTTTAAAACAGATCCTGGCTTTTCTTTTCATCAAAGTTACAAATGCAACCTGCATTGCCGGATGCGTTGCATTCGTCCACATTATGGAATTCGAAACATTAGAAGTAATTGTATTTTTTTTCTTTATTTCCAGGTCTTATTCGACAGCTTTACTCTTGGTCGCTTCACGTCCTTCACCGAAGATGGTTGTCCCGACGGCTACATGCAGATTCAGGAAGCGAGTCGGCCACAAGTCGGAGGCTCCTGGTGCGGCACATCCTGGGGCCCCTCGATATACTACAGCGAAACCAAGTCCATCACACTCATCATACGTCTACTCCATCTGTCCAAAGAACAGAACAATTACAACTTTGATTTCCGAATGGCGTACAAGGTCTTAAGAAGAGAGTATGCTACCGTACGCTTTGGAGGAACGCCTCCATCAGGTAATCGAATCAAAATATTTACCTACACAGTACATGATTTGATGTACCACCCTCGCTTAAGTCGTTACACACATTTATTTCCCAGCTTCTCCATTCGAATCAAACCATAAATCGTATAATAAATAAAACGTCCCACGAAGAGATTACTTTTTACGGAAAAACAAAAGAAATAGGCAGCAAAAAACCGTTCACAAGTATCATAACAATTTCTCGTTTCAGAACGCCCTTTTTTCAAGCTCAGGCCTATGCCTTATCCCGTAAACATATCACGGGGTGAAGATACGAACGTCGCAAGGACGACAAAAACCGAGTATTACCTCGGGGATTTGATCTCCGGAACTTATTGCTCGCGGATCTTCAGCGACTGCGATCGTAAAAACTGTAGGCTACAGTCACCAAATTTCCCTGGCGTTTACCCGAGAAATTTGACCTGCTACTATGCTGTGCGTCAACACGAAGTGCCTCAAGGAAAACACGCTTTAATTGTGGTAAAACAACCAAATGGTCAGCTCGTCTCAATTAGGAGTCAGAAGGCATTGTACGCCGCGTCTCAACAAGAGCGGGGAAACAATGGGCGCGAGTTGAAAGTCTGGCAACAATGCGATGAAGTGCAGGACTATGTTACGGTGTACGATGGTTATACGACGCGAGATCCTGTTATTCTGAAGTTTTGTGGCGGAGGCGTCGCCATCCCCGAGGCTATATCGAGCGGGCCTGAGTTATTGGTGGAATTCACGACTTCACCTTTCGGAACATTCTTGCAGCCGGCGACTTTGCAATCGTTACATGGATTTCAGTTGGAAGTCGAGGTACGTTGAAATTCATATTTCTTTAATTTTAAACGACCGATAAAGTTTTGAGAGTGTCAGAGTGTACCTACGCTGCGCTATAATATTGAATGCAAATAATACGTCATCACCCCGAGCACGAGATCTCAGCAGAATCGAGTGGTAACGTTATCGTATCGCGATAATCGAAATTCCATATAAAATTTTAGTACCAAATACGCTTAAGAGAGGCGCTATTTCAAACGTCAAACATAAAATCTCATTGGCGATACAATAACGTTACTAGATACTCGATTCTGGTGAAAATTGATGCTCGGGGTACAGCGCCATCCGAGAATTCTATACATAAGTATTTTAATCGACTTCAAAAATGGATTACCTACATCAGAATTGGATAAAGCAGGACTCTCCTATATTTTTTTGTTAAAAAGTTCTGAAGTAAAACCATAATGCATTTAGTTGCATCCCGCAAGTCGATTTAAGTTGGCTTTTTTGAAACAGTTTGAAGTGGGATCCTCAAATTTGGACCCTCGCCAAATTGCAATTAAGCGAAAAGTTGGTGTTTCTGGGCGATAAGTGTTCGTTGTTAATGATCATTAGCTGCGATAAACGATCAGCTCATGTGGATATACTTAAGAGATGGCTAAATTTTACATCCCAAGAATTGAACGCTTTGCAAATTTATCTAAACATGAACGGGCGCCTTTAATATTTAATGTAAAATAAAAGCGTTATTTTAATATGCTTAGCTTAGAGGGAAAAGTGACTTCAGCTCGGTTCCATATTCTCATACCTACACTAAATTTATCACACAAGTTTTTCACTATCATACGCATGTAATAGATATGTCACGAAAAATAGGTCAACGATAACGTATATTATCACGGAGTGTTATTTAAAGTGTTTCGTTTCGGGTGAATGGCCATAAATCAAGAAGTGCCCTGGAGGCCTCGCTTGGGCCCCTGCCAAAGTGTAATTAGTACCGAAGGCCCCGAGCGGGCGGTCACATAATGGGGCACCGACCAAGCTGTATCCGCACATTGTTAAAACTACGAAATTAGGACGCGACCTCTTTTTACGTAAACTTAAAGGCAAATACCAGGCAACATTGTTCTACCCCCGCAAAGTTTAACCAAACATGTAGTCTTAGAAAACAATCGAACGTCTGGAATACCAATTCGGCTTCCATTTCATTAGGTTTGATTAACGATTCCGAGTCTGTTTGTGTTGTCATGCAATTAATCTATTCCAGGTCAGATTCGTCGATCAGCAGTCGCCTACGTACGCTAAGAACAAAAGGGCTTGCGAGTTTTGGATACGGGGGACGGGGAGAGGCATTTTGGAGCACCCTCAGCATTCACTTCCACCGAATACTACATGCTTGTATCACATGCAAGGGATTGACACGTCAGGCCCGTCGGGGAGGAACATTATTTACAGGCGACCGTCATTTTCAGCCCCTAGATTCAGAGTATGGTTTTCAGTATTGAAATTCTACGTAATCAACGCTCTCAACCCTAATTTACCGGAAGACGAATACTGTGGGAGCCATTTGAATATATGGGACGGTCCTATGAGAATATCGCCCGGGTGCAGTGATATTTTTTGGTAAGTGGTTTTTATCCTCCTAAATTGATCGCTCCCAAGAAGAGTTTCATCCAGAATCGCAAACTAAGTGTTAATTTCGATATGAAAACCTGACAATGTGCGTTTGAACACTATTACTTAAGCCGATCTTAATTTTGCGCAAATAGGTATCTATCTAAATATTTTGAACAGCCTTATTACAAGCAAATTTTGAATTCAATTGGGTTGATGACTAGACGCCATTTGTATTACATTTTCACTTAATCAAACTTCCGAAAACACTGAAAATTATGACGTCATAGTTGAGTAATTCAATAGAAACTTCATACTGACCGATCATTTTGACATTTCAAAAAAGTTGCTGATTTGTTCAACTAAGGTAGTAGGTATCATCTACAACTGTCTGGTATCACCTTCATTCCTTTTCTATCGGTTTTGTGCTACCCGCAGTCAATGGTTTCCCGCAGTCAATGGTTTCCCGCAATCTTTACCAACGATTCGCCTTCCAAAATTCTCATAATCATCTTTTATTGCAGTGACAAAGAGCGTTCAGTACAAATGTCTCGCGCCACATCAGCTCAATCGGTCATCGTTGGTCGGCCTCCGACCAACGCCACGCTTATAGCTCGGTTCTGCCGCGAGCGAGCACCAAGGACCTGTGAGCACGCTATTTTAAGAAGGTCAAGGACTTGTGCTCGCACTGAAAGCTTCTTGTCAAAGGGAGACTCGCTGACGCTGGAGTTGAAGCTGACGCAGGGAACGGCTTTAAAGTATGTTTATTAGCAATAAATACAACTTATAAACGTTGAAAACCTCCGAAAATTTAATTTCGAAGTCTCATGATCTCCAAAACGGCATAAATGATTTTAATGAAACTTAGCTTAGAACGCATCTTGGTTAAACTACATTTCGATTAAGAAAAACAACGTCCATCTCTGTCTACCCTTTTAGAAGTACCACATTTAGTTTATTTTGAGATCAACATTTTATTTACGTGTCTCCTAAATTTATAACAATTTTATTCCTATTTTATCTATTTTCAGACCAATATTCTTCAAAGCTTTATACGAGTTCGTTGACCTCCACCAAGACGGCGAGCCGTGGGGGCGTGGTCCGTGTTCTAGAAGATTCTCATCTCGGTCCTTCCCCGAAGCACCACCAGATCCACCGGTTACATTTTCATCGCCAAGAGACGTATTTCTATACGGCCGAGGCGGTTCAAGAAACATTAGGTAAACATTCTTTACCTTCTGTATATTGGAAATTTGGTGTATTTGGAATTACGTGTATTTTCAATAAACTATCCATAATTATACCTATTAAATAGGTTGCCTAAGGTGTACTGCTGAGGGTTATATGATGAGGAAGATGCGACAGAACGAAACAATGGTCTAACAACTACTGCAAGCCTCTATCTCTGAAACATATTATTGATAGGTTTTCCCTAAAATCTACGTCGATTAAAGTAATCAGTTTTCATTGGTATGGACCTCCGTAAAGTAACACCTAATTCAATAAACTGACAAACTATTTTGTGCCATTCCAGCTGCACCTATCGCTTCGAAGCCAACCCCGGTGAGGTCATTCGACTCCGCGTATGGGGCGTTCGGAGCGGAGGCCGTCTCTGCCGCTCTGTACACTCCGCACATTCACAATGGTACCGCTGCGCTGGTGACCCTACAGCCGCTGTTAGGATATTTGATAGGCTGTGGAGAGACAGCGGGCCTGGTGTACCAAGGGATTGTTTGTGCAGGTGAATACTTTAAGTGCTAAGATATGCATAAGTCAACTCCAATGAGCTTCGGAGCCAACCAAGTGAGGTGATCAGACTTCACGTCTGGAGCTAAGGCCATTTCTGCCGCTCTGTGCACTCGGCTCACTCACTATGGTTCCGCAGCGCTGGTGGTTCTACGGCTGCTGTGAGGATATTTGATAGGCTGCGAAAGGACAGCGAGCTTGGGTGATGTTGGTCATAGTCTCATAGTAAAATAAATAACACAGTAGAAGGGATTCGACCCGTATCAAAAATACGCGTGCCCAATGCCCAATTAGACGAAATAAATTGTTGATGAAGTCTCAATTTTTGCCTTTGTAGTGATCAATTACTAAACAACTACATAATAATATGTTGTAAGGTACCTAGCGCTAGACAAGATTATGTTCGACCAGTTGTTATTCTGCCGCCTTTCGGAAGTTAGGCAGAGTCTGCGTCAAAAATAACAGTAAAGCCCAAGTCCTCTCATTGTAAGAGGAGGCCTGTACCCAGCAGTGGGACGTAAAACAAGGCTGATAATTATAATATATACAAACACTGAAATTTTTTGCATTCAACATTTCCGTGATTTGAATGCAACTGGCCAGTTAGTACTTAATTAATTATACTAATGAAGTACTACAGAGATATAATTATCAGTGTGTCAATAATCATAGAATGATTGTGTATTTTTCAAAGTTATGTTATTGAATGTTACAGTGACATCAACGAGTATGAGTTTACATCCACCGCAGCCATCGCCGAGCTGAAGTTCGATGTCGTCAACATGTCAGCGTTGGACGACTTCAGGTCGTTTGGCTTCGAAGCTTCAGTGGAGTTCGTGAGGCTAGAAACAGTTTGTGAGAGCTCACACAAAGTGCACGGGGCTAGTGGCGAACTGAGGCTGGCTGCTTCTCATCCGATGTCTGATGCGGTAGGAATTATTATACAACTTCTAGCGGAATTTGTGGCATTGTAAGGAATCTAGTTTAATGCAGTTGGATTCATCTTACCAGGGTTGTGACAGTTTTATAGCACGCTAAGATGAAATTGAGCTATGGAGTCGACATTAACATTAACTTACTCATACTCATTTTAATCAATCAGGAAATGCTTAATCATCCCAAATAAGACTCTTAAGTAATGAAAATGAGAGATTAAAATTGTACCTAAGTAAAATTAAAATTACCTTTTGCAAACTATTTTAGGTAGGTATATAATCATTTCCGTGTATTTACTTTATATATTACTATATTTATATATTTACTTTGATGGTGGTGATAACTGCTATTTTTGTTTATAATATAACTATCGAAATTAATTAAATGAATGAGTATGAGTAAGAACTGAAATTTAATGTTGATGTCGACTCTACAACTCATACATTGGTAAAAACGTAATGCCTACTGGTGTTTTATTAATGGAATTCAAAAAGTCAATTTCGAAACGTAGAGATATTTTATATGCGCACTTAACATGCAAGAATGAAGAACGTCTAAGGTAAGAATAGCGATAGTAAACCTTACCCTCTTTGTTATTACAGGAGCATTGCGAACACCGTCCCTGGTTGATCGACCCGTCACCAGGCCGCTACCTCTATCTTCAAATCCAAGGAAGCATTATCAAAGAACCAGAACTGGACAACTTTACCCTCCTGAACAATATCACCGTTGCACCAGACTTGCGGCATTTATGCAGAACTCAGAACAGAATAGCTGTGCACGCTGGTGGATTGTCACCTATATTCATTTGCCCTCATCCGCCTGAGGAACAGGTACTAATGTCAATATTAAAGTTGCTTGATACTCACTAGTTCAATCGAATCAATATTAGAGTCGTTACTTAAATCTGTCTTATTTACAATCTATAATTCCTTCACAAGTTTCACAACAAGTTTAGTAGGTACTTTCCATGGGATAGCCATTAATTCCAAGCAGATACGAACACCTTATATAAGACCAGATTACAAGAAATGATAGACCATGTCTCCAAATACGAGGGCTGCTTGATAAGTACCCGTTTTCTAAATATATTAATATCACTGACCGCAAATAAGTATACCACCCTTTTAAGCCATTTTTCAGAGACGGGAAAATTAAAAAAAATGGCTATCTTTTGTTTTTTTTCTCATTTGACAACGATTCAGTGAAGGCGTGAACTTAAAATTGTTAGAATGGAGAAAGAACAGTATCGGTCTGTAATTAGATTCTTATTTTTGGAAGGAAAAACATGTGATGCAATAAAAGTAAGAATGCAAGCGGTTTACCATGAATGTGCTCCTTCTATGACAACCGTCAGGTATTGGTATAACGAGTTTAAGCGGGGAGAACAACCGTCTTTGATGAGGATCGCCCAGGCCGGCCAGTTACGGTGACTACAGACGATATGGTTAAGAAAATTGAAAATATCGTTTTAGCCGACCGCAGAATTAAACTTCGAGAAATCGTTGATGCTGTAAACGTTTCAATCGAGAGGGTACAACACATATTAGAAGAAAAATTGGGTATGAAGAAAGTATCGGCGAGGTGGGTGCCGCGTTTACTCACGGAGGAGCAAAAACGTAACCGACTGACTACTTCGGAGCAGTGTTTGGCCGTGTTCAAACGTAACCCGAAGGAGTTTCTGCGTCGCTCCGTGACCGTGGACGAAACGTGGGTCCACCACTACACCCCGGAAATGAAAGAGCAGACGAAGCAGTGGATTTTACCGGGTGAACCTGCTCCAAAGAAAGCAAAAACCGTCCCATCGGCTGGAAAGGTCATGGCGACCGTTTTTTGGGATTCGCAGGGTATTATACATATTGACTATTTAGAAAAGGGAAAAACAATAACAGGGCAGTACTATGCCAATTTATTGTATGAATTTGACGCCGTGTTGAAGGACAAACGACCCCATTTAAAAAAGAAAAAAGTACTGTTTTATCACGACAACGCCCCGGCTCATTCGTCCAGAGTTGTGACGGCTAAATTAGCACAGTTACGCTACGAACTATTGTCTCACCCCCCGTATTCTCCAGATTTGGCCCCATGCGAATTCTTTTTGTTTCCCAATCTAAAAAAATGGCTCGGTGGCAAGCGATTTGGATCAAATGACGAAGTCATTGCCGCCACAGAGGTTTATTTTAATGACTTTCCAAAATCATACTTTTTGGATGGTTTATTGAAGCTTGAGTATAGGTGGAACAAATGTATAGAGTTAAAAGGTGACTACGTAGAAAAATAAATGCATATATACAAAAAAAAATTTTTTTTTTCCATAAACGGGTACTTATCAAACAGCCCTCGTATAAGGAGTGGAAGTCCATAACAAAGAAATTCCTGACATAAAACATAAATTTGACGACCTTTTTCTAAATTCCTTTACTGAAGAGAACACTTATCAATTTTCAGTACGAAGAAATAGTGGAGATATTCTCAGAAGGCTGGTCTAAGGAGGTGGATGGTTTAGCTCGGCATGTGCTTGGTCCTCCGCCGTCCCCCGATCGCTTCGATCTCGACTGGCCGAGGTCTCTGTCCGTGGAGCTTATTGCAGTGGAGAGTGGTGCTTACTATGTTTCGTGGCTAGAACTTTCTAGAAGGTGAGGATACTGTTTGTTGCTAATCACTGCTCCCATAAATACTTACTCGCAATACCTGCAGACTGTGGATGCGTTGCTAACCTAGAGTGCTAAGACATAATGCCTCCTATGTTGATAATTTCCTAATAACAAGAAAATTTGAGCTGCAAATCAATAATGCTGCTTCATTTTAATATCTTAACGTTGGAATCAGACATCAACTACGTATATGAGGCAACGATTATGTAATATTGATTTATTATATCATAATCAAGTCAAAGACTACAAGGAAGGAAAATAAGCAAGTGGGTCACCTGATGATAAGAGATCACCACTGCCTATAAACAGATGCCCGGGGGGTTTGCTGATGCGTTGCCAACCTAGAGTGCTAGGATGAAATGCCTACAATTCTGCAGAAGTCACTGAAATACACTGCGATACACGTCACAACTTACATTTCAGACACGCCAGCAATCGCGGCGGTGTATTCGCCCTGTCCGGTGACTGTGAGTACCGCTGTGCATCCCTAGACGCCTGCATAGAGCCGGCGTTGTGGTGCGACGGCATCGCGCAGTGCCCCCACGGGGAGGACGAGCGGCTGGCGCAGTGCTCCGCGCTGCTCCGCGTGCCGGCGCACTACGCTGCTGCCTTGCTGGCGTTCTCTGTACTGGCGGCTTTTGCTGTGGTTAGTAAGATAGACTAAAGACAAATACGACTTTGTTAGGACGACAATACCTGCTAAAGGCCAAGCATCACCAGATACGTGTGCGGGCACTTACACTGCGTTGTAAAGTATTATGTCACACCGCTTGCAACACGCATTACTTGCACGCGGTGTGGCGTCTCTTATGAGGATTTATACTTTACAACGCATGAACGCAGCTGTAGAACGCGCAAGTTCAGGTGCGCGTGCACGCACACCCATACGATGTGGCTCTTCTCTAAAGGTAGATTCTCACGGTGCGTGTGATTACGGACGTATGCGGACTAGTTTACACCGACTCGCCATTAGAACAGTGTCGTTTATGGCAACGCAGGCAAGTCCGTTAGAGATCCGCCAGGAGTCAGTAAATTCAAAGGAGCAGGGCGAAACTCAAGCGAGGTTGTCCAAATCATATTTAAGTCATGCCACCGACCATTTTTTGGCGTTTTTGGTACGGCAGATTTTGCTGAGGTTAATAAGATGTATAGGAGGAAAAGACACGCAGTAGTGACCGTAGCGACTGCGACTGCTAGTACCGATGTGGTTGTGCGTTTGTTCGCTTATTGATTCGCTGTACCTTGTTCATTTATTTGTGCTTGTATGCTACAGATTAGGTGTGTGACGTAAGCTTTATTGCGTCTAAATTAACTCACCATATTCATAAGGATAATTTGTGGGTTTTTCTGTTTTACAGATAGCTTTGGCGCGCAACTGTCGCCGTCGTCGCTCAGCGCTTCAGCAACGCCTGAAGAGCCTGTCTTCGGACACCGCCATCTTCGACGAAAAAGAAGTGATTTGCTGACCAAGCGAGGACTCCGTACGTTATGTGGAGGTCGACCGAGTCACCACGGTGTGACTGGCTTCCCGTGCGGAGTCCCTTTGGACACATGTTGCATTTTCAAATTTTTCCAAAACTGCCAGATTTGAGGATGGAATGGAAAATTTGTTAAGGGTAATGGTGTAAAATTACCGATGCAATTACTAGTTGGACGGTTGTCGAGTGTGGAAAAGTGGAGGACTGTAAGGTTTAACTTGTTAATAGGGTTTAAGGTTGTGTGAAAAAGTGTTCACATTTTTGGCACTTTGTTAAGCAGCCAGTTTTTAATGGGATATTTGGATATAAACTAATAATATATAGAAACATCTCATTTTATAGAAATGCTAATAAATAATGAAGGTAGTGTTTTTAAAGGTCGAAATGAGGAGTCCTCACTGGTGGTTCAAAGTGAAATATGAATTGAGATGATGTAAATAAGACAAGAAACTTACATTTTGGACCAAGTGCAGTCGATCGGTATTTTGTGTTTGGCTTACATCGTGAAAACTTCAATGTGGGAAGAGTTGCTCAAAGAAAACGGTTTTGTAAAGTCTGTTATGAGTGCGAATTAAACGTAATTTTTTTTTAAAGATAATATTTTATTGTAAAGAAAGTTAGTTAAAAATTAAAAAGTTTTATTTATTTTCAAAATCATTTCACAAATAAGCATCTGTATCTGTATAAACCAATTACAAAAAAGTAATGTTATCTAAATTGTAGTATTAAAATAAAAAGCCGAATTTTAAAACATAACCCACAATGTTGTGAAACCGATCGACTTTGGCACAATTTGAGTTACGAGTTATTGTGGTTTTTGCAACAACGTGTAAATAAATAGTAAATTTGTAGTAAATACTTTTCTTATTCGTTACAGTAAACATAGATTTTAGTAAGAATATCGTTATGGCAATAATTTTGTTTAAAGTTGTTTGAAGCAATCAAAATTGTAGGTACGCTGTGTTCTGAAAATTACTTAGTATTCGTATACGTGATATAAAACTGCCATTTTTTGTATAAAACAAAATATTGTTCTTGTATATTTGTGAATATTATAAAACTTGATTTTGAAGAGATTGTATTTATTATTGTTTACCGTTTAATATTGTTCAATGACGTCAACTTTATTGTATCTACGAATAATCCAAACAAAAATGGCGTCTTGAAGACATTGTTCATAATGTAGAAGACCTATCTATTGTAATTCATGAAATATCCTATTCTAATGGAAACTAAACGGTGTAAATATAACTAAGACTATTCATATCTTAGAATCGTATCGAAGTGATAACGTTTGTTTCCCAGGGAAATTACTAAATTTTACGATATCGCGTTAACTATTAGCGAAAATATTAGAAACAATTTTATCTAAATGATAGCAAAATTGCATTTGCCAAAGATATTGTTCAAACAGAAATCTATGAGTGTTATCATTCAGCTAAAAGTGTTATTTTATTAGTCATCCATTTAAGATTTTGTTTTAATTTAGATAGAAAATCATAAAGAAATGTAACAAAAATCTGAACTATTCAGTTGCAAAGAACATAATTAAAAATTTGTTTAACTTTACTTTCGGAGACACTTGGTTTGTTATACTAGTTTATAAATTGTTATTTGATTTAGATATTCTAAACATAAGATAGTGAATTTATTAATTAAGGCATTATAGTGACACAGGATAGAGTATGTTTGTATCGTCTTCCATAATGTATGAGAATTCCGTTTTTTTCCCTCCACCTGAGTTAATGCACTAAACAAAATGGAAATTATTATGGAAACTAATACAGTATCAGGTTCATCCTGGAGGACAATAATGACGGATAACTTAATAGCTAAGCAGAGATACCTAATTTCACGTTCAAAACAATGATAAATAAGAAGTTTTTAAAATAAATTATTTATTGCATGACTAATGTTTTGTTATTTTCCCTTAGCATTATCTGATACATCGCCATAGACTTGATACTAGCGTATGGACTGGCCTTTTGGTGCTCCGTTTTTGTTGCCAATTTTGTGGCACTAATTAATGCCAGGGATACGAGCCGCGTGCACGTCGCGCACGGGTGACGCTGGCGGGCTCGCTCCGCAGTCCGTTTTCTAAATGAGCTAAAGGATATTACATATATAAGTTGATGTTACATCCCACATCATATGAATAGGTCACAGCTGCCATGACATGCTGCCAAACATTTGATCGAATTTATTATCAAGTAATTAGCTACTGATTAAAATTACCTACCAACCTTACAATCAGGGTTCAAAAGTGATGTACTAAATATGTATGACAAAGTATCTTTAAAGGTGACCCGTGACCCCGTGACCGATGACGTCCTGTCCGATATAACTTTACTCAATAAGTTTATTGATTTTTGACGAGTGCATTTCCAGCGCCATCTAACAATATACTAACAAACTATTTACTTCATAGACAAGCTAAGGACAGCACGGGGTTGCTGGATAAATAAATGTTTCGAGCTTTTATCTCTAGATGTCGGGCATGCATGATTTTTTTTTTCAAAACAGTTCAAAAAATAACTAGTACCTACCACCTACCTAAGCAATATCTATTAGGGTTCTTAATTTTATTAATCCCGCCAAAAGACGAAGGCGACTAGCCAAAAATAAAGGAATGTCTTCATAGAGCAAAATATTCTATCGTGATCGTAACTTCGTAATCGTAATCGTAATCCTAACTATTATTATAAATGCGAAAGTAACTCTGTCTCTCTGTTTTTTTGTCTCTCTGTCTGTCTGTTTGTAACCCCTTCACGGGAAAACCGCTTCAAATTTGGTAAGAAGATAGTTTGAATATTGAGAAATAACACAGGCTACTTTTTATTCGGGAAAATTGTACAGTAAAATAAAAATAATAAATAATAAATATTATGGGACAATTGACCTAGTCCCAAACTACGGGTACTAGACAATGGATAAACATACTTATACAGAAAAATACATACGTACTTATATACATATTAAACATCCAAGACCCGAGAACCAACATTCGTATTCATCATACAAAGATCTGCCCCGAACGGGGATCGAACCCGGGACCTCAAGCTTCATAGTCAGGATCTCTAACTACTAGGCTATCCGGTCGTCTAATGGAGTTGCCCAGTTCCCGCGGGATAGCGATAACCGAAATGTGGCAAAGACTTGAGATATCCTGTAGTCCTATTTTTTATGCACCTAGTATATATTGACGACCGAATAGCCTAATGGTTAGAGACAATGACTATGAAGCTTGAGGTCCCGGGTTCGAATCCCGGTCGGGGCAGATGTTTGTATGATGAATACAAATGTTTGTTCTCGGGTCTTGGATGTTTAATACCTATATGTATATAAGTATTTATTTATCTATCTAAGTATATTTATCCGTTGTCCAGTACCCATAGTACAGGCTTTGCCTAGTTTGGGACTAGGTCAATTGGTGTCAATTTGTTCCATGACATTTTTTTTTTTTATTGTCATTTATATAGTTTATGTAGCCCTATAGGTAAGAATTTAACCAACTCCATTCATATGTGTTTCTGGTCAAAGGTACTTTACGCTGCAAAGGTGTTTTATGAACGTGTAAGCCTTGTGTTGCTAAACCAGGTTTGCTACCAACAACAATAGTATTTTAAGACAGTTTGATTGCTATCACGTCCGCTGCACTGTTCTACTTACGGTGTTTGAACTGCACATTTTATTGAGAAAATTTCTCAAGACCGGTTACAAAGCAATGGAGTAATGCCTTATTTAAGACTTGCAATAGCTGCATTCATAAATTCTAAAAACCCGACTATTATTAGATGTATACTGAACCAGTCTGATACCGAATAAAGTTACTATAAGATTATACAGACATTTTGCGGACGGTAGGAAACGGTGCATTCCCTCTCTGTCTGCAATAGACTAAATTAAATCCAAACATACCAACTGTAAATTTTTTGCAAGGTCCGTCTTGATCCCTGCCACCAGGTTAGGTACCTACTCGCTAATTCTGGAATTATATAGCAGAACTATTTTCCAGCACCTGATAATACAGTTTATAAAGATCCAAGTCTTCAAGGTCTAATAGGCCGCTTTTTTGCCTTCTCTAGTTGCATTATACACACTCAGACAGACAGTCGCAGACTTTAACTATCCATATGAATTAAAAACACGTCCCTTAAAAATGGGCTCCTAGAGAGTTCCTAAACGCGTCCGCGTATAGTGTAGCGCGGTGGTCTTCATAGTTGGGTCTGTGTGGCAAGTGTTGATTCGTGTAACAGTGCACGGGGAGGTGTTGCATGAAAACATACATTTCTGACATAGACGTAAAACTTCATCATTATCATTATCATAAAATCACCATGATAAAGTCACTTGCGCCACTCGATCTAGTCTGCTGTCCTTCACATCCAGTAAAACCACATCATCAAACTTAAGAGGTGCACTCTTGTCGGTGGAGTTCCTTCTCATCATCTCTCCTATGAGCCATTTCCTTGACCTCCTGATACGACACGACACCGGCCTTCTCCTTTATCTGGTTCATGTCGCTTCGCCTAGGTCGACCTCTTCCTCTCTGTCCTTCAATTTTTCCTTCTAAAATGGTTTTAAAGAAATTGTCGTGTCGTATCAAATGTCCGATCATTTTCCCGCGTTTATTCCAGTAAAACATTCTTACGTAAAAGGAGTCACATCTTTATCTTTACAAAGTCCCATATCAAGAACCTTAAGCATCCCATTTGAACAAATAAATATAAACAAAAGTCAGCCGGTAGCGTGAACGTAACCCATTTATCGAGGGGAACCCCGATTCCCGTTTTTATCACGGACACGACAAAAAGGTAAATTTGTTTATCCCCCACGGTCCACGAGACGTGAATAACAATCTAGTATTGAGACGCGTGGTTTGAAAACAAATTACCGCTTAGTAGAGCAGGGTTTAAAACTATTTGACAAGTTAAAATTTTTGTTTTTAGTTCATAAATATGGACCTCCGCAAAGTAACGCCTGATTCAATAAATTGTCTTTTAAGGCGATAATACCTGCGGGTGGTGGCAGAACCTTGAACGAGGTCCGTCCAGATCGCTACCACTATCTTACTCGCTAATCCTGCCGCTAAGTAGCAGTGCTTACTCCCTTGTATTCTGGCGTGGAGAGTAAGACAGCCGAGGAAGTTACAGGTACAAGAGGCACTTCATCTTGCGGTTGGGTTGCGGGGTGTTTACGAGCAGTGGTGATCACTTACCATAATGTGACCCACTATAAAAACCAAACACGTGCAGTTAACAAGCAAATTTGATCCACGAAACTACACTGATTGAATGTCGCAACAGCCTCGTAATACTCTTGGCATTGAATTCGAGTACATAATGCACTACCGCGTATCATCATTTGCCCGTTGTCTATTAATTTATTGGTGTGAGAACACGGAATGCACTAGGCATCCCGGTACTGCGTAGTGCGTACTGCGTTGGTAGGAAGTATCTGCAGTTGCAACCGGGAAAAAGTAATGGCGAAGGAAGGAAAGAGTTATTATAATGCGAGGACATTTTTTTTTCTTTTTTGACACTAACGTGATTTTTTAAGCCACGCTGTGATCCAAATAGTTGTTGACTCCAAATATATACCTATTTGAGTAATTTAGGAAGACTTCAAGTGATTGTAATATTGAGGGCACGGTAGGACTAGACAAAATCCTAAAGAAGTAGAGCACTATTTCCCTTTTCTGGTACACACACACACACATACATACATCACCAGCCTTTTTTTACGTCCAGCTGTTGGGCACAGGCCTCCTCTCAAAATAAGAGGACACACAAATTTCTGGCACATTTTAGCAAAACTAAGTTTACAAAGTAAAATTATCCCCGATCCTTAAATTGCACTTGAAATAAATATAAAATTAATAAAGCAGAGATCAAGGCATAAGAACTATACTTGGGACTACATTAGTAAAAAGATAAAAAAACTCTAAAGTGTCTTTCCGCTGTGTCTCATCGCAAAGAGACTATTTAATGTATTAATTTCAATTTCATTAGACATAACATAAAGTAAGCAATAACTGTGCAATAAAATTCATAATACATGCAAACAAATACAATAACAGGCCATTACTTATGAGAATCTTCGTTACTTATGCAGATAGTTGACAATGACACAAGTTTGTTTATAGCTATAATAAGAAGCATATTGTAGCTACTACGAAGTCAACATTGTGGTTTATGACTCATTCAAGAACAGGTTATTTTTACACCGAGCAGTCAAACACCTAACCACAACTTGACCAGGCAATGATGTCCAACGATGGACATGGACAATATCGTACTGTATGACTTGGCGTCTCGACTTTCGGGTCATCGTTCAGGAAGCCGACAGGGCATTCCATTCCTTTTTAAACTTAAGCATAATAAACACCGTTTAAAACCTGAAATGTCAAATAAAATAAACATTGGAACGTAGCTTAACAGTTTCCGCAGGTACATAAATCATATACTTTACGTTTTTCCAGTGGGAGACGGATGAATCACATACTTACTGTAAGTATCGTCGCAATGTTTGAAATACATACAGCGAAGTCCTGTTGTCAAGGCAACTTGAACTGACTCATCTATTTGACTGGTTCTCACCAAGAGGTGAAGTACGGGAAGACAGCTCGTTAGAGTCGAACCCGGTCTTAAACACGTTCAATGTCAAGAGAAATCTAACGTGAAAGACGTTAAGGTCTTGCAGTTCTTCCGTCAATCGAAATACGGAACGACCTTTAGCCTATTACGCGCCAAATTCGCCTGTAATCTCTCTGGCCTTTCCAGGGCGACAAATATCGTAATTGCAACTCAATGCCGTCTGGTAGAGGCCAAACAATATTTGCCAGATGTGACGACTCTTCTTCGAAACTCTCCTTGATCCTGCTTATCTCTGGCTTCACTTGAAGCAAAACAACTCGTGATGTTTTAAATAAGAAATTTTCAACTCCAGTAATTGCTATGATTTTATTAGAGTATACTCTACGCTACCGCATGCTTTATTAAATAGAACGTCACTTTTATTTTGGCTCCAAAATTAGATGCCTAAATAAACGACGACGTTGTTGACACATTATTATGATTTATTTCGGCGAGGGGTCGTAACTATTCAGTGGTTAGATGATCTAGGTCAAATAGTTGGACAATGTTTCCCGTTCCAAATAGGTCACATTTTTATTGCAACCATAATGTTTGGATAAGTTCAAAAATCTTAAACTTTCTGAGTGCCTACTTTATATCGAGGTATTATAAATTATGTTCCTGGGTATGACGCTATTTAAAAGAAAGTTAAAAAAAGCAAGTGCGATATGGTTTTACCAGCATCCATCCATAGATTGATTTTTGCAAAGATATTAAGATTCATAAAGATACATAGATACCCGCAATCCCAGAGGGATGTAAGTATGTTTCTTAGTTTTTTTTTTAAACATGGAATGAAGATCCCAATTGCATATTGTTGGGTCTGTTCCTTTATTAAAACTCTTCTGATTTAGGTACGAGACACATTTGACGTGGGTAGACTTTTGCAGTACTTGCAATGCCTATTCAGGTCAATGGCGAAAACGGTTATTATCTTCAGGTCGTAGGTTTGTGGAATCTAGACCGGACATTTATATCTATTTGCGTCTGCGTGACGACCAAAGGCAGTTTGTAAAGTTAGCGATGAAGTACACACGTTTTTAGGGTTCCGTATCTCAAAAGCAAAAAACGGAACCCTTATCAGGATGACTCGCGTGTCTGTCTGTTCGTCTGTCACAGCCAATTTACTCCGAAACTACTGGACCGATTGACATTTGGTGCACATTTGTAAGTCGGTGACCCAAAGACGGACGTGTAACGTAAATAAATGAATTTTAAACATGGAGGCCACTTTTGGGGGCTTAATTAGAAAATGAAAAAAAAACTGTCTAACTATCACGGTTCATGAGATACAGCCTGGTGACAGACGGACAGACAGACAAACAGACAGACAGAAAGACAGACAGACGGACGGATAGCGGAGTCTTAGTAATAGGGTTCTATTTTTTACCCTTTGGGTACGGAACCTTAAAAAATACCTGCATAATTTTTTGAAAATTGTTTCGTTAAACATTGGCGCTAAAACGTCCTCACACATTATTCCTAACTCAATTTATAAATGCGCAGGCGCGACGTTTATGCCCTGCGCACTGGCAGTGAACTTGTACGAGGTCAGTGCTGTTATCATAACGATACCGCACTGTGATAATTGTACGAGTACCTAAAGCTTGTTTCAAGCGATTCACAAAATGAAGTGATTGGTAAAACTTTCTATTGTAAATGAACGACAGATGAAGTTTTATTATCATGTAAGTATTCGTGCACTTTTTAGTTCAACGTCCAAGTGATAGTCCAAAACGTTTTCAGTTACTATATTTTACAACAACAAGTAAAATTCGAAGTGGTTATTTAAGTTTCCCAAGTAACTCGGAAGCGCTAATCCCGTTAACAAGTAGGTACGTCAGATCGGGAACTGACACCGGAATTAACTGTAAAATATTCCTTCTAAAATGTAGGTTAGTGTAACGTAGGAGCTGTGGAGTCGACGTATTTTTTTTATTCTTAAATGGTAAACAGGAAGTACGCAATTAAAAATAGCTAATTATAGTGTGTCCTATGGTGAGCTAAATTTGATTCCTCTCTTCTCTATTTTTCCCACGGCGGAATGGAGAAGGTGTATGTGTGCCATCATCAAGCTTCGTCATGGAAGCTTGAGGTCCCGGGTTCGAGCCCCGGTTGGGGCAGATGTCTATAATATTATTATGATGAATACAAATTTTTGTTCTGGAGTCTTGGATGTTTAATGTGTATTTATGTATGTATTTATTTATATAAATATGTTTTCCGTTGTCTAGTACCCACAGCAAAAGCTCTGCTTAATTTGAGACCAGGTCAATTGATGTCAATCGGCCCACGATATTTATTTATTTATTTACATTCATCAGTCTATTTACGGTCCACTGCTGGGCACAGCCTCGAAAGTAAACCACTTAGTTGTTTAATTGTAATTCTATTAAAGTTTCAAAAATTACAGCTGCTGCTGTAGTCAACCATCATACAAAAACGGCAAGGTATATAATTAAATTTTTGGACATCAAAAGACGAGGCAAAATAAAACAAATATGTGTCGGCTCCATCAAACCCCTGTATTCCTGCAATTTGTCACAGTCAGTTCGGTTTCGTTTACACAACCCCCGGCGGCGACAGCCATGTTTTAATTATAATTAGCAAAATTTAATATCTTCATCCGTCTTCAGATATTAAGGTAAAGATTTGGTGTAAATCTAGTTTCATTGATGGATAGTTTAGTTAGTTTAGTTAAGTATATTTCATAGTGATCGAACATTCAGTCGCCTTCTAAAAAAGGTGTCGTTACTTTTATGCGTATATAAACATAGTGACTCACGTATACAAGTCGTAGTCCTTTTTTTCGGAGCACACGACTCAACGGCAGCGAAACGCACACTGCGCGCCAAGGCTCTGCTCGCGCGACTACTTTTACATATACGTAATTATATACCTATACGTGATTGATCCGTTTATTTCACTATGATTGAGTCTCACGATAGTTTTATTTTTATAAAACCGCCTTCAAAAAAAAACCTTGGAAAAAAAACGTAAAATAATCCTCTAAAATAATGATAAATAAATAAAATAAAATAAAATGCGTTTATTTCGGACAACAGAAACTAAAGCCTAAAGTTTTATGGCCTAGCACTAAGCAGCAGAAATATGAAGTCGGTGCGGTGCGAGCGGAATATTCTTTGAATGAAACACGTTTCTGCTGTCCAAAATAAACGCATTTTATTTTATTTTATTTATTTATCATTATTTTTGACCTGGAGACCCTATACATCTCCTGCTCAATTAAAACGTGCCAGTAAAGTAAAGTGTTCTGGTTTTGCTGTTTTAATAATTACTTTTTACACTTGTTTCTAAAATGCGGTATTTTTTTTTTCTCTCTCTTAATCTTTTAATGACAGAGTGAGGTTTCTTTGTGTAGTTTGTCTGTGGTTGCGTATTGTAAGAGCTAATGTAACTTGTTTTTAGAAAAAATGACTTTGTGCCAAGTTTCTTGCGGCGCATTCTTCTTGGCAATCATGGTCTTTCCGAAAGCGCTGGTAGACTCAAAAAAAATGACGTGTAAAAGAGCATTCAACTGCCTATTTGCTGAATAAAATTTTGAATTTTGAATTTGAATTTTGAATTTTTTTGAATTTTATTTTAGAGGATTATTTTACGTTTCTTTTCTAAGGTTTTTTTTTAAGGCGGTTTTACTTTTTTGTTAAAAGATTTTTATTTCACAATTTTATGTTGATTTAAAATTTTCTGAATTATCCTCCAACTCCTAACCGTTAAGGAGTTGTACCTTCCATCATCAGCTCATCAACATGAGATGATGACTACCGGACGCAAATACTTGAATAGCCTTAAAAAATATATGAAACACATGATTCGTGCCTATAAAATTTGAGGGTTGCCCTCGATTTCCCTGAGATCCCATCATCAGATCATGATTTGGTGACAGTGGGACCATCTCAGGAGCATACCCTTTCGAATAATGATTTGACATTTTCAGAATTATCCTCCAACTCCTAACCGCTAAGGAGTTGTGCCTTCCATCATCAGCTCATCATCATGAGATGATGACTACCAGACGCAAATACTTGAATAACCTTAGAAAACATATGAAACACATAGTACGTGCCTGTAAAATTTGAGGGTTGCCCTCAATTTCCCTAGGATCCCATTATCAGATCATGACTTGGTGACAATGGGACCACCTCAGGAGTATACCCATTCTAATAAAAAAATAATTTTGAAAATCGGTCTACAATTGACGGAGTAATCGATGAACATACATAAAAAAATATATACATACAGTTGAACGTAGAACCTCCTCCTTTTTTGAAGTCAGTTAAAGATAAATACATAATAATTGACGACCGGATGGCCTAGTGGTTAGAGACCCTGACTATGAAGGTTGAGGTCCCGGGTTCGATCCTCGGTCGGGGCAGATGTTTGTATGATGAATACGAATGTTTGTTCTCGGTTCTTGAATGTTTAATATGTATATAAGTACGTATTTATCTATATAAGTATGTTTATCTGTTGTCTAGTACCCATAGTACAGGCTTTGCCTAGTTTGGGACTAGGTCAATTGGTGTTAATTGTCCCATGATATTTATTTATTTATTTATTATTTATAATAATAATATGTATAATGACGGTAATTTTCTGTTTCTTTCCCTCCTTTTTTGCCCTCTATGTGACAGTGAGATGGGTAAATGGTTATCTCGGCAATGCATTGCTCGGTCGCCAAAGTCTACTCTTTACCAAAGAAGCACCATGTTGGCTGTATAGGTACTTAATGTGCCTGAATGGAAATTACTCTTGAAGCTATATATGTAACGTATAACTACTATACAGGATGCCAGGTAGTGAAGCGTCAATATTTCAATAAGTATTAGTTGAGGAAGTCCAGAACACCTCTGTGAAGTTTTTCCAAAATAAAAACTCAGAGGCAATGAATGTCTGGGAGAATTTTTTTCTTTCTTTTATCTGAAACAAACTTCACATGGGTGGTGTCACCTGGATTTGCTCAAACACTGTGCTGATATATTGACAGCTCATTAAAGCTCTGTAGAGTAGAGACTGACGTCGTAAAATATGGAAATCAATTATAGTTTATGTCATGAGACAAAATTCGAGACGAAGTTTGAAGTAACAACGCGGAAGACAATTACCTAGGTACCAATCTGTGTGTTGTCATACCAAAAAATCATAATTTTTCATGTGAAAAAGTTAATGTTCAGTGGAAGTGACTTGTTACGATGATAAGATATACACCAAATAGTCATTAAAAAAAATAACCGTATCATTAGTATTGTTTTTGTATATATTATGTGTGAAATATTATATGTTATAGCATTATGTATTAACGAGAGGGTGCTGAATTTCGTAAATAATTTTAGTAAGTGTATTGTTTTGTAATTTGGAAGATTTTTTAAGGACAAGGGTAACGAGCAATTGGTTACTCATACAGACATTTTAGAGGGACGACAGCAGATGCGTTGTCAACTAACAGATGAAATGCCTCTCGTGCCCATAATTTCTTCGACTCTACAAGCACTGCTGTTTAGCGACAGGATTAGCGAGTAAGATAGTGGTTGCAATTCATACCCACTTTGACAAGGTTCTTATATCGCCCGCTAATAATTAATAATGGTATTAAATACCATTATTTATTATTTGCGGTAAGTATTCAGCTAATTAGCAAACTGAAAACTAATGCCTAAGTATAGTCGAACTATTTGATTCCTGACCCACCGTAGTGTCATAATGATTTTCCTTGTCAGGCAATGCGACGTCACCATGACATTTTCTACGAAAAGGTTCCACAGTGGGTCACGATTCAGTTGGTTCGATTACATTCACCCGATAAAAAGACTCACTCGTCTCCATTACACCATGAAGCTAAAAGGTTGAAAAGAGTAAGCTCTATCTATCCACAGGTAAGCCGCGCATTAGGCGTTTTATGCTCTCATGATGCAGGCCGCCACTTGCCTCTAAGAGGCTATTCCATTTGGTTTGTGTTCTATACTATCGGCCTCGGAAGTCGAATTTTCAAAGCTGTAATAGTAGTTTATGCAACTGTTACAATATAATGAGGGTCCTTAAAATGCGAGTGTGGTGATAAAACGAGGCGAAGCCGAGTTTTGTAATCAGATCACACTAGTGTTTTACGGCCTATGTAGAGTTGCATACATTACTTTAGGTACACACATATTATAGAGACTACTTTTTTTTTGAAAATTGTGTTGGTTTTTGAAGTCGTTTCAAATTTCAAACTCGTATCGACATCGAATTCGATGTTGTAATGACATTGCGTTAAGTACTGCTGTCGAAATGCTGTTAATTTTCAACGGTTTTTGAACGCATTATAGAGGACTTATGATATGTGTGTAGATAAACATTTCTACGAACGGTAGCCTAGTGGTTTTACCTACGGCCTCTCAAGCAGAAGGTCGTGGGTTCGAGCCCCGACTCGCACCTCCGAGTTTTTTTTTTTAATTTATGTGCGCAATTTCATTTCTAATTTATTGAGCTTTTTGGTGAAAGAAAAAATCAGAGGTTTGTGTGAACTATAGCCCACCAAGCCCTCTCATTATGAGAGGAGACCTGTGCCCAGCCGTGGGACTTAAAAAAGGCTGGTGATGATGATGATGAAACAATTTATTGCACTTAATTTTATTAGTTATTTTGAGTATGACCGAGCGAGGACCTAACTCATTTTAGTGTAAGTTTTATTAGATCAGTGTGACATTGCAGATTTACTATACCGTAGGTAGTTTTAGCTATGTTATACGATAGTTATTATTTATTTATTTACTCGAGCGTGCTTAGCGATCAATAAAGCCAGAATATTAATGACTTAAACTAGAATAGACAAAAATAAATAAACATAAAACTGTGACACATACCTACCTTACAAAAAGACTAATACTCTGTATAGTGAGTGTCACATAGTAAACTCTGTCTTCAAATGTATACATAGGTAATGATATTTTTTTATGTCATTCGACAACAACAAGGTTTTTTACCTTTATATGCAAATGGGGTTTTTTATACCACTTGTTTTTCGCTTAATTTAAACGCATTCTAGTCACGCAACCGGAAAATTAAACAAGTAGGTTTTATAATCAGAGCACTGCTTTTAATTAATTATAAAGCGTTTGTTTTTAAGACTCCTCTTTAGAAACAAGAGAATAGGTAAATAGACTACAGCAAAAACCTGAAAATGGGTAGACCTATACCTGTAAACTGTACAGGGTACATTTTAATAGGTGCAATTTTTTTACATTTGCTTCGCTACCTACTGATTAAATAAATTACTTTAGCTTAAAAAATATTGGAGACAACACCGATTCAATGATTCCACTAACCTAACGATATTAGATGCAAGCAGGATAATTTGCAAGAAAAAAAAAATCTTTGAACTGATTTCATTATCGTTACGTTGACGATACAAAAACATTACGTTAAAATTTGTGCATTGATAAAAAAATGACCCTTTAAAAAGATTTTTTCGTATATTGTATAAAAAGTGGAAGGTTTTTTTTTTATACGACGAGGAAGGCGAACGAGCAAGTGGGTCACCTGATGGTAAGTGATCACCACTGCCCATAGACACCCACAACCCCGGAGGGTTTGCAGATGCGTTGCCAACCTAGAAAGCTAAGAAGAAATGCCTCTTGTGCCCGTAATTACACCGGCTGTCTTACTTAAGGTGACCGACTGTGACTGACTGACTCAGAGATCAACCCACAGCCCAAACCACTGGAGCTGGGCTTGAAATTTGGCAGACTACCTTGATGGTCATAGAGGTGCACTAAGGAGTGATTTTTCGAAATTCCCACGGGATAGAGAATTAGCCTATGTTTTATTCTTTCACTGGGGTCAAGCCGCGTGGCATACAAGCTTAGTAAGCCACATTAGTAGCATGTACAAATTGTACAAGCAGGTCATGTAGGAAATTGAATGCAAAACTCGTACCTACTTAATTAATAATAAGTTTATGTAGCAAATAAATAATTTATTATTATGAGACAATAAAAGGGTCCAGCTAATGCATCAGTCCACTTTTACTGCTTTTGATTAGCTCATTATGTTGCGTGTGTATATGACATGCATTTGAATACGCGGAAGTGATATCATTTTGGCAGTAACTTGAGTTTTCCGCATCCAAGCTTGGATATTTTTTCAATCAGGATGCATATCGTTAATGTATTCAAAATTAAAATCAATTTGGAGGTGGTCCGTCCGGATCGCTACCACCATTTTACTCGCTAATCCTGCCGCTAAGCAGCAGTGCTTTCCGTTCCGGTGTGGAGAATAAAACAGCTGGTGTAATTACGAGCATAAGAGGCATTGTTGGCAACGCATCTGCATCTGCAAACTCCCTGGGGTTGCGGGTGTCCATGGGCAGCGGTTATCACTCACCATCAGGTGACCCACTTGCTAGTTTACCTGCCTTGTCGTATAAAAAGAAAAAGAAAAGTTGCCTACTCAAATAAATTTTAAAATCTGCATTTACCTAAACATTTTAATCAGTACGTAGTATTTAATTTAATTTTCTTTGCAAATTTCAATTCGCTTTATAAATTTTAGATTACATAGTTTGGGTTCGTTGATCCCCAATAGAATTAATGCAATGGTAGTCTATAAAATAAAGTTTAAACTAAGTGCCATTGTCTCGACTTTATCTTCGCTGTTTCAGTATGAAAGACTACAAAATTTAGAACTCTAAATCGTATAACAAAATTTACAAATGCACTTGCAATTTACAAAATACATTGAATCAACTTTGCATGAGTCGAAGTAATAGGACGTTGTAACCTTTCATCACCAGCTCAGTAACATAAAATGATAACTACCAGACGCAAATACATCTGAATAGCTTTAAAATGTAGATACGTATATGGAAAAAAGAAACATTTGAGCGTTGCCTTCGATTTCCCTGGGATCCCGTCGTCGGATCCTGACTTGGTGACAATGGAAAAAAATAGTTTTGAAAATCGATCTACAATAAAATTGGCGGAGTAGGCGTAACAAATAAACATACAAAAAAAACATAGTCAGTTCAAAAGTTAACTCTGTGATTATTGTGGTCACAGTCAGTCGTTTTGTTTTGGCATGGCAAATAAATTAAAATAATTACATTTTGAAACTTTCGGAAACTTAAGGGACATATAGTTTTCAGTCTGAATGTTTTCTTTTTCTAATGGATTGGAGGACAGGGTTTCAAAAAACACGTTAAGTAGGTGGTGTTTTAAATCCGAAAAGTAAGGGTTTAGCGCAAAATTAGGCTGTAGCCAAAAATGATAAAAGACAACACGAGTCAGTCCGAAACATGACATAGACCAGGTTTTTTTTTACTTCAGTGTTATTGAATCTGAAGTACTTTCATATTGAAAGCTTCTGTTTTTTCATCATTACACAATACAAGGTGGATTTTAATGATTGACTAATTCTTGAATGAACATTGTCGTAAAGTTCTCAAACTCACATTGCCTCTGTTGATTGACAAAATGGGAGAATTTTATTTTTCAACCCCTGGCTGAATTCCTGACAGTCCATTAAAATGAACCCTGTATAATAAAGCAGGATTCAAAACATAACAAAGCTCACCTGAACAGTGAACAAGCCTCACCTGAGCAAACCTTCTAAAAATAGGCCCGAATTTACACTATCGATAGTCATTAGGACGCAGTTAGTTCGGTGGGTAAGCGTTTAAACCAATAACTCACCGGGTAAGCTGGTCCTAAGCAAATAAATATAACGACTCCACTGCCGGCAAGGGAGCTGTTTTGAAAACAAAGGACATAAAGAGTGCTTATACGCATCTATGAGGAGCAATGAAACTTGCGCTGGAAATCTCGTAGGTTTGTTGTGATAACTATAGTAAAATAAATAGTTCGCTCAGTTAAATAATATATCAAGTGCTTAAAGCCGTAATTCGAGGTAGTGAGGATTAGTAGTTAGTGTTCTAATCATTGCCGCTGAGGCGACGCTCCCAGGGAAAGGATTAAATGCCCTTATTCATAAACGTCACTCTAAACTCCATTAGTTAAAATAGGTTTTGTCTTCTTCTTACTGACGGGTATGTCAATGAGACAAAAAAGGACAAACGAACTATAACGGCATTTTAGTTAAAATAGGATTATGAATAATAGGCTATAGGTACTCGACTCTAAACAAATTTAAAGAATAACCCCACGCTTCACTACCGCAGGAATCTGTTCTCACTTATATACTACTCAAAAGTATATAGGGGTCACTAAGAATTTGGTCGATACGTGAAAATTATATTAAACGTAATAATTATGTGTTTTTAAATAACGGTAATACAAAGCTTCTATTTTTATGTAGTAAATTATTTCTCATTATACTGTTTCATAATAATTTACATTGTAATAATCAACATACTTAGTGACCCCTATTTTCTTTTTAGTAGTATAGTATGCTCTATGAGCTATGGAGAGAGCAATGTTAGGGGTTTCTTTGAAGGATAAAATCCGCAATCACATTATCCGACAAAGAACTAAAGTCACCGACATTGCTCAAAGAATTAGTTCGTTGAAATGGCGTTGGACTGGCCACGTATGTCGTAGGAACGATGAACGGTGGAGCAAACGAGTCCTCGAATGGAGACCACAAACGGGGAAACGTAGTGTGGGGCGTCCTGAAGCACGATGGGCGGACGACCTCAAGAGGGTTGCTGGCGGCGGATGGATGCGAGGGGCCGAAGACAGAGTGTTGTGGCGCGCCATGGAAGAGGCCTATGTCCAGCAGTGGACTGCTGTGGGCTGATAATGATGATGATGATGAGTATGCTCTGTGACTGTAGTCGAAGTGAGATCTATTTATTAATACTGAGTGGTTCTTATAATACTTTTAAATGTATTAGCCGGTTAGGTACTTCGTTTCTCTTCTTTCTTTACTGGATTTAAATAGCCTTGAAGTCGTTTTCGAGCTCATTTCTGATTACAAGTCTTTGATCAGCAATATTAACAGTGGAAACAATATTATCTGCATTTTGTCCACGATTTGCTTGGGCCGTAGCATCTCGCAATAAGTATATTATCGTGTCGCCGCCTAAACCAGCTTTGTCGTAAAGTTTCATTTCGTTTGATCTCGGAAAATCTCTGCAACAGTGCTCAGAATATTTGTGTCAAAGAATTTCAAATGGCTGCTACCGTTTCATAAGGAACTACCATTAAGTTTCATTGCTAAAAATGACAGTATAAGGGTATTCATTTCAATAGACCAAAAGATTCCGGACTTTTCTGAGCCAGCTTCCCTTTTTGTGTCCATTTTTCACTTTAATAATATTGTTTACATTTTATTATGACTGTAGGTGCATGGCTGTAATGCGACCAAATAAATAATTGATTGTTTTATTTCTTTCTTACGACAATTTAATTTCTAACGTACGAAGTGCATCGCAACCTCAGTGTACGACTATAAACACTAAGTGTACTTTGTATGGTGTAGCAACACCATACAAAGTACAAGTAAAATACTGAAGGATTAAAATCTTTCAGTATTTTGCTTATCCCAAGTTTTTTACTGCTGCCAAATTACAGCACACGAAAGGGCGACCGACCGAAACCTTTGCTCAAAGGCCCGAGTCGAGTGCTAATATTCGAATCCTACGTCGTTCCACGAATAGTAACGTTATTGAGAAATTTGTATGACGTTTGGAACAGTGCCCGCCCGTGAGCGTATTTGGAAGTAAAATTTAGTATGAAGTTTCTCGATTTCGATACGATAACGTTACTTTACGCAGGATTCGAATATTCTTACTCGGGGAGGCCCGTAATCAGTAAGCAGTCAATGTAGCCGAAACCGGCTTGGAAGATTTTTTTTTTTACCAAGTACAGTGCCAAAACTTACATTGATTCTATCATGCTTATTAAATATTTTATGTTGATCTTACTGTTTGAAATCTGTGTTATGTAGCATGAAAGCTTCGTTTTACAATAGCGCCATTTCTGTATTTTGCTGTTGTTTTGATTCTGTACATTACCTGCTTGAGCTTTTGATAAGGTTCTATGCTATTTCGATCTGAAAATATAGTTCAAGTCAAGCAAGTCAAGTAAGTTTTTGGTTCAAGTCCAGCTGCTTAACGGATTTTTCTTTGCATTGTCATTGTATGTTGAATTTCATACTATGAATGTTTCATAAAAATAAAAACAAAAATAATCAATAAATCGATTGTTTTCATTGATTCAGAAAATAGTTCCATCTCTTGCCACTAATGCGTAACTGTAGAAGTTCCGTAGTGGGTGAGCCGCTTGATTAAGCTACTCATAGATGGCGCTGAGGAGAGATCTTCCAAATAAAAACATGACACAAGGCATTGAAAAATTCGTTAGGTACACCAACGTTAAGTATTGCTTAACTGGTGGAGCGTGGTACGGATTACCGAGGTTGCTGGTTCAAGTCCAGCTGCTTAACGGATTTTTCTTTGCATTGTCATTGTATATTTAGTTTTTTAATTGCATAACGTTGCCGCCTCTTTATATTACTTCATGCAACTGCTATTATAATGATGGTCCTTAAAACACGAATGTGTTTTTATGAAACGAGGCGAAGCTTAGTTTCATAAGATCACACGAGTGTTTTAATGCTTAATTATGTGGAGTTGCATACATTACTTTATCTAAGTACACACACATTATAAGTACTCTACTAAGATTGGTTCAGAAGCCGAAGGTATATCCGACCCATTCCTGTCACGAATTCGACTGTTTTTTTTAATCATAGACAAACATACCGAGCTGACGTTTCGTAAACTGTTTTTTTTTTTTGTAAAAAAAATACATATCACATTATTATTTATACATGTCGGGCCGAACATGACTTATATACGTGAGTGATCCGTTTCACTATGATTGTAAATTACGTTGGTTTTCAAATTTGAAACATCGAATTCGATATGGAATACTTTACTGCTGGGGTGGTGGTGGTGCTGGGGCTAACGACGAAGGCGTCGTCGTGCTGCAATGCTGGTCATTTTCTACGGTTTCTGAACGCATTATATAGGACTTATGATATGTGTGTAGATAAAGTTTATTATGCGACTGGCTGCGATTCAATTAGGGTTTGTTATTAGGTGCTCTATTTACTGTCTTGTTAGCATTCTGGGTGAGTGGAGCTATGTGCAGTGGACAAAGGACACGGTCGGCTTATTGGCACGTGCGGCTAATTCCTGTCATTGCATTTAAATATATTAATATCGATACAAATCTGATGGCCATCTTGCGTCAATACCGAGCAAACGAAGTGAGCGAAGCGTCTCCTTTGCAGCTTGGACAGAAATTATTTCGCATAGGTAATGAGAATGTCGGTCCGGCCGTTCTCGTACAGGTCGCATTTCTCAACTGATTCTTGTGAAATTTTTTTGTCAGGTTCGATGATTATTATACTAAGATTTTTCATCGATTCGTTTTTTTTTAATTAGATAAAAACGAAAAATGTTCAAAACAGGTCGCGAGGTCCATTCTATTATAATATGTACTAATTTGGAGTCAATTTACATCAATCGACCCAGTCTAATTTATCACTTAAAGAAAAGCTTGCCATATGTGCTGAGTAATAGATAGATAGGTAGATAAAAAACTTACCATACATATCAAATGGTTACAAACTTGGCACAAACATCCGTGACTCAATTCAATTACGAACATTCATATTCACTTTACCAATAAGAATAATAATATTATGTATATTTTTACCATTTGTTCTACTTTAGCGTCCAACAGCTCAACAAAGAAAAATAACCCATTACTTAAATTTATTATGGTTCTTATGTAAACTTGGTTATCATCCGCAATTAACATAAATAATTCAACTTCTGTACATGACTTCACTCGAACCAAGTTTAAGGGAAACCTCCCTTTTTCCACCATAACAATTTATGAATTTTTCAGAAGTTTTGTAATCTGTATGGAGATTTTTAGAAGGTTAGGAGGAAGCAACGTGCGATTTACTTATAATTATTTATCAGCTTGCTGGTTTTTAAGTCTGCGCCTTAAAAAAAAAAAAACGTAAAACATACAAGTAAATTTTTTACTACTTTCAGAGGATTTTGCAACGGCCATGGTCACGTCACGATTGGAAAACACCGTTATTATATATGTATATTATTCATCATCATCATCATCATCAGCCTATTTACGTCCCACTGCTGGGCACAGGCCTCCTCTCAGAACAAGAGGGCTTGGGCTATAGTTCCCACGCGGGCCCAGTGCGGATTGGGAACTTCACACACACCATTGAATAGCTTCGCAGGAGTGCAGGTTTCCTCACGATGTTTTCCTTCACCGAAAAGCTCATGATAAATTACAAATGTATGTAATTTCGCACATAAATTCCGAAAAACTCAGAGGTGCGAGCCGAGGTTTGAACCCACGCCCCTCTGCTTGAGAAGCGATAGGTCAAACCACTAGGCTATCACGGCTTTTATATTATTCATAATTAGAATAAAACGGCTCGCACCATGATTGGTAAAATCATATAGGTTATATAGTTGTAAACCATAGCGGCTATTGTAAGCCGGTAGTAACCGAAACTAGCGGCAAGAATCGAATAACCAGCCGCTTGATACCGGGTAAATACCCGACTTGAGCATCGAAGAAAAAAACGATGCTTATTAAGTACATTAGTTATTGTTAAACTCTTATATTTGTTATACAGTAGCACTTTTTATGTTCTGCTATTTTTGTTCTTTTAAAATAAACACCGAAGACCCAGTTTATACCTACTAATTTACTTCAGAGACATTCCACTGCTGTGTCACATTTTGTACGAGGATTTCGAGTTTTTAACACTTAATACAATGCAAACGTCATTGTTTATGTCTATTTATGTTAAATATATCCTATAGTAAATAAATCAGAAGAGAAACGACAACAAACAATTAAATCATGTGAATATATCAATGAAACGTAAGCAGCCGTTTCCAACCGCTAGTTATCGCTAGAAATGATAATACCTAAGCCAAATAAGCCGTTTCTAGCCGCTAGGCTAGTAGTAGGTTAGTAACCGGCTTCACATATATAATAGGGTATGAATTTGTAACAGTGGTCAAACATTTATCGTCGCATACTTTTATCACCATACTTCTATTCGTGTTTGCAACGAAACAGCAAAGTTTATCAATTTTTACAAGCTCGTTTTCAACATCACTCGCCCCGGTGTCTGTAGGTAATCAAATTCAACTTGCAAGAATTGACTTAAAATTTAGTATGGATAGGTAGGTATGTAGGATGATAATGCAAGTAAAATCTGCAAAGAATCTATCGAATATCAAAGTATCATTTGTTTGATAAAACTTATTATAATATAGGATAGGAACATTTGATTCTCAAGACGATACATCTCAATTTAATACACTGCCGATACGGTACCTAAATTATTCAATAAATGACGTCCGCAACGTCTTCGTCGTCAAGAAATGCAACTCACGGCCAGAGGTGAACGCACAGCCGACAACCTGAACTTGACTCAGTTTTACCTTAACATTGGTCCTTAGAGTATTCAAATGTTATATAATAGTTACAGGAGGAAACAGACTTATATATTTTACGTTATAAGAACATGACGCAATTTTCATGGTGATAGACGAAATGTTTTAAGTAAAAAGTTCAGATTAAATTTAATCGCTGCAATATCTCACTATGAAATCGAAGGGAGAAAAGCATTTCGGTTTAAATTACATACAGCGTCAGCAAATCTATTATTAACTTTTGATAAAGGAACGTTTCGAGACATGACGTAAGATGGTGACAGTAGACATAGTCGTCACCTAACCTCTGCAATCTGTAATGTGTCAACAGTCCAATGCGATTCCAGGGTAGGGACCGTGAACCCGGCGCACGCGCCGCTGTTTATTTGCCGTCGGATGAAACCGAGGCCGGTATATAAGGCGGCAGCGGCTACACCCGACACCATTCGCGATTAAGCAGCCCCGACGCAAACTTCCGCGGAACGAGGTCACGCTGACCGCGAACTGAATTAACGCAATTGCCACTTGTAACCCTTCCGCGATGTCTTCCGTACACCTCCTGCTCTTCACAGCCCTGTTGCTCCTAGCAGCAGCCTCCATAGAAAGTGCACCGTTCTTCGACGCGCTCTATGATGCCATCAACGGCAACGGAAGAAGATCATACGGATACAGTGGATACGGAAACCAGAACTATGGTTACCAGAACGCGTACCCCAGCTACGGTTACAACGGATACGGGAGTGTGGAGAGGCATCCGAGGAGGCAAGCTGACAAGTCTTGGAAGGATATTTGCAAGGTTCACTTTCCTGATGCCATAGGCGGAGTACCGGGCAGGTCGGGTGTCGTGTGTCCCTACTGAGGGTCGGATCGCGTGTTCTACGCAATGGAGCGGCTGCTGAGGCGCCGCAACATCATGAGGATGGGCTGATCTCAATTCTGAATCACCTTGACGTACAACCAAAAATAGTTCTTCAGAAATACCAGGTCTTAGATGGTTTAATTGAGATTCAACCCATGCTGCTGTAATAAATTACATTTTAGTGATTTTGAAAACGTTTGTTAGTACTTTCTCAGAGTGCTATGAAAGTGATTATTTTGCTCTCGATGACTTTTGTTAGGTGTCATTAATGATGTGATAACCTTGTGATAAAGAGTTCACCTATTAATAGTTTCGATTGATGTTACGTTAAGCATAGTTTCTTAAGCGAGTTGATTACAGGATGAACAGTGGCTAGAACACGCGATGTAAATCTATAAAAAAATATATGAAGTATAATTGGCCTTATTGTACTTAGGAAATCTTCAATTGGAATTACGTCTCACAACCGTATGTTTCAAGTATGTATGCCTCTGATGCATTTGTTAATGAAATAACCATATTTATTGTATAAAGTATACATAGCCAAGATTAAATAACTGTTTATTGAGCGTGTAGTGAGCTAGTTATAGTCAATGTTTATAGTGGTGACCACTTTGACATGAGAATTTTAAGCTTTTTATGCGCTGCAATGCACGGTGCCATTCAATTGTTTCTAAGTTATCAATTAAGCAATTGTAAATATAACATTTTTCTGTTTATTCATATTTTTATTTTTAAACCTTCCTATCGCATATAAAGTTGCCATTAATCGGTGAGTTTATTAATAATGTATCAAGTGCTTGACCGTATAAGAACATTAAATGGCAAATTGTTTCCTGCGATGTTACGGTTAGGCAATTTAAGTTACAACTTTTAAATTCCTTTGAGTTATGTTACTTAGATTAAATGTTAGCCTGTAATTAAAATAAATGGAAATACTTTTTTCGATGTTGATTGATGTGAGTGCAATTTAATGATGTAGGAAATTGCCCAACGTCTCTCATAGCTAGCATGTGTTCCGTCTAAGTCCAGGTTATGACATGACGAGATTAATTAAAACCAATAAAAATACTCAAAGCTGTGGTTATTTGGTCACAATTTTTTAACCTACAAATTTAATAATGTGAGTTAAATACTGAATACGTGGACGTGGGCCATTACATCATTATCATCATCATCTTCATAAGCCTATTTATGTCCCGCAGCTGGGCACAGAGATCTCCTCTCACCACGAGACTATACCTCACCTCCCATGGGCTTGTGCTATAGTCCTCACGCGGACCCAGTGCAGATTGGGAACTTTACACACACAATTGAATTACTAAGCAGGAGTGTGCCGGTTTCCTCATGATGTTTTAATAAATAAATTACAAATACTAATTCGCACGTATATTCCGAAAAACACAGAGTTGCGACTTCGGGTTCGAACCCACGATCTTCTGCTTAAGAGGCCACATGTCAAGCCTAATGGCCACCACGACTTTTTGGGTCATTTATTAAGTAGAATTACAAACCATTATTTACCGTGTTGAGACAGAGTTTGCACACCATGATGCTGCAGTCAACCTGTAATTATTATTTACGATAGAATTAGCCCGTTACTGTGAATGGCAAGTCGGTGGAGTTCGCTCTTCTTGGCACCGAGGAGTACTAATTTATAAAAACCAGCGAGAATAATAGTTGAAGGGTACATGGAAAGAACACGTCTAGTTTTTTTTTTAAACCGGTAAAGTGCACGAAAGAACACGTCTAGTTTTTTTTTAAACCGGTAAAGTGCACGAAAGAACACGTCTAGTTTTTTTATTAAACCGGTAAAGTGCACGAAAGAACACGTCTAGTTTTTTTTTAAACCGGTAAAGTGCACGAAAGAACACGTCTAGTTTTTTTTAAACCCGTAAAGTGCACGAAAGAACACGTCTAGTTTTTTTTAAAACCGGTAAAGTGCACGAAAGAACACGTCTAGTTTTTTTTTAAACCGATAAAGTGCACGAAAGAACACGTCTAGTTTTTTTTTAAGCCGGTAAAGAGCACGAAAGAACACGTCTAGTTTTTTTTTAAACCGGTAAAGTGTACGAAAGAACACGTCTAGTTTTTTTTTAAACCGGTAAAGTGCGAATCGGACTCGCGCACGACGGGCTGCGTACCATTATCTATAAAAACAGCAAAAAAAAAAAACATGTCTGTTGTACGTGAGCTTATTCTGTTTTTAGTATTTGTTGTTATAGCGGCAACAGAATAACATCATCTGTGAAAATTTCAACTGTCTAACTATCACGGTTCATGGGATACAGCCTTGTGACAGACGGACAGACGTACTCACGGACAGCGGAGTCTTAGTAATAGGGTCCCTTTTTGCCATTTTGGCTAGAATCCTAAAAACTAGATTTTAATCTCAAAATGTAGAGCACTCAATAGTTACCACTCAGTTACAGATTCAAATATTTGTGTGTGTTGAGCAAGTTGTCTTTTTTATCACTTTAACAAAAATATGTATTCGAAAATTATTATTATGGATACTAACATCGTTCTAAACTTTCAAATCGCGATAACTCAAAAAGTTGCTAAAGCACTAGACATTTTCTTTCCGTGTAAATACCCTTCAAATATTTTCTACCTTATTTTGCACCTGTTCAGTAAATTTCATACTATTTACTTGATAAAGAAGGAACAAAGTGGAGCAACCCATGACTCAAACACAGCGATAGGCGCACAAGTGGGTTACGATTTGCGGCCATATTTCAATTAGGCACAAAAGGTACCTTCCGCATTACGGCGGTTACGAAATGTTTACCAACCTGACGCTTCTGGGCTGGAACTAAAGTTTCTGAATGCTAGAAAAATGCAGTTTCACCAATAATCGCCCAAGTGTTCGCACGGAGAGTTCCGTATCTTACATTTTTCGGATTTTTACTTGATTTCTGTTGTCACACCTTCCTTCATGCTAAATTTCATGATTTTAGGTCAATGGGAACTTTTTGATTTACTTGGAATTGACAGACAGATAGACAACGAAGTAATGATATGAATTATTAACATGAAAATAACATGCACGATTTTTCCGTTAAAGACTATTATTATTATTATTATATACTTTAAATAGGTACCTACTCACTGAAACAAGAATACCTACACAGAAAACCAGAAAAATATGACTAACCCTGGGAATCGAACCCGAATCCTTGACACTACCACTGTTATTATACATACTACCACCACTACTGCTACTGACATTGAATGGCAAACCTTAGGTCTAAAAATTAAGAATAAACAAACATAAAACTACCGTGAGACTCAATCATAGTGAAATAAATGGATCACAGTTACACCACGCACGCACGCAGTTTGCGTCTCGCCACTGGCGTGGCGTGTGCTCCCAGAGGAAGGACTACGGATTAGTCCGAAACATGTCGAGCTATACTCGACTGACGTAGGTGAGTGATTTATTTAACTATAAACAAACATGGCCCACACAAGATACACGCTAGGGTTAAGAAACTCAACAGTTGCATAGTTTGCACCAGATACATTGTCCTCCTAATATAGAATGGCCCTTATTCGGTACAGGCAACGAAGCAAGTGCCCCCCCCCCCCCCCTCCTCTACCCAGAGGAACTGTTGTATTTAGAAATGAGAAAAAACCACAGCAGTAGTGCATATAGCGAAATTAAAAGGATAACTAAGTACCAGAGATAAGTAGGCTTTGCAGGTTTGCGAGTAATAGTTGATCAACTTACTATGTTTGTTTGTGTCAGTGTCAGTAATATAAAATGAACCCACACTACGTACACTTTGCCTTAGGAGTAGGACTCTGCTAACACTGGTTTTGAATAGGGGTTATTAAATATATTTAAAATTAGGTACTTACCTATCTATGTCAGGGCTTTTTCGTAATGGCTTAGGAACCCTATCCTGGGCGTGTTCGACACGCTCTTGGCTAGTTTTATTATTAGTTCAAACGGTCGACACGACTTTTCGAATACGTAACGTTACGGTTATCGTATCGAGATCGAGAAACCTCATACTAAATTTTAGTTCCAAATACGCTCACGGGCGGGCGCTGTTCCAAACGTCATACAAACTCGATAACGTTTACTATTCGTTTTAACGTGACGCAGGTTTCGAATATTCATACTCGGGCCTCTGTGGGTCACACAGACATAGCGTGGAGGCGAGAAGTTAAGTTTCCTGATCGGTAAATAGGCCGCTGAACTATGTTGTGTAACATTGATCTTTAGCACAATAATGGAACTAAACGGAATTGCGTCTTTTTCTTATGTAGCAAACAAGCTTCTGCCTTAAGAAAATGGAGTATTCCAACATATTATAATTTTGATGAATTGAACTACAAACAAATTATTTGCTCCCCGCAACCATTGTGTGAAGATATACATTTGTCACATAGACACAGTAAATAAATTGTAATTTAGTTCATGAAAATAGACCTCTGTAAAGTATCGACTGATTATTTCAATACTAAGTCGGTTAATTAATATTTTTATGAGATCCGTTAATCGCAATGATTCCTAGCTAACTTTTATAACACGCGGTTCAGGTTTAAAAAAAAAAATCGGGTGTTTTTAACTTTTCTAAGTAGTGTTGTTGTAGTGTTATTATTATTACTTGCTACTAGGTAGCAAGATGACTATGTGTGTATAGTGTTTAAAGTTATCATTTACAAGGACGATAAAACCAAGAGGACTGCCAATGGCTATACAATGTCGCACTCCTGTAAAATAATGAGCATGCAGTTTCACTACAGAGAGGTCTCTGTACCATTAATTTTGTTTGACACTTAGACCTCTGGCTAACACAATCCATCAATCAATCCACACGCCATCTATGAACTGAAAGAAAAAACGAATTTAGATGGCGCTATTGTGTTAGCCACAGGTCTAAATGTCATACCAAATGAATGGTACAGAGACCCCTCCGTAGTAAAACTAGCTACAGCGGGCGTATTATTTCAAACGAACGCGACATCGTATAGACACTGGCAGTCCTCTTGGTTTTATGGTCCTTGGCATTTATTTCACTACTATAGGTACCATCAATATAGGTTTCGACCAATATAGATTGGCTGGTAGAGGTCCCTTAAAGGGATAAGCCCGCCTTTGTACTCGAATTTGACTATTGTAACTTGTGTTTTTGTTCTGTTTTTTGTACAATAAAGTATTTACTTACTTACTTACTTACTACTGGAGCACACCCTGTTATCGTACATGCTCAGACTAAAAATCAGTTATAAATAAGATGAAAATTTGCAAGAAGGTCGTTTACTTTTGTATGCACAGTGATCGATGTTTATGTATTAGTTCATTATTTGCCGCTTATAAATATTAATTCTCCGGTTTGAGAAACTACATCAGAATTTATATGGCTCGTGATGAGGTTGAAATAGTGCGTATAAAGAACTGAGTCACATTTGTTTTGATAAAAGTCACGTGACGGTAGAGCTTTTTTGTTTAAACTTCAATCAATTTTATCATTATAAGGTGAACGTCCTTAACGTCCAATAATTGACACTTTGTCACCTTTATTGCTACGTATTGAAGATGAAGGTGTCAACTATTGGGACAGCGTTGGGCACAGAGGCCATTGACCTTACTAGTAATTTAGTAAATACCAAGTTAAACAAAATTCACTAGCGTGCAGAGTTTACTGAAAAACGTTTATAATATTTTGAGTGAATTTGGGACATATCTAAAAACTTCGTATTTTTTAATCTCACCAGTGACTAAAGTACGAATGCCACCCACTTGTAAACGAGATTACTGGGTGACTTCTTAACCTCTGGCAGTGACAACTAACTTCAATCTACTATGTTGACTTGCTTGTCTATAATAGAAACGCAAATTAGCTGCAAGTTAGTGGACGGGTATGACATTCAAAATTAAGAATTTTGGCTGATATCAATGTCATGGATGAGAATTTGGTCGCCAAGTGAGATTCAAAAATCGACCCCCTGAATAGTATTTAGACTTATTTAAGTACAAGGTTTTTCTAATATAAGGGGTCAAGAGGTCTTATAAGGAGTCAAACGACAATGTCCGTAAAAATCTATCAGATGCTATCTTTACTCTGAAAAATAATAATTGAATTGTAAATTAGTTCACGAGCTGCGGTTCCTTGAAACAAATCCAGAACGTCATAGTAATTCTCAGTAATTTTAATATACATTAAATCCTAGTGATTTCACAGCTTCCCTAAGATATCGTGGCCTCAATTCAGTTATTTATTACAAAACGCAAACAAAACAAACTTGTTGCGAACAATATTTGTTGTATTCAACAAGTAGCATCTGCTGATAGCAGCGCTGCGGGCAGATCTCGATATCAACTGCTTACTACACCATCCTCTTATATCGCAGTTATTTTAGATACTAATTTAAACCTTGTCTTCTACATGAATAGGTTTATTTTCAATAACTAATAAATGTGGCCAGATACGGTCGTTATAAAGTTACAAGGTAAGCAATATTTCGTTAACATCAACTGCGTGACTTTAGGTTCTTAGGTACTTACGCGTTTGAAATCCAATATTGAGGCAATTTAATGGTTAATAAAGCTGTCTTAGTTTGATTTCTTGGAATACAAGGAATTAAGTGATCTGTTTACACTGAACGCGCAGCGGTGTTAAGTAGTTTTTACCAAATTATTTTAAAAGTCAAATTATTTTGGAAGTTGTTTAATTTCTGTTTGCCCGTGTACATTTACTTTTATGATTTTGATGATAAAGAAACTAAATTAAAGTATAACAAAGCGTTCTACTAGTTCACAATAGATATCACAATGAAGTTTTTTATTGAGCTGGTAGCTACCCCTGTGGTGGTAAAAGTCTGTAAGTACGTGGCTTGTATTTACTTGGCAGAAATAGGACAGTAAAAACGAGTGTGTTTACAACAACTTTGCTGCATTTCGCAACTAATAAAATAACTACCATAACCTCGATATTTAACGTAACTTGAACGTAACGTAAATTTTAATTAACAGTGGAACCAATTTTGATTTAACTTAAGTTAAGAACCATGTCGATTAAAATATCTTTGCATAAAAAATGCGCCCAAATCGGTTGACCCACCTACAAGTTACGATGCCAGTGATAGATACACCGATACACACATCAAACTTATAAGACCCTTCTTTTTGCGTTATAAAACAACGTAGCAAAATTGAAATTGTAAGAAGATTTTCCATTCTTAGGGTTGCCACAACTCTACAAATTCCATAGTCGGATTGTCAAGTTCGGTAAGCGGCGGTCGAAGGCAGGTTTCATCAATCAAGGTGGATATTCGGCTTATCGTTATCTTGTAGGCTTCACCGGCTTGTCGACAACCCTGCCTCTAGTTGACACGCGTACGTAAACTTAGGGATGAAGTTTGAATTTGTAGTCAAATATCGAGAACATTTCTGGAACATTGTTTGGGAAAACGGAATTTAATGTGACACTAAAATGAGCTAACGAAGCAAGTGAGTTCTCACTGTCCGGCTCGGAAGAATCGGCATCTTCAGTCATTTTGTAATATGATTGTCATGTTATATGTCTATGTTTGCTAAATATTTGTCCTACCGCTTATTAACTTTACCACTTTACCACAAGCTGTTTGCTTGGTCTACGGAAAAAGAAGGTTCATTGGTCATAAATAATAATTATGGTATTCGTTTATTCAAGTAGCCATGACTCAGCGTTAGTCTTAAGAATAAATAAATGATTCATAAATTTAATTTCATAAATTAATTATAATTAATAATGCAATGAAATGTTTTTTACCCCTTGCCTTACTTGAATCACTTTGCTTTTCTTCCTCTTTGGGCATCTTGTAGAATCAGTTCAGTTCCAAATATTATAAAAAATAACCTCTTTAGATACTTTATAACTACTCAACTTAAAATAGTATACCAACAACTTAATAATGAACGTTATTATTCGTTGACAAAATTACAGATTACCTTTGTGCGCAGTATGCGATTTACACTAGACTATCCTGTCACCTGTCACGTCAACACTCTGACGTCATCCTTTATTTACATTTTCATCACGTCATTCCGTTAGGTTATTTTATTTTAGTTTGGATGATGACTGTAGTTATTGTGATGAGTTATAGCAACTTTTTATAAAAATTTCAAAACGATCGCTCAGTATGAAACTCGTATTGAATTAGGTAAAGTCAGCAGCAAAAGTTGCTAAGCAACCGAAGCGTTCCCAATGATCTAATATCAGCTCTATTGTTATAGACATAGAGAGCTTGTGCTGATTACTGTGACCGCTCCGGTTGCTTAGCAACTTCTGCTGCTGACTGTATTTAATTATGACGCCATAATTTTCAGTGATCGAACGTATAAATTGCTGTAATAAGTGGAGCCCGGCTTTTTTAAGAGCATTTTAGAAAGCTTGAAGTGTGATATTATTTTGAGATTACCAAGTCATCAATTCTATTGCATCATCATGCTTACTGTGTACATTCATGTTTCAGTGACTATTTTTAACCCCCGACGAAAAAGAGGGGTGTTATAATAAGTTTAACATGTGTATCTGTGTGTCTGTGTGTCTGTGTATCTGTGTATCTGTGTATCTGTCTGTGGCATCGTAGCTCGTAAACGGATGGACGGATTTTGACGCGGCTTTTTTTAATCGAAAACTAGTTTAATCGAGATGGTTCTTAGCTAAGTTTCATAAAAATCGGTTAGGCCGTTTTTGAGATATTAAACCTTTAAAAGTCTCAAGTTCAGATCCCAGATGTGAGAGCCCGTTGATGTCTTCAGTATGAATAAGTTCGGAAATTAGTAATCCGGGAGCTCGTTGATGTCTTGGATTTTTTGTTGGTTTTGGTTTGTTGGCCCGTTTTCACCAACGAGTCCTAAAATTTAAGGCATCCCTTAGCTCTTTTAGGGGACACCTAAGATCAATTTCCGTTTCACCAACGCTTAAGGTACACCTAACTGCTAAGGGGGCCCCCTAAGTTTAGGGGGTCGAATATTGACCCCCTAGCGCCAAGTGACAGTTTCGCGCCAATTTTTTTATAGGTTATTGTGCATTTGTTCATGCAATAATAACTTGATTGATAAAATTTATATAAAATGGAAGGCTACTTGTAGAGTTTGGAAGCTGTTGAATCATTGGATTTAATATTCACATCAAATTTATTTAGATCAGACTGAAGATCAGATGACTTAACAAAGTATGATAGGTACTAAAGATTTTTCATAAGATATAATTATCTACTCGTAGAATGTCGAAAGAAAACGTGCTTTTCAGACTTGATTTTTTTTACATTACAGGTATTTGGAATATAAGGATAACTCAGAACAGAAGAATAGTTCTGTATAAAGGAAGACCTCATCGCAGCTGGATGAATGCCTAATATTCATCATCAGTCTATTAATGACCCTCAGAAAACAAAACAAACCAGAAGCCGCGTTCAATCATAACAGCACGCCGCGCACTGTGTAAATTTCTTATTGATTTCGCTACTCGTTTAAGTACACTAAAATTATAATGTTATTCTGTTTTTTTATAAACCCAACGGTATTTCTGCATGTAAGAACCACACGAGAAGGGATTAATTAACATTGTCATTCGTAAAGGCGCGCTCGCGGGTTCTGGTCTGTTCTGTATTATACGGGTTTCAAAGAAATCGAATAACACAATACTTTGAAAATATTTGCAGTTCATGAATAAATTATCACATAAATAATCATTCCAGCTTTCAGTCAATTAGGCTTGAGTCGGTCAGGAACTAAGAACTGTTAGGAATGAATTCCCGTCGCGGACCGAAAGGAACTAAATCCTATCGCACGATTTGAATCTGTCTTCGCTCCTTTAGTTCAGTAGGTAGAGGGAGTGGAGTGGATGAATCGCTTGAGCGGAACGGAGCGAGTGAGAGTGACCGAAACCGAGGAGCGAGATAAATAGCGCTCTTTCAAAGTGTCTCTAGAGCAAGTGGGAGCGAGATGAACAACTATCATTCCGTTCCGTGTCCTTCACAGATCAAAACAGTTCCAACTCGTTCACTGAACTACTGAACTAAAGGAACTAAAAGTCTGAACTAGTTCCTTTCACCGATTGAACGAGATCGGAGCGCTCCCTTTAAAGACCGAGTAGGCACAACTCTACAGTCAATGAATACTCGCTAATAAACTACAATCATCGCACCGAAAGTTCAAAAAAAAAAAAAAATTGTTATAAACTGTCACTGTAAGTTCTTATTTTTCTGGATGGCTAAGATAAGGCCATAAAGCCTAGTCAACATTTAAAAATAAAAAATACGACGTCAACTTAGTATTAATAATACATCTAGTATTTCTGAGTTACAAAAGCGCTTAGTTGATGCAACTTGTGACCAAAGGGCTGGCAGTTTTCTCTCTCAAAGAATCAGCATCGCTATTCAGCGAGGCAACGCTGCCAGCCTTTTGGGCACTATGCCACGGGGGCCTTATTTAGATTTAATTTAGTTTTAAGTTGTAGTTTATTTAGTTTAAGCTTAGATTTAATGTCATTGTAAATTGCTTTTATTATGTAAATAAAGTAGTATTTCTATGTTTTTAAAATGTTGGTTTAATTTTTTATAGACGATTTTTGAAGTTATTTCTCTTAAAAAAAATTATCGATACAAAACCGATATTAGAAATCACTAAGTACAGCTAAAATAAACTGTCACTTTGTTAAGTGGCGTGTTACCTAGGTTGGTGAAAATTAAATTAGGTTAGGGAGAGATATAAGGGGCCACTTACTGACTAGGTGATGACTTAGATGTCGTTGGTGAAAACGGGCATAAGTCGAATAATAAAATATATATTGTGAAGTGAATGTAAAAAACACAAAATGAAAAACTCAAAATAAAAATTTAAAAAACCCCCGACAAAAAAGCAGACAAAAATAATGCGGCACAAAGAAAACTAAAAAAAGTAAAAAATAATGCCTAATATATTTTGTTAGTACGGAATAGTATGGATGAAAGTATGGATTGGCAGCTCAATATACCTAGCAAAATTTTTATTTAAGCGTTATCGGTGTCGGGGGATCGCTCAAGTCAACAGCAAACTAAAGTATGTTGTTTTATAGAAAGAACACCTAGCTGTGGTTGACTTTAGCGATCCCCCGACACCGACGACGCTTAGATAAAAAATTTGCTAGGTATATTGAATCTAATCCATACTTCCATCCATACTAATTCATACTAACAAAATATATTAGGCATTATTTTTTACTTTTTTTACTTTTCTTTTTCTGCTTTTTTTGTCGGGGGTTTTTATATGTATCATTTTAAGTTTGAGTATAATTGATATTCACGGAAAAACCGTAAAAATACAAAGTTGGGGAAAAAATACAAAAATATACTCCAATTGTGATCATGTGAACCAGCTGAACTAAGCTCTTATAAAATTATCTTGCAAAGTACCTATGCTTCAGTTACAAAGGGACATTTCAAAGTATGGCAGGAGGGAATTGACAACAATGACGCCTGCGCATGACCTCTTGGCAATTTACTATACCCTCGAATGTTCTCAACGGGATTAGCGTATAGCGAATGATCCAAATGGAGAAATGGGAAATGGAGAAGCATAGCCAGGGATTTTATAGTATATACGAGTATACCTAAAAAAATAACACGCCAAATTTTTGGTACAATATCCACGTAAAATGCATCCGTTCTTTTGTGTACCTAAAAAACAACCAATTAGGTAAGTATCTATCTACAGTTGAGTTCTCTAATATCTATACAGTCAACAGGTCAAAAATATCTATACACAGACCTTATTACCAGTTACATAAGGTATGTGTTTAGATATGTATGCACCGTTGACTGTACAGATATTGGATAACTCGACTGTACTGAAATGATGGTGGAAAAAACTTAGATAATATTTCTGTTGTTATATTTTTTAACAGAAATCCCTACGTAACTTTCTATGTTTACGAGTAGCAGTTTTGTCAAACCGACAGCAGTAACTAACAATTAACTTGAATTTCTCCATTGTTTTCACAGCTTCATGCTATCGACTTTGAATTTTAGATCATTTTAGATACCTAAGGTAAATGTCCCTGTGCCCGACACTGACCTAATAGTTGGCACCTTCAATCTTAATACGTAGGAATAAAGGTGAGAAGCAGGGTGTCAATTACTGGAATTAACGTGTCGATCATTGGAACGCTTACATTTTGCAAATAGCAAATAATTAGAAATACATTTGTTCCTCCTTTTTTGAAGTCGGTTAAAAATAAAAAACGTTTAAAATAATTAAGAAAAATAAAACTATGTATCTAATAAATAGAGCAGTTTTTCAAAAATATTGAAAAATTACATTAGTCCACTGACGCTTGATAAGAGATGGCGCTGTAAGCCTATCCTACATTAAACGGACTGTACCTAAAGTAGCACAAATATTATTAAAATGATGGCTCGCAACCCTCGGTGCGCGAGTCCGACTAGCTCCTGACCAGTTTTTTCTAATGAAATCCAGGTTTTCAGTATGAAGGATCGTTGAGCCGTTAATATAATAGCCTTTGTAATGCGAGTATCTCTGAGAATAAGTTATGTGAGATTACAATTCTTGTCTTACGAAGTACTTACTTATTTATTAAAAAAATACTTAGAAACGTCACATCATAATGATCACAAAGCGAATAGATAAGTGGGTATGTCGGTTTTAGTTGTTGCTTAGGTAAAAAAGAAATCTATGAGATTAGCTCAGTGGCAAAAAAATGGCCAAGTTTACATACAAAAATTACAATTATGTAGTAGTTAAGTATTAAGAAGATAAAACAGCAGCTTTCAAAAAATAAATAAAGGCCCGTCTTAAATCCTGTAGGTTCCTAAATACAAATTTTCAGCCCAAACTTAGAAAAGTTGGAAAACCCCCGACATTTCCACTGCAAAGCTCAATACCTCAAAAACGGGTGAACCGATTTTTATGAAACTTAGCTGAGAACCACCGATACTTGCGATAGCAATTTTTCGAAGCAGCGGAGCAGCGAGTGAAAACTTATTCGCAGCAAAGTTCAAATGTCCCCCCACTGAATGCACGAGGCCGTGTTCCACAATCGAAACGAATTCCTCTCTTTATGAATAAGAACGTTTTGTAGATTCCTCACAAAAATACGAACATAATACTTTGCATTTGAAACAGCGAGGGATCGTTTTTTATCACGGCCCGTGACTGTAAGAAATGTAAAGGCCCTTAAAATTCTTTACCCTTGTAAAGCGTGACGTTTGGTAAAGAAAATGTTTTCGGTTGAGTTTTCACAGAAAAATATCTTTTAAAAGGACATTGTGTTAAGAATCGCCTTATATCCCTCGGATGCGTCTTAGCGAACAGAAGCGAAAGGAAGGATTTTGCTGTAAGAAGATGTATTTGTTTGGTTCCTTTTGAATATTAGGGATTTAACTGCTTAAGAGTACAAAAAAGTTCGAGAAATCACTTTAGAAATCATAAATAACGCTTAGTAGATTCATATTTTGGTTGTTATGGTGAAGTTATAATATTCAAAATGTTTAACATAACACTACGGTGAGACTAAGTCATAGTGCACGCCTCGGCGACAGCGATAGGGAATGTTCGTACGCTCTCAGAGGAAGGACAACGGATTAGTCTGGAACGTATCGGGCTAAACTCGACTTATAAGGTAAACGTCCCAATGATTGACAAGTTAATTCCAGTGATTGACACCCTGTTTGTAGCCCTTATTGCTACGTATTAAGATTGAAGGTCGTATGGCCGCTCAAGTCAATGTGTAAAGAGGCTCGAAACTCCCTAAATGGAAAGACTGATGCTGAGCTACGCAGCTTAGCACATCTTTAGTGGAAAAACAACCTCAGTGTTTAAAATACCATCAATCCTTCTCCTTATTTAGAGAAGGTAAAGTTGTAGGAGGCGATACTGGAGATAAGTGAAACTACCAATGTTTTATATGCCCGTACTAACTTACAAAGTCACTATTACAGTCATATTTAAAAAAAAAACATGGAAGTATTTTTATCCGAGTTACTGTTAAATATCACGGACTTCTTTCGCTCCATATATCATTCCTTGTCCGTAGGTATGAAAAGGGTGACAGAAAGTGAATAGACAAATTGGAACGTTACCCGAGACATAAAACAATAAAGCGGTAGTCCCCGGAGTATTCCCTTGCAGTAGGGATGTGAAAGAATTATAGAAAAAAAAAAACTATTTTTTTTTGTTAAAAAAGAATCGATTTTTGAACTGCTTGCAGATTTTTCGACAGTATCCACAACATTCTTTTCTTCTAGGTATGTTGAGTTCAGTGCCCTAAGCACGACTTGTCGAATCCTGCGTCACGTAAAATCGAATAGTAAACTATGACCGAGTTTGTATGACGTTTGGAAGAGAGCCCGCCCGTGAGCGTATTTGGAACTAAAATTTAGTATGAGGTTTCTCGATCTCGATACGATAACCGTAACGTAACGCAGGATTCGACAGGTCGTGCTTAGGGCACAGGTTACATAGTTTAGGTTACATAGTTATTACACAACTGTCCAAAGAAAAAGAGCGTATTGTTTTATTACATTGTATTTGCTGTTGTTTGGCAAAATTTTCTTCTATCTTAGATCCGAGGTCCGTCCGGATCGCTACCACCATCTTACTCGTTAATCCTGCCGCTAAGCAGCAGTGCTTGCACTGTTGTGTTCCGGTGTGGAGAGTAAGACAGCCGGTGTAATTACGAGCACAAGAGGCATTTCATCTTAACCCTCTAGGTTGGCAACGCATCTGCAAACCCTCCGGAGTTGCGAGTGTTTATGGGCAGTGGTGATCACTTACCATCAGGTGACCCTCTTGCTCGCTTGCCTTCCTCGTTGTATAAAAAAAAAAAATCTTTCAACTGAACTTTTTACACGACTGCCGAGAGAAAAATGTATTTATTTCTCGATATTTACAATAAATCGGTGGCTTTTATTCGATTGTCATATCTTTTCTCATCGATTTTAGTTCAACTTCACATTCTTACTCGGCCGTTTGCTTGCTCATAAAGTCGAATAGGTAATAAATCGAGCTCGGGCAGGTGTAGGATTAGGAACAAGACGCGATGACGGATTGAGTCCGCTACATGTTGACACTCGGGTGACGAGTTGAGAAGACGGGAGTTGAGTTTACTAGTTTCATTTTCGATCATTTTTCGTTTACTGAGAGTGCTATGCTCGGGGTTTCTCTGCGAGATGGAATCAGAAATGACGGGATCCGCAGTAGACCTAAGGTTACCGATATAGCTCTAAGAATTGCGAGACTTAAGTGGCAGTCAGCGGGGCACATTGCTCGCAGGACGGATGGCTGTTGGGCACAAAAGGTTCGCGAATGGCGTCCGCGGACCGGGAGACGAGCTGTCGGTAGGCCTCCAACAAGATGGAGCGATGACCTGATGAAGGTCGCAAGATCGCGGTGAATGAGGAAAGCACAAAACCGGTCTCAGTGGAGAGCCTTGTGGGAAGCCTATGTCCAGCAGTGGACGTCTTTCAGCTGACATGATCACAGAGTGTCACCAATGGGAAGGTTCTAGAAAGAGTAGTTGGGGAAAAAAGAAATTGTCCTGCATACGGTGGAGACTAGGAGAGGGGGATGGTGTGCCATTTTATATGAGACGACGATCTGATATTAAAAATTATAGAAGAAAACATAGAAGGAATACAAGGAAGAGAAAGACGGTATGTCATATCAGAATGTGAAAGAACTAGCTATTGGAGTTCTAAATCGCATAAAAATACGTTAAATTGGTTCGCAGGTGTGTGCAATTTGTCACAGTGGATTTTTGTCATTGAATATCTTTTGAACGCATTCGTACCCCAATTTCAGCGTAACAAAATGGTTGTTATTATTGGCAAAGATTAAAGTTATGAATCTATAGAGTAAATGCGTTTATCTATTTTTAGAATTATTAGTAACGTCATAGTCTGCGAGAATAATATTTGAGAAACAATAATAGCGAACAAGAACGTTAACGAACAAATGTCAATCGATAAAATTGTTTCGCGAATGTAAATGAGTCGGCAACTTAGTTTGTGCGTAAATAGAGAACAAAGTGCTAGTTTCCGCTGCGCTGAAAAAGCAATCAAGCTTTCACACTGCGACTGTTTGTTGGGGACAGGTGTTTTAAGTCACGAAGTCCTGTTGCTTGAAATGTGGTGGTGCATGCAAGCGCCATTGTTTTAGTGTACGCTGGATAGAGAGCTATAGACATAGCAGAAAAACCTTTCCCACGGGCCAGGCAAAAATCAATCTTATGACGATGTCATAAGCGTTTTAACAGGGGGAAAGCTTTTCTCACTTTAACTATAGGTACTTAGACACATGTTTGAACAAAGTACACTTTCACGGCTGACACATTCAAAGACTGTAAGATGACAGTCATCTTACAAAGATATGTGTCATAATTAAATATGACTCGAAGTGCAAAATTTCAAGGTTTCAAGTTCATCAAATTCAACAAAATTCAAGACCATTTTGACTACCAAAAAGTTACTAGTGATCTTCGCTAGTGATACAAGAAGTCGAATGCAATTTTGTAGCGTAAGACTAAATTACAAACTGAAAAGTCAAAATCTGCTTTATTTGCTCGATGTGATGAAATTTGCAAAAGTTTTACGGTTTGTTATTGTAAAAACTCGTTCAGTAGGTATCGGTAATATTATTTGTAGGTAAGTTGATTTTGCTTAAAAAAGAATAAACCCGATGAGGTTCTATGACAACAAACTTAAAAAGGCTATTAAAAATAAATAATAGGCAAAATATCAATATGTATTCATCTTTCTTGTTCCAGAAATGATCACATCTTTTGTTTCTTTTCTGCCTTTGGCTTCTACTACGTTGAATATAAAGCACGGCAAGGTATTGGATCGCAAAAACTATGGCGATAGACTGAATTCGGATTCATTGAACTTAATGTAAATTTTGATTGCCTATTGATTACTTGCGGTTCCGACGCTTCGGGCAAGTTACTAACGCGGGGTAGAAAAAAGGGTTCCGCATAATACGTATTGATGCAGTTTATTGGTTTCTCGGAGTCATGGTAGCTTAGTGGTTTGATTGACCTATGGCCTCTCAAGCAGAGGGTCGTGGGTTCCAGCCCAGGCTCGCATCTTTGTGTTTTTCGTATTTACGTGCGAAATTACATTTTTATAATTTATTATGAGACGTAAATAGATTCAGATCATTAGTTTCTCAGTCATCGTACTTAATTTCATCGAAATTTCATTTGTTTTTTAACACCACGGCGGATATAAACCGAGAATAATTATTTCATAATATGTCACGGTTAAATCCATAAATGGGTGAACATCTTACAATTAAAATTGAAGTTGCTTAATTTTACTTTTTTAAGCTTTAGGTATATTATGAATACGCTGGTTGTTTGGCCAGTAAAACAACACCCAGACTTACTACTAGCTATCTCCGTTTTATTAATACCCAACCCTGAAAAATCAAGAGGGCGCCCATTTTCAAATCAATTTTCCGCTGCGTTTGCGACTGGCAGAAACAGAGGCGTGCTTTAAGCCAATTGCAGCGACGGCCAATGTGCGTGTGAATTGGAAACGGCTTTATTTACGGATACTACGTATGTATGTACGTACGTATCTACGTATCTACGTAGTATGTATCTAGCGCGTAGCAACCAGAGGGTGTCCAGTAAAAGCTAGGTAATCGTTTTTCAAATCGTAATGTAACAACGTTCACCTTTCAAATCGTAAAGGAACAATTTTTCGTCGAATGCGATAAGTACCGTCCCAAGGTTTTAGAGAGTAGAGAAAATAAGCTCGTATTTGGATTTTTTGAGAAGTGAAACTTCATACCTGCAGTGTAGGTATACACTGTTATTTGTTACTGTCAAATTATTTTGAAAACTATTAGTAACTTTAAAACCTGTAATTAGGAGCGTCAATTAAGATCTAAAAGATTTTATGCAGCTTCAGTATCAGGAGGTGAGAGAACTTGCATTGGAAAGAACGGACTGGACACAACTGCATTGACAAGAGTAACACTCTTAAATAAGATGATGATGATGTTCGTGCACCAGTACACTACACCACACACACACTCACATGACACACATACTACACTACACTGCATGCATGCCATAGCCGCCAGCAGTAAAGTAGTTAAGCTTTTAAATGTCGAATTTTTCGCATTGTATTTGATGGACCATACACAATTGAACGAGTGCCCATTGAAAAATTTAAAGCATCGTCAGATTTTCACCGAGACAAAGGCTAATGAACAAAACCAAAGTTCCGTCAGAAACATAATGACATAAATTATAAATTAAATCTCGATTGGAAACGTTATGGTATTAAATCGATAAAAACTGAAGGTTATCGAAATGCTGATCGAAATATTCAATTTACCAGCACTTAATGGTATCGATGTGAAGTCAAAATAAACATTGGGAGCTCTGACACAATTGCTTGGAAATTCATGCGCGTCATAACATAATACATCATAATAAATTAACCTTCCCCAAAACTTATTTATAAAGGAATATTCTTTTCGTAGCTAATTAGTTTTTTTATAGGTAAATATACAATTATAGAAAGAATGGGTCCAAAGAATTTCGCAGTGAATGAAAGACTGGATGAGTCGAATACGTGGATGAATTGGAACCAATTGAATGGTACCCAAAATTATATTTTTACCCAACTGCCGCCAGAAAGGAGGGTTATGTTTTTTTTTTGTGTACAGTGTATGGTGTCTTGTATATTTCTATGTGCCGCTCTACAACCTGAACGGCTTAATGGATTTTATCGTGTGGATGTCATTACATTCAATTTGATTGGAGGAGTGCTATAGGCTATAACATTTTAGTCAGCATGCAAGCCCTAAAAACGCCTATTACTGCAATTATTTTGAGATTAGAGCGATAAACTTAATTGTTTATGCAGTGTCACAATACGCAAGCTATTGGACATTAAAAAGGACAAAGGACATTTAATACTGTCGATTTCGACATCCTTCTTAGCATACTCAGCACTCTTAATGTATCTTCAACTGCATTGTCCTGGTTCCGTTCATACCTCTGTGGGAGACAACAGCGAGTCAGGATCGAGGACGGTTTTTCAGCCTGGTGCGATCTTACCGCTGGTGTCCCTCAGGGGGGTGTACTATCCCCTCTCCTTTTTTCTATTTTTATCAACGGTATCACCGCTTCTTTAAATTCTTCCTACCACCTGTATGCCGACGATCTACAAATTTATTCTGCTGCTGCTCTTGACGATTTTCCTCTACTGATTGATCGCATGAACGCCGACCTCATTACCATCCGCGACTGGGCGGTGAGTTTCGGCCTCAAGATAAATGCTAAGAAGACGCAGGCGATTGTGATTGGCAGTCCACATTTCATTTCTCAGATTTCTGACATGGTAGTTCCACATTTGTATTTTGATGGTACAGTTATTCCTTTTTCACCTACCGTCAGAAATCTGGGGATCATCATGGACCAGACTTTCTCTTGGTCGGCTCAGGTTGCTGAGGTCAGTCGAAAGCTCTTTGCCTCGCTTCACTCGCTCAGACGCTTGCAGAATTTTCTGCCGCTTCAAACCAAAATCACGCTAGCTCAATCCCTTTTGCTCCCGCTCCTTGACTACGGTGATATTGGGTACTTGGATCTTACTGAGGGGCTACTTGACAAACTTGACCGGCTTCAGAATGTATGTATTCGGTACATTTTTGGGCTTCGTAAGTACGATCACGTGTCACACTTTCGCGCGCAACTGAAATGGTTGCCTATCAGGGATCGTAGGAACGTCCACATTCTGTCATTACTATTCAACATTCTTTTTAATCCTTCCGCTCCTCCATACCTCTCCGAGTGCTTCAGCTATTTAGCTGCTGGCAGCGGGCACCGTTTACGGTCTAGTACCAATCTCCTGCTAGCATCTCATTCTACCTCTTCCAGAACCTATTCCAAATCCTTCTCTGTGCACGCTGCCAGGCTGTGGAACCGGTTACCGACGTCCATCAGGCAATCTTCGTCTGTGTATTCTTTCAGGGAAAGCTTGAAGAAGATGTGGCTCACCCCTTCTTCTTAAATATTTGGGAGTTCTCCTTTAATGTTGTGCTTGTTATTTATTGTATGTATTATATGTATATATATATATATTTATTTATTTATATATTGGTATTTACTTCTACTTTGCATTTAGTAGTATATTGTAATATGGTAGATTTTTGTATGTGTGTGTGTATTGTATTGTCTCTCGATATTTATAATTATGAACTCACTTTGTCTCGATCCCCAGTGAACTATTCCTCTCCACCACTCAAAGGTTGACTGGCAGAGATCCCTTAAAGGGATAAGTCCGCCTTTGTACTCAAATGTTATTGTTGTAACTTGTGTTTTATCCTATTTTTTGTACAATAAAGTGTTTACTTACTTACTTACTTACTTAAAAAGTTCCGCCATAATCCGCTAGATGGCGCTTTTCCGCACTTAGGCGAATAATATTAATTTAAATAGAATTAAAATTGCATCGATTGTAAATTAATTAATTAACAACCGCTACTTGCACTTAGCCAACATAAAACACATAAAAAACTACATTACACACTACACAGAAACAATACGTTGGTATTCAAAATGAGAAGCACGGACACGCCCATGGGCGTCGCCCAATTCAAAATCTTTTGGTTGTCCTTATCCGGTCCCACTCAACCATAAAACCGCTTGTACGGCTGGGAGACCCCACATTTCTCTACAACTCCTGAGTGGAACCAGCCAGCCCAGAACTTGGTAAGAATACTGATCGTTTCTGTACTTTATCATTGTGTTACACTACTTGTGTCTTTTATTGTAATTTATTTAATTCTATAGGGTTTCCACTCTGTTACTCTGTCCGAAGCATTACTGTACCTTAATAGCGCTCCGGACAGTTAATTATAATTTAATCTTTCCCTATTTCACTGCTCTACGGTTATAGACGTAGCGCTTATTTTAAAACCTCACGTCTTCCTAGAACGGTTGGAATTTAAAGTTCCAACGGTCACTTTGTGTAAATCTGTTATCCACTCTCACTAGAAACCTGTAAAAGCTTACTCTCTGACTCTAGCTAAATTGTAAATCCGTATGACCCTCCGTATTGCCATGCACTGCCAATCTGGTTCCCACTCCCTCGGGAATGGTCGGACTGGAAAGCGGAATATGGCAGTGCGAGCATACCATGGACGTTTGGCTCACACCAGCTTATTTACAGGGCAACTACGCTACCCGTGGGAAATCTCTCCACCCACTACTGGTTCCTAACGGACCCCTGCCGACCTCTCGCAGCCTACTCAGAGGCTAGCCGTTGGCACGCTACGGTCCCCTTCACACCATCTCAACACCACGTCATCACACGAGCCCTCTGGTCACTCCTGGTTGCTCTACGACGCCTGCGCCCTATCTTCGCCGTCGCCGGAGGATCCAGACACCCGAGGGAAGTGTAGGCCACATTAGCGTGTAATCGAACCCAGTATCTTCAAAAGTGTCTTCGAACTCAATCCCCTGAGATTCTCTATTTTAATTGTCAATTTAGCCTACCGATTTTGTAGAAATAAATGTATTAAACTTGTAATTTGTTTCCTTCACAAAACCCTAGGTGGGCTACCTTAAAACAGACTGTTTCCCCTCATGAAAACGGCCTGTGACAGCAGTAAAGAATTTTAATATAGAATGCTCAGTAAATCTAAAATTACTAATCCATGCATTTCGTGTTTCACATTAAAATACAATGGAATATTTCGTTGCGTGAGAAAATCTCATTTAGGATTCAGCTTAATTATGTTATTTAAGAACGTTAACATTGTTACAAGTTATTCAAAAGACGGGGTACATGGTATTCTAAGTTGTTTAAGATTTTGTCTAGACAGATAATAAAATCTTATTTTTTTCAGTTTCATAATCAGATTCATCAGATTAAGAAATAAATCTCAAATCTGAAATAGGTCTTTAACACATTTTATTTTCAGAGTCGCGAAACGTCTTGCGGCAGGGAGTACACCAACTCACTTCTTAACACGTAGGTAGGTATTCGAAATCTGGACTAAACACAAGCTCATCCCACTTTAGAAAATCTCTCCAAGGTTGACTTGCCATTTTCTTTCTTAACCGCCTGTGCACCGATAGACTCTTTATCTATTAAACGACCATTTCTAAAACAGACTTTGAACGCATTGTAAACCGTTTATTTGTCGTTCAACCAACATAATACTATGATGCATGTAGCGGAAAATGGTAGTGCGTAATGGGGCGATCACATTGCAGGATGCAGTAGCTCTTGCACTTCGTAAATCAAGGCGAGTTATACTCTGTGATCGTGGTCTCAACTAGTGGGTAGTGGAGCGAGGAAATAAAGTGGGGGCGTGGCCACGTTTAAATGATCGCATTTTGTTTTTAATCACGGCACAGCTCTGAATAACTAAATGAAATATTAATTGAATAGCTTAACGGTGATCATCACCATAGCCTTTATTACGTCCCACTGCTGGGCACAGGCCTCCTTTCAGAATGAGAGGGCTTAGGCTATGGTTTAATTTTATATGCGTGCGGAACTTCGCATAGTTCACAGGAGTGTGCAGGTTTCCTCACAACGTTTTCCTTCATCGAAAAGATAGTGATAAATCACAAATGTAATTTCGCACATAAATTCCGAAAAACTATAAGGTGCAAGCCGGGGCTTGAACTCACAACTCTACATTAGAGGCCATACAAACCGCTGTACGATCACGGCTTTACGGTGATACGACGGTTTTAATTTTTTTTTCAACTTGATTTACATAAATGTAAGAGAGAAATTCAACTAAAAGCATTAAATAATTTATTCATTGGCTTTAGTACCTACTTTACAAGAAAAAAGATAGGTAATTTACTGAGCACATTACCAAAATAACTTAAACGTACTAGGTAGGATAACAATAAACTTCCAAAGCTGTATAAAATTAAACATTCGCATAGCTCCAACTCGAAAACAACCATCAAGTACGAAACTTTCTGGAACTTTCACAAAAGCATTGTGTAAAAAGCTTTGAGTCTTTTACTTTACTATCAGCAAATGGAAGCAGGATGCCTTTAAAGGAACGACAATGTACCTCGCGATGAGAAAGGTATTCATTCAATTGACGACATCTTTAGCGTGAACAAGGATAACACTCGGGTTCAACTTTTAGTATACGTTTGCTAGATGTGGCCCATTTAACAACCCCTAATTTGTGCTATAAAAAAACCTGTGCGAGTAGCTTACCTTCGTCCGTCCGTCCATTCGTCCGTTCACCCATCCACCGGTCTGATCTATCCCTTCTAGATACTTGTTTCAAGTCTTGAACACCCAAAGTGACTAGTGAATATTACCTATATTTTCAAGATCTCAGTAGGAGTATCTTTTTGTATTTTTTCTCCCAATTTTTTATTTTTTTACGGTTTTCCCCGCCGTGGTGTAGGGGAAAAGCACACGACCCGGAGTGTCGAGGATCCGGGTTCGATTCCCGGGGTTGGCATTTTTCTGGTTTTTTTTCTGTGTATTCATGTTTCAGTGAGTTTATAAAAAATATAATTGATATTCACGGGAAAACCGTAAAAAAATAAAAAATTGGGAGAAAAAATACAAAAAGATACTCCTACTGAGATCATGAATTGATTGCTTTAGTGCGCCATCTCGTTGAGCCTGGGTAAACTGATAAGTTTCGAAAGGGTGCGTTGTTTTCGGTTTACGAACTAATCGTATAGATGGCGCAAGTCACTGCAAAAAGTGATAAAAACAAGCTAAGATTTGAATACATGGAAAAAATTCAGCCTTTCCTCTATGTCCAGCCGTGGTGTAGGCGAAAAGCACACGACCCGGAGTGTCGAGGATCCGGGTTCGATTCCCGGGGTCGGCATTTTTCTGGGTTTTTTTCTGTGTATTCATGTTTCAGTGAGTTTATAAAAAATATAATTTACCTATATTTTATCCCTTCCAGATATTTCAAGTCTTGAACAACCGAAGCAACATGTTGGATGAGGTTATGCTTGTTTTGCCGTTTATTGCAGATCGATCGGGATGATGGGCAGAAAACCGCAGATAAATCATTTTACATTGTGGTCTAGGTGCTCTTGGCTGGAATACTAAAATATGGATTAGACAGACGGTCTGATAGCAGCAACGGCAGTGTAATTTCCATAATGTTCTTGTTTCTAATTTCTTACAATGGTTTCAGAGGGGTGTAATGTTGTATGTAAGTATTTAAAAAAACACAACGCCGTCATGTCTTCAAGGTTTGTTTTTATGATATTCCTTCTAGTTTGATGAGAAATTACACTAATGTCATTGCAGTGGATTTTTTTAAGCACGTAGCCCTAGCTACGTACCTAGCCCTAGCTACCTTATGTACGTATGTATACAAAGGGCACAGAAATGGTATAAGTATTATTTTGATTAGAGGGTTATCTCGGTAAATTTTGATGAGGGCTCCGAAATTAATTCGTGTAATAGTACATTATTGCCGAGGCCCGGAAAGTAGGGAATTGCCTGACGAGGTGGTTTGCAAGCCGAGCATCGCGAGGCTTGCAAAAATGCGAGTCAGGCAATTTCGGTTTCCGTCGAGGAATATATAGTACTTCTCTCAAATAAAGTGAGGAATCTAAAAAAACCTCCTTTGCAAAAAAAAAGTAATTTAATAGATAAATCACAAAATACGTTAGCAAAAACCAAATTGTTCAATTACTTGATGTTAAATGTGATTAAAAATTATGTCAAATTAGAGCTTACCGCTGCAAAATTACACGAAATCAACACCCATGACTATTTTTAGTGACAAAAATGTCAAACTGTCATCCGTCATCTGGGGTTCAACAAATATGTCAAATTCGATCTCACCGCTGCCAAATTACATGAAATCGACACCCGTGGCCATTTTTAGTGACAAAAATGACAAACTGTCATCCGCCATCTTGGATTCAAAAAATAATGTCAAATTCGAACTCACCGCTGCCAAATTACTCGAAATCGATACCCACGACCATTTTCAGTGAAAACAAGTGTCAAACTGTCATCCGTCGAATTTCATACGTTTATTTTTCTCCTAGGAGAATAAATGTATCGAAAGCCATTTCCATTAACCTTCTTCGACGGATTCTGCGTTTAAAATTTCGAATGAAAAAATTAGGTGCTTCCCAAATTAGGTGCTTCCCGTGTTCTATTTTGAAATGGAAAGCGAGAATTTCCGAGCATGTTTGAGAAAATGTCATTAATACGGTTTTTACTTGATTATAGGTAAGTCATGACAAAGAAATCATAAACATCATGATCTCAATGAAGTATCTTTTAATATTTTTTATTTATAAATACACTTTTCCCGTTAAAATCTATAGGTAAATACCTACTCAAAAACGAGAAAACACCGTAAACGAAAAAAAAGTATGATTACCCCAGGAATCGAACCCGGGTCCTTGACATTCCGTGTCACGTGCTGTACCCTTACACCAAAATTAGTACTAACTAGTCACATTTTGCTGATTTTCTGTGTATTCTTCTTTCTACTGTTTCTACTCACTGTATTTAAAGTATAATAAAAAAGTCTTACTTGAATATAAAACTTTTTATGATCTTTCACTATGTCCAAGCCGTAACGTGTACGTACATTCAAGTAAGTTAAGGCAGGCGGTTTTACTACGCTGGCATTACACGGATCTCATCGACACCTTCCCAAGTCCCGTATATCTACCTAATAAAATTCTAGACATGTAAATTTGTTATTTTTGTGCCTAGCACGAAAACAAATACAAAATTGGTCAACAATCTTTCTAGTGCGAGGTCCATCCGGATCGCTACCACCATCTTACTTGCTAATCTTGCCGCTAAGCAGCAGTGCTTGCACTGTTGTGTTCCGGTGTTTAGAGTAAGACAGCCGGTGTAATTACGGGCACAAGAGGCATTTAATCTTAGATCTCTATAGGTTGGCATTGGCAACGCATCTGCAAACCCCCGGGGTTGCGGGTGTCTATGGGCCGTGGTGATCACTTACCATCAGGTGACCCACTTGCTCGTTTGCCTTCCTTGTCGTATAAATAAATAAAAATATTAAATAAAATGTATTGCTCACACACATGTTTTTTATTAACGGTTTGATAGGGTAAAATACCAGTGAACAAATGCATAGATAACTAGATAATTACCTTTCACGTCGGATGCCTTGTTAAGTTTTATTGTGAGTGCGGTCCGTAAGCTGTTCGTTACGCGACAGTTCGTTGCTTTGTCTCAAGGGGGCTTGAGACAATTTGCAATACAGTGGAGTGCGTGAAGGATTACGCTGTTGATTTATTTGACAACATACAATAGTCAGTTGTTATGGAAATTTCTAAAGTTCTAGCTTAATTCGGGGGAATAAAATGACAGAGTTAGATCATACAATAAATCCTTGTAAATTGTATTATGTAGGTACTTAATACGTCAGTGTTGCCGTGTTCTTAGGTAATCTTAGGTACCGCAAGTTGCAGTGGGTGTAAGACTAAGCTCCCTCAATGCGTTTTTGCATAATTTATAAATCCTAAAATTGTTTCAAAGTGAAATCACATGTTGGAAGAAAAATCTCAATCGAAAATAATCTAAAACACCAGCAAGATTTCTACGTCTCCAGAATAAACAATTAACAATTTAGACAATATTAACAGTTTCAGCTGTGTCCAAACTAAGAGCCCTGAGTTCAACAACCTCTTGACCCCCGATATCAAGCTAATCTAATCTTTTGAAATCACGTCAGAACCAAACATTTGCATGTTCTAATCGTACATATTAAAAAAAGTCCTGACTGGCTGACTCATCAAGGCGCAGCCCAAACCATTTGACCTAGAGAGCTAAAATTTTACTAAGGATTTTGCTAAATTCCCACAGGATAGGGAGTTCTGCCGTGGGAGCCGCGGGCGAAAGATAGTCCTAATCCTAACTAATGTTCTAAATGCGAAAGTAACTCTGTCTCTCTGTTTGTCTGTTTGGTACCTCTTCACGGGAAAACCGCTGCACCAGTCTAGGTGAAATTTGGTATGAAGATAGTTTGAATATTGAGGAATGACATAGGCTACTTTTTATTCGGGATAATTACATAGAAAATTACGCGGACAAAGTCGCGGGCAACAGCTAGTATTAAATAAATATTAAATCTGCGAAGCGTCTTCATTACTTGTCACCAAATGTTAACTGATTTTCAGCGTGTGAGTATCCGTAGATAATTTCCGCGCGTGACCGGCATTTCCCTGTAGTATGGCAATTGGCCACTTTTAGTGTTTAGCAGTAACACAATAGTTTACTGCTACATTAACGCATATTGCTTGTGTCAGCGATAACCCATGATTATAAATATAGATGCTAGTGTTAAATAAACGGGATTCAACTTGAACTAATCTCGAGATATCATTCCACCACCCATAAACCTCTCTTAATATTACATCCCGACTGATTGTCCCCGTCCACGTGTGCTATTATAGACCCAATAACCCGTATTTAGGAATCAGCTGTCTTGTAAAGAAGGCACGTGGATTTTATCAATGTTGGCGAAGCAGATGTTTTTGTTAACTATTTGGAGCTTAGATTCATGGTAGCGCCAAAAAATCAGCACTGTGTATTTAACATTTATCAAGGCATGATGCCAATCCTTTTGGCAGTATCTTTTGGTGGGTGGTTTTGGTATTTAGCACTTTATGACTAAGTATTAAGATTGGACTCAGTGGCAAATGTTTGAGAAAAGCGTAATTGTTACCAGTAGGTATGTCTTGTAAGTAGTAGTGGGCTGTTACACAAGGCTATCACTGTTGTAATATGACGAATAAATGGTTAGTTTCTTTCTTTATATCATACTAGCTTTTACCCGCGGCTTCGCTCGCGTGAACCATACATACAACCATACATACAACCAAACATCCAACCAAGCATGCAGGCAAGCAAGCGTGAAAGGAAGCAAGCGAGCGAGCATGCAAGCACGTACGCAAGCACGTATGTAAGCAAGAATGCAAGCAAGCATGCAAGCATTCAAGCAATTATTAAAGCTTGCAAGCAAACATGCAAGCAAGCGAGCGAGCAAGCATGTAAGCAAGCATGCAAGCAATCATTGAAGCAAGCATTCAAGCAATTATTAAAGCTTGCAAGCACACATAGCACGCATGAAGTGCAAGAATTCAAGCAAGCATGCGTCAGGCATGCAAGCAACCATGCAAGCAAGCATGCAAGCATGCATGCAAGCACGCATGTAAGCAAGCATGCAAGCAAATATGTAAGCAAGCATGCAAGCAAGCATGTAAATAGGGAAACACACGCAGGCAAGCAAGTAAGCTAGCACGTTTTAACATTACAGTAGCGCAATCTATCGTCGATTAGAGGAACTACAAATATGACAGTAATTAAGGGTTGGGGTTGAGAAAGAGATCTCCCAAATCAGGTGTCACTGGCAGGGACCTTGAAGCCACAGCACAGGACCGTGATGCACGAAAGTCCCTACTGCCCTAGGTTCCTGCTGAGGGGTTACAGGGACACATCATCATCATCATCATTATTATAAGATTTATAACGTGTTTTCCCGTGGGAATGAGATATTTACTCGTGGTAAAAAGTAGCCTATGTCACTCGCCAGCCTTTAAACTATCGCCATATATAAAAAAATATAACTTATAAGATTTATAACGTGTTTTCCCGTGGGAATGAGATATTTACTCGTGGTAAAAAGTAGCCTATGTCACTCGCCAGCCTTTAAACTATCGCCATATATAAAAAAATATAACTATTTCTATTCATCGCAAGACCACAAATAGGGCTATGCTTATAACGTTTTTTCCGTGGGAATTAGATATTTTCCCGGGATAAAAAGTAGCCTATGTCACTCTCCAGCCCTTCAACTACGTTCATGCAAATCACGTCAATCCGTCGCTTAGTTTCGACGTGAAAGAAGGACAAACAAACATACTTTCACATTTATAATATTAGTAAGGAAGTAAGGATAAAATCATCAACCGTCGACCAGTAGCAAAAGTTACGATCGATTTCCTTATCACATCTCTCTCTAAGTGTAAGCTTATAGGTAATTACTTAAACAATGAATAAAACATTCCCAATAACTTTTCTTACTCTGAGTACGTAAGGCAGCTAAGTACGTATAAGATAAGGGCCATCCGAAGAGTTTGTCACACCATTAATTTGATCGATGATATGCCAAAGTTCGTCACATAGTAAATGAGTTAACTTATTTCATCTTTCTGTCGATGTACAAATTATAGATATTATGGAATAAAACATCGTGTTAACCAACTCGTTGTTTACCAACACATAAAAATGGTGTCAGATAATGACGACACACATGATTTTCAACAAGAGATTGAGCAAATCTAGGTTAGCACCTAGGTGAACACTGTTGTTTTTTTGTCTTACACCCTGTATACTTACCTAAGTAGCTATATGAATGTATAAAATATGCTGTATGGATATCAATATTGAAATACTTTTATCCGGCCCCATTAATCCAGGTAGGTAGCTGTTAAATGATCGAATCCATTTATTAAATGAATAATAGAATTTAGGTCAATGACATGACGAAACCGATGAAAATGAAACATCGGCGATTATTAATAAGTTTTCAATGGAGCCCCGTTATAGGGGAGTGATTAAAAACTGAACACAGGTCGAGTACCCAATTTTGATGTCAAGTCTTATCCTTTGGAAATGACTCTTAAACGTTCTGAGCTTTTAGGTATTATTCTGATTGAATTAATATTACTGTAATTGTATATTACGAGGTAGGTACTGAGTGTATTATTGCTAATGACTGTGATCTAGTGTTTCGTTCTTCAAAATATACGATTTCGAAAACAAGCCTCTTGCTTATTTACTGACTCACATAAAGCTTCTAGTGAAAAGCTTCCAGTGTTTTGCGGGGTAGAACCTTTTGCGAGGT